>VZSE01011451.1:45096-216543 GCA_013398275.1 Promerops cafer
AAAAAAAAAAAAAAAAAAAGCTACTGTACAACCAAGTAAACTGCGATTATTGTGCTGTCTTAGGCAATCAAGGAACTTAAAAGGCAAAAACAGAAAGAAAAAAAGATATTTTTTCACATGTTTATCAGTTGAGACACTAGTTTTCCCATGCCTACAAGAGTCCTCAGCAATACCAGCCTCCCAAACAAGGTCCAGGCTATTCCAAAACAGCGTGAGCAAATTTTTCACTGTATTCAGATGGAAGCTGATGACTGAAAGATTAGTGCACATTTAACCGTGGCTGATGAGAGCAACTTTTAAAGAAATTCAAGTATTCATCAGTAATCTGTTCGATTCAGAAATACTTTTGTCATCTTTAGTTTCAAGTTTTCAGAAACAGCAAGGAAAAGGGAAAGGTCACCTGTTGTGTAAGAAAATAATATTGCAAATAGTGCTGTTACATTTGACCAGGAAAGCAAGGCTGTTCAGCTGGCGCACAACAATTTTCTCCGTTCCTTGCTTTTGGGGAGAGAAAAGACTTCAAATCACTTTCTCAAGACATGCACCATCAGGTTTTCCCTCTACATGTTGTAACCCACCCCTTCACTGCTCATCCCCCACAACAGCACAAACCCAGCGAGAATGAAATTTTCACGGCGCACTTCCAGCACCTCTCACACGCGTTAACTTAAGCCTCACAACACCCCTGTGAGGTAGGTAAATATTATTATACCCATGTACAGATGGGTAAACTGTAGGCACAGAAAGGTTAAATCACTTGCCCAAGGTTATACAGCAACTTCGTGGCAGAGCTGGGGTCGAAACCCAGGAGTACTGTCACCCAAAAATCTGCAATGACTTTTAGACTGTGGCCACTTTCTACACTCTCTGTAAGAGACCATCTGACAAACACAGCATTGCACAAATCCAATTAACTCCGCGGATTACAAAGTGCCTGGCTTTCAAACAGTTGCCTTGCTGCATGTGTCCCAGAGGAATGGGGAGGGCACAGGAAGGTTTCTGCTCTCAAATAATTTTTTTCCGTTTGCAGGGCTTGGTTTTGGTTTTTAATACATGACAGGAAATGGTATCCACATTATTTTATCAACAGCATCACTTTCCAATTGGGTTCTGTGCATGTCTGAATATACACTGAGGTCCAGATGGTTTATGCAGATTTATTTTAATAGTCACCAATTGCCTCCCTCCTCATCAGCGAAGAGCCAATGGAACATATGCAGCGATCCGTCATCTCATTTTCCCATTTTTCTCATCATCCCACTGTCTGAGCTTCAAGTAAGGAGCAAGGGTTGAACACAGGCAATACCCAGCACAGCAGGAAAGCTCCTCCCTTTCTTCACATGACACCTGAACAGGAAAGTCACCACACCGTTATTCCCAAGTTCAAACACAACAGAACAATGAAGCGATTCTGAACGTGCTCATGGAGAATTAAGTGGATTGCAACAATCTCTAGCAGTACCCAAAGGTCTGGAAATGCATTCTGCACACAGTGAAAGGTTTGCCCACGTCTATTTGGGATAGCCTCAAATCTCCTCATTCAAACCAGGCTGAGATTCTCTGCACCAGAATACACCTGAGCTCCAAGGAAAAATAAAACCAGCAATCATAACCCTGGGAAAGCACCATCCACAAAGCCCCCAGGGCTTGATACAACTGCCAAAAGAACAGCATGCAAGCTCCAGCAAGCAAAGGGTCCACAACGGAGTTCACATCATCCCTACCATCCTACACCAGCCACCTCAGCTTCTGTGGGGATTGGCATAGACCTTATTTTGTCATGGTTATTTGGGTTTTTGTTTTCTGGTGGGTTTTCTTTTGCAGGACCACATTCGATCTGAACAGAACCCAGAGAAAAGCAAACCCAGTAAAAGAAGGAAAAATCCTAGGAAAGCCTGTCTCCACAATTTTCCGCTGACTCCGGCAGCTTCCAAATTGTCTCCTGCCCAAGCTGCCCAGCAAGCAGGCACTAAAAGGTTTTGCAAATGCACAGTAGTAAGTTTTCCTTTTCAAAGCACCTCTGAGCTTCAATGAAATCATGCTGGACTAACCTCAGACCACATTTTCTTCAGGAGGTTTAGTCATGCTGCAGGAGTGAGGGTGACAGGTGTGACATGCGGGGCCAGGGGTGGGATAAATTGTGAAGTGAATCTTGTGTGTACAAAAATATATCTGAAGAGCACGGGGTGATTGCACTCTGAAAGTCAATAGCAATGCTCCTCACGTGAGCCAGGCTTTAGCAGACAATTCACTAAAGCTTGGAATTCATTTTGCCCTGTTTCATCCAGTCAGCTTTAAAGAAAAATACATGCAAATGAGTGCTGACTTTTGGCAGGTGCACAAAAGGATGGGGTGAAGCAGAGAATTAGCTCCAATCCCAAACACTGAAAATATATATATTTACACTTGAAATGGGTGTCTCACTTGCACTTTGCAAGAGTAATTATTCACCATTGGCTCCTCTTCTGCAGTTCAGGCTGGATTTGCTGCAGATGAAAAATGCCTCGTGTGGGTGGCAAAGCATGACAAGGGCATGGGCAGGGACCTTGTAATTCCAGTTTCCACTGCTGATTTGGTCTGGTCTGAATGATTCCTGTCTCCGAATTAGCTGCCTATGGATGTGTAACACTATCACAGTAAACATGCCATCCATCTGACATGGATGGAGGGATGGATGGGTTGACATCTGAGCCATAAAAGTGATGCAGTTTGCAAAACAACCTCAGCAAAAGGAACAAAGAGAACTGAAAAATAGCTTGTCCATTGAATCAGGCAGAAAACAGAGAAATGCCAGATCAGAGCTGCACCACGTCCTGCATCCTGGTCTGTGGCATGGAGTTACATCTTTATCAGGAAATTAAGCACTTCCAGGACCCATTCTGGCCATGAAGCCAACTGAGTAGTGCTGGCCCCATCCTGACTCCTAAAATCTTCCAACCCTGATATGGAGCAGCTGCATCCAAACTGCCCACTGGGGAGGGTCTCTGACCAGTGCCAAAGCCTGGGCAAGCTGTGCCTGAGCCCAGGGCTCCTTGGAGTGGATCAAAACCATGCCAGGGACGGTTTGAACAATAACAGTCAGGATGGTGGAGCCCTCGTGCCTCAGCATTGCCCTGGCACAGCACAGTTGTCTGGTTTAGATGATCTCAGGGCGAATCCAGCACCACAAATGTTCCAGAGAAGTTGCCCACTGATCTTGTCATGTGAATAAATACAGGCTCAACCTTCTCCATGGCAGTTTGAAAAGCTCCTCATGCAGTATCTTCTGGCCAGAAGGTGGGATATGGTATCAAAAAGGTACCAGGGAAAAGCTGAGGAGTTAAAGTGAAACCAAAACAAGTCGCTGACTATCCTGCAGAAGTGCACACCAAAAAATCAAATGGCAAAAAAATAGAACAGGAGGAGAGGACGAGACTCAGCACTGGGATTAGTACCAATAGAGAGCTGGGGTAGTTTTCCACCCTGAGCATTTGGCTTGGCAGAAGGCGCTGTTTGGCAACAAGATCACAGGTAATCCCAAAAGGAAATGGTCACCACCCCAAACTGTCCACCAGGAACAGGTTGGGAGTAGTGGCAGAGCACGTGCTTTATGTTAAGGCTGCAATGAAGTCCTGGAAAAAGAAACAGTTCTTCAGGGATGACACAGGCTCTCCCTGGAAATCCTTTGCTAGATGAAGATGCTGATGGATATCATTCAAAGAAAGGAGAAGCAGAGGCAGAAAGTTTATGCAAGTAATGAAACAGTCTTAACTCGAGGTGGAGGCACCTGCCTTTGTTGTTATCCACACTACGAGCCACAAAGGAGGAGGACTTTGGAACAGGGATGTGTCAAGCCCTTGGTTAAGCTGGTTTGGTTGTGAGAAGTTAGCACTGCATTGAGAAGTAAGGACACTTCCAGAGTGTTTTGCCCCTCCGCTCCCGGCACAGGGCGGAGGCGACGGCTGTTGGTGTGGTGGTGTGGAGTAAGATCCCGTTCCTGAGGGAAGGCAGGCTGGAGTTGCTCATGAGAGGCAACACTGAAGGGTCTCCTCCTCCTGGCACCTGGTGACCGTGCCTTGGCTCGTTGGCACTGTCCTGGTGGGAAGGGTCTGGCTGTTCAATGGGGTCAGTGATCAGCACCACATTTCCAGACCTCAAGGTTGACGAGTTTGGGGAGCATGACGTGCTTTTGAAAACGAGAATGCCACCTCCTGGAAAAATGGTCCCTGAGGAACAGCAGGGCTGCTTGCCACCCATTCCTTCCTCATGCTTTTGCCACGGAAATGCAGATGTGAGGAGGAGAGCTCTTCATGCAAGGACCAGGGGGAGCCTTTACATGGGTAATTAGAGCAAGATATGTCTACACTGACATTAAAGGCAAGTCAAAAGAAAGTTCTGGAAGAAGTGCAGGCCTGTAGCTGGAGGATGGGCATCTCCGTGTTTTTAGGACTCAGCAGGTGGGGATAGCGAGTTCACTTCACAAATTACCTCTTTTTATGGAGACAGCACACTGATCAGGGGAGAAACAGGGTGAAATGTTAGTAGGACACTTGAGAAGGGACTGGCTGCGGGGCACAGACAGTGGAGAAGGGAAATGAAAGCTTTTCACAAATATATATTAGTTGATGTATATATATATATGTGTGTGTATATATATATATGTATTTATGTGCACAGCAAACAAGGGACTGGGGAGTTAGATAGGGGATGACAAGACCAAATCCCTCCATTTGCATGAAAATGTGACCATCACATTGGTTGTAATCAGAGCCCAGAATCATCTGCCTGAAATGGAGTTTGACTGGGAATTACAGTACCAGTGGCAATTTGGCTTTGTATAAACTTTGCCGTGTGTCTATAGTTTGGCGTGAAGGAGTCCTGCCCTCCTTGAAAGGGACAGACACCAGTTGAAAGTTTCCTTTACAAAACAAAATTAAACAACTGAAGAAACCCCAACGTTTTCTCAGAACACTGCAAAGGATCACTGATTGAAAAAAATGTTTCTCTTCAGGTATATTCAGGCGAAGAAAGCATTCAGCTTCTTTAAACTGTTATATAAAATTGGTACTAGTTTCTTTAAATACTATCATAATTAAAAAAACCAACTGATTCCTGAAATTAAAAAAAAATCATAATCATAATTAAAAAATATCCCCCCATGCTGATCTTCTCTTCAGAATAAGTCAGCATGGGAGTTTTGCACCCTAGACAGTTACAGTATTTCTGGAATAAAAAATTGCAATTACACACAGAAAATACTACAGCATTCACTTAAAAATATCTCATTTTGTTGTTGTTGTTTTTCCCCTCCCAAGTAGAGGGATGGTGGGATTGAAAAGATGCCCTGAAACGGGAATATTCCTTTAAAGGAGCAATACTCTCGAAACGGAAAAAGGGTGTCGGATAGATGCAGACCCGGTGATTTAACTCGAAAAAAAACCCAAGATATTCCAGCACAGAAACAGAATCCGAGAGAGATGAGAATGTTCAGACACCGAGCGGGTTATTTGGAAATGTCAAGACAACCCCACAGCCCTCGGCGGGACCGTCTGGGCTTTGCCAACATCGGAGGTGGCAGCATCTCCTGGCGGTGGAAGGCTAAGCTAAACCACGGCGCTCTCGCTACGCTCTTGGATTTCCTCTGGTTGTTGTTTCTCGCCATGTACTTACAGTAGAGGGTGACACGAGACAGTTTTTATCAGCAGTTCCCCACATGTAACCGAGTCGAAGAATTTCCTCAGCTAAATCACAACAACAACATCAACAAAAATACAAAGCACCAAATCATCTCGAGACGTGAGTCAGTTTTACAGGTTATTACCGTTTGAAGAAGTTTTGTTGGTTGTTTTGTTGTTGTTTGTTTTTGTGTTTTTGTGTTTTTTTTTTAATCCCGACTTTTCATGTTTTGTTTTCCTTAAAAACAAAACAGAAACAAAACAAAAAATCAAAACCCAAAAATCCCCAAAATGGAACGAAGGATGCTTTACAATCACTTTAAGGCTCGCACTGAATGAGACATGACAGGTCTTACACGAGATTACAAATAATACATGTATGCCTTTCACAGCCTTAAAATGATACAGTAGGTCAAATTATTTTGCCAGTCACTGATCAAGTATTGTGCCTTTAAATTGACTCGCTTTTTGCTACCATGCTGAGTTTTATTATTACTGAAATAATTATTAGGTATGTGGAAATGTACTTTCGGGTAATGTTTTTGGTTTATAATTTTGATCATTTCTCATTTTCCAGAAATTAAGGTGGCAGGCCTTATTCTGGGCTCAGACTGTTGGTATTTGCTCCACTGGAGACAGTGGGGCTTTAGCATGAGCAGTTGTTGGGAACAAGATCAGATCCTGTACTTTCACACTGATCTGGTACAATCCCACCTTTGTACAGGGTCCATTTCCACAAGGAAAATGGTTCCAGGGTGGGGTCACCTTTATAACACGACTCGGTCAAGGCTTGGCCCAATGGTGTTATAAATTCCTTGCCAAATTTTCTTACAGACCTGATTTTGTCTTTCAGTTGTTGGAAAAATCAAACTCCATTGGGGTTGTCTTGGCTTTGCTTTCTTATCTTTGCTTTCTTATCTTTAGACATTTGGAGGGTTTTTTCTGCTAAATCCAATAAGAGCAACAGGATTTTTTTTTTTTCATACATTTCTCTCTTTTTGTTGTTGTTGTTAATTTTTTTTTTTTTTTTTTAATTTTAAGGTTTGCATTTCAGTTGGATGGTTGGTTTTTCTTTTGTTTTTTTCCTGGCATATAATCATCAAAGAGTTTTGCATGAGAAAGGTGACAGTACTTAATGAAACTCAGCACCTAAGGGCATAAGGCAGTTGTAGGTTTGTTTGTTTGTTTTTTTTTTTTTTATTTTTCAATCAGCACCAATCCCATAAATAATGTTCTACACTTGGTGTACGGTATAAAACTGATGTGGAGATGCCTCCTTCTCCACCTGTGAATCCTAGGTGTGGAAGTTGAAATACTGTTTCTTGTGTGTAAAAAACAAAAGAAAAGTTTTTCTTTTTGTTTTTACTTACAAAACATAGAGAATATCTTTTTTTTTTTTATACATACAGCAACCAGAAAGAAAGCTTATCTGAAGGTTTGTGTTTGTTTCATGATCTGTGTTTACCGTAAACAAAAATAAGGTCCCCTCTTTTACTTTTGCTTTAAGGAGCTTTAAAGTGAAGATTCATATTGTAGCAACTCATATAAGAGAGGTCCATCTCTATACCTAATACCTACAGCTGTGGGGGTGACATATTGGAGGATGTTGATAGTTCTTCTTAACCTCCTGTCTACAAAATGAGCATCCCAGGCAGGATATCTTTTTCTTGGGATGTCAATCTTAATGAGAGGCCCCTCGGGGGGGTAGGGTCGCCCAGATGGAGTAGATGGTACCATTGCTCTCACCTGGAAAACGGGCAAGCAAGTGTCAGCTGTGAGTTCCTCCTGTTGCTCCGTGACCGCTCTGGTGGGCGTAGCCTGGGCCCCCCGGTACCCAGGGGTTTGGGGCGCCATGGGCTCAACATCGGGGGGCAAAGGAATGCCCCAGAGCAGCTCGGCGCAACAGGAGCTGGCAAAGATCTTAGCTCTTGGCCCCATGGGATGCAGCACACCATAATATAACAGCATCAAAGCTATCCCAGCAGCAAAGCTAAGAAAGACACAACACAGTGCTGGCACGGCATAGGAGTCAGTGGTGTCAGGATCTCTGTAAAAATACCAAAGGAGCGTCAAGGCAGCGTTCTCCGTCAGGACCACCGTGTAATACGCAAACATTCGGTATCGAGTCCGCCCTTCCTTGACATTAAACCAGCAGAAAATGTACACAATCCCTACCACCATGTTGAAGAGGATCTCCTCCCACTTAGACATGCAGAAATCTGTCCCACCATGGATGATCCAGAAAGCCATGGCACACCAATGGACCACTACAAAGATCCCAAAGTAGAGCTGGAAGATGGAAGCAAAGAGAGCAAAAGAAATAACTCGGGATGAGATGGTGAAGAGGCGCCAGAAGACATGGATGAGGGCCCCTCTGTAGCTCATACTCTTCTTGTCGTCCCTAGAGTCCCGAAGAAGCTTGTGATAGGAGGCTAGCACCCAAGCCAGGGACATCAGGGAGGCCACAGAGGACACACCTGCCGGAAGACACACAGATCCACTGAGTTAGACAGGAGCTTTGGTGGAAAACATCATCTGCTCACTAAATTATTGCATCTGGGGCAGGCTCAGGAGCCTGAAGGTTCAACTCACGTCAGGTTGTCCTTACAGTCTGGAGGAGAGAAATACAGAGATATCAGTGTGGGAACTGGAAATGGTGCCGTATTCAGGAGTTCTCTGACTCCTTGTCCTCATCTTCCTGAGCCACTGGATAGGCCACCCCACCCCAGCAGTTCCTGTAGGGAACAGCCTCACTGCTCTTCCTGTCTGGATCCACATTTGAGAGTGTGAAATCCAGATCCCGTCTAAATGCTGAAGCCCAAGTGTGAAAGTTACTTTCTTGGAGAGCAGAATCTCTCTTGGAATGCACCACGGCAAGAGCAGGACACCTGTATTCCCTGCAACTGCATGGGTTCTTTTTTATTCTAAAATACTTTTATTTAAGCAACATTCCCATTGATTCTGCCTTACTCAGGAATCCCTGTTTGCATTTGCCTTTCAGAAAAGCAAGGTTTTTGTCCCATGCAGATAAACATATAAATCCAGGGAGCATCAAGACTCATCAATACCCCCGAAAGAGTCCCAAAACAAAGGATCTGATCTCCCCAGCAAATCCCCTGCCTTGTTTTCAGGATGGACCCAAGACCTGTACTGGAGGTAGCTCTTCTCCAGTCTTGTCTCCTGGCTGGAGCACAAATCCCAGTCACAGTCATGTCAGGGAGGTCACCTTCAGCTCCCAACACGTCCCCCTGCCCCCTGACATGGGGCAGAACACCCCATGATATTCCAAAGGGACCTGGTCTTATTCTCCATTCCAACCAACACTTAATTTATTTCCTCCAGAAGATAAAAGAGTGGCCCCACCACACTTGAGAGGCTTTTAAAAATATAATCCCATTGATTATCACAAGGGTAGATTGAACAACTCATGGAGCAAAGCATCACAATAAAAATTAATTGAGAGATTCCTGGGAAAAGAAAGAGGTGCTGGCATCTTATTCCTTTGCCCCCACTGCTGCTCACTGGACAGCTGTTCTGCAGGTGAGGAAACAGATGATGGACCAAAATCCATATTTGGGAAGCTATGGTTGTATTGGGCCTTAGCCAAAGATTTATCTGGGAACATCACCTTTAAAGTCCAAAGGAAAAACTGCTAATGGTTTCAAGCCAAACAATGAGAAATGCCCCTCCATCTCTGATGTGTAACTGAGTGATAGGTCCAGATCTTATTTGGCTTTTACTTCTTTAAGAAAATCCAAGGAACATCTTGCTGCAGGTGCTCAGAATTCAAGGTAAAATGCCAGAAAAACCTGAATTTCTTCTTCTCCTGTTTTCTTTTCCCTCTGCTCACAGGGGCCTGGCTTCCATGGGAATGCAAATAAGGTCCACTGACTTTGTCAGACCTCACTCTCTATAGCATTTATCTTGGTTTTGAGGAGCCCCCCCCACAGTGTGGCAGGGTGAGATTTCTCTCCTTCCAACCTATCCGTGTCTGGAGGAGACATGATGGAGAAGAAGGACAGGACAGATGGCAGACTCCAACTCTGCCCTCATTGGAATTCTCACAGCCTGTAAAGTCCACCAAAACTGCACCTTTTCATCAGCTCTTGAGTTTCCCCTCTGAACCCCTTGTCTTTGGGCTCAAATGTGCACTAGAGTTTCAGAATGAATTTTAAAAAACAACAAACAGCAAAGCAGTGAGAGCAGTGGCCTTATCCAAGAGGGAAGCTTTAAGCCACCAGCTTTAAGAAAATCACGATTTCCCCCATGTTCTAAGTCCTCACTAAGAAGCACTTGCACATAGGACTTGGGGATTCCAACCACAGACTCACAGAACGGTTTGAGTTGGAAGGAAGCCCTGGAGATCATCCAATCACTCTGCCAAGGTAGGATCACCTGGAGCAGGTGGCACAGGAACACATCCAGGTGGGTTTGGAATGTCTCCAGAGAGGGAACTCCATGCTCTCCCTGGGCAGCTGTTCCAGTGCTCTGCCACCCTCAGTGTGAAGAAGTTCTTTCTCATGCTGAGGTGGAACTTCTTGTGGTTTATTTTATGGCCACTGCTCCTTATCCTGTCACTGGGCACCTCTGCAAAGAGTCTGGCACCATCCTCGACACCCCTTGGAGGTATTTATATGGATTATTGAGATCCCCTCTCAGTCTTCTCCAGACTGAACCGGCCCAGCTTCCTCAGTCTCTCCCCATAATGGATGGAAACTTCTAAATATGAACAGCCTCATACTCAAGCAGATGTAGATTAGATTAATTTTTAACCTACAAGATGAGTTACAGTTTTGGTAGGCTTTATTAACAGTTTTGGAAGGATGAGTCATGCCACAAAGTTTTGTTATGTGTGTAAGTACTGTTTGTTGCACTGTCTCTTGGATATTCGGTTTAAAAACTTTCCATGATTAGCAGGGAAAAAATATGTCATTTATTACCTTATTTTAGTGCTGTTTTACCAGAAACTTGTACAGCACTAGCTGTACCTGTACAGGGAAACTCAAGCAGCACCAACCCACAGGAGACAGATGTGTCACCCTGGATTAAAAATGTTTCTGTTGGGCTCATTTATTCTAGAAAAGAGAGGGGAATAAAATACACCAGAAACAATCCCCCAGTTTGCACATAAAGGCTTTACCTAATGTTTTCAGGGCAGAACCCTCCACTAATCACAGCCTTTGCTGTAAATTGCACAGAGCTGGCTCAGAGCGCCTATGTTGAGTCACTTGCACGGCGCCCGGGCTGCTGACAGTCATCTGAACGTCTCCTCCAGCCAGCAGAGAGAGGCAGACACCTCCAGAAAGTGATTCAGCCTGTCTTGACATCCGTGTGTGGGACAGGGAGGGGTTGACTCATGCTCCCAGGGTGGCTGACTCCATCCCTTGCCAGGGGACGTGCGAGCGCCAGCCGTCAGGCGGGATGAGTCCCCCCCGTACAGAACAGCTCATTGTCTTTCATCTGCACCAAGATCTGAGGGAGGCAATGAAGGATCTCTGGGCATTTTGACATAATTTTGCTGTTGTTTAAAAGTTCACAAGTCCCGCGTTGAATGTGAATTTTGGCACCTTGGTGATTAGAAGGATCTGGACCTGGGTGTAAGGGGGGGAGATCTGTAGGTGGATGTCAGCAGGAACCATGGGTAATCTAAAGACTTTTACATCACTCTTACTTCTTGCTGTGTCGCCAGAGAAATTATTCCCTAGCTCTTTCATACAGACCTAAACAACACAGCAGTTTTGTCATCTTGACCACAAGTTTCCCATTCCCAACATTCCCTGTGACTTCTAGCCCGTGACATCTCCATACAATTTACAACTCTCATGGACTGTGGGATAAACTGTCCCTGTTTTTCCTCCCACCTTCTCCAGACCTCATTTCTAAGCAACTGTAGAGATCTCTTCAATTATAACTGAACCAAAAAGTCCTGAAAAGTTGGATCACATGAGCAGTAATTTTTTATTTTGATTCTGACTCTTGCACGTGGTAACTGACGCACCTTCGTGGAGCACGAGTAGGTTTCAGCTCCCTTCCAAGGTTTGTTTATTGAAGGGATGATGTTGGGTAAACACTGAAGTCACTTCAGAAAAAGCCCACTCCCGCTCTTCCCACTCTGTTCTCAGTCTTGGGAGTGGAACATCCCCACCATGCACAACCACATCTGTGTAGGCATCCTCGAGGCAGGAGCAGATCAGCTCCTATGCTGCTGGAAGCCTTGTGGCTGCAGCTCTGGGATCTGTATCCCACCTGGCACAGACTGGGATTCTCCTCAAACCCCTCTGCCCTAGGAAGCCATGAGTGATGCACAGGCCAAAGTCAGCACCACCAAGGAGTCAAGCCCCTGTGTCTTGAATGACACAGCACAAGAAAGAATCCCCCAGATTCCTTTTGGAATGAGCCCTCAAGTCCTGGCAGTGACACATCTGCTCGCCTACATTCAGCACGGGGACGTAGAGCTCTGTAATGTCCCATTTGACAGATGAAGAGTCAAGATTTGAAGGATTTACCCGAGGTCTCGTATAAAATCCAAGCTAAAGCAGGGAATAGTCCTCCTTCACATCACAGTGTGCTTGACAAGACATTTTGGACAGGATTCAGCTTCTACTGTAGAGACTCACCCCAGGGTGTCTGTGGTTAAATGATGTCTCTTTGCTCAAAGGAGGATCAAGGCTTAGTGCAACCATCACAGGTGGGAATCCAGCAATGTTTGAGATGCTTTAGGATATTCCAGACCACCATGTGGAGCTGGCAGATGTGACAAACTTGCATACAGAGGACAAGAACATTTCTGAACTGGGAGCTGGAGTGAAGAAAGGCACTCAGGCCATTTCAAATGACACCAGCTGAGACTCAAAAAAATTCACCTTTCTCAGGGGAGCTCATGATCCCTCTTCAATGATAGATACGTGTGGCACAGAGGCTGTGCAACAGGAAATGGCACAGAGAGATGAGAAAGCAGTGGGAAATAAGGCAGGTGTATAAAAGTTAAATTTCTGAGAATGTCAGACCAAGGAATAGATTCTCTGAGAAAGGGAAGCAAGAGCTGTTGCTTTGGATCGTGAAAACATGAGTGGACTTGAGTACAGTGCAGACAGTGATCTGATACCAGAGAAGAGGAGCCTGAACCACTCTGAGTTCAAGGGAAACTGTGGAAGCTCCCAGGAACACCCTGAATTTCATCCTAGTTTGGTTTTCCTCCTCTGGTTCCTACCCATGGTCCAGAAAAAGAAAAGGTCATCTCAGATTTGTAAAAAGGCTCTTTGGGAAAAAAAACCCATCCACATGAAAGAATCAAAGCAATGACTCCCCTTAAATTGCCATTGCTGCTTTTAAAGCCTAGGAACAAAAACAGTGCAGGGAAAGCCATCCCTGTCTATCTGGCCTATTCCTGCTATGCAGTTGTGCACGGTTTCACAACCAGTCTAATAGGAAAAATCACACACACACACACACACACACACACACACACACACACACACACACAAATGAACAGTACACCCATTTTGGCCTTACTCAGTGTTGTCCAGCTGAGGAGAGAGGATTTTCACTAGGGGTAGGTACTGTTTTCATCACAAATCCAGCTGCAGGTTGTTGGCTGCACGTAATTTGGATGCAGTTGCTGTAGCACATTCCCTGAGTTATTTCCTGTGGTGCCTGCCCCTTTAACGTTGAAAATGATGCCTAAACAGTGCTCTATTTCTTTTTTGACATTAATTCTCCTTAAGACTCTACTAAAACAAAATGGGAAGATACCAACATTTCTCCCGGGTGAGCGGAATGGCAAATATTGAGCGTGACACGAAGCCTTCCCTCAGCCCCTGTGCAGAGACAGCTCTTGCTTGATGCCAAGTGCCACACTTCAGTTCATCCCCATCCCTCCCTGGCTGCTCAGACCCCTGTGCTGTGAACCCTGTTATCCTGTTTTCCCCTTTGGGTGGCACGTTCCACCCTGAAGCTCAGTAGGAGACGAGGAACAGGCTTTCATTTTGATGCACACAGAGTGAAAATGCATTTATACACAAAAGAGATCAAGCCAGATCCTGCTTTTGTAACAACAGGGCCTGAAAGTCACTCTCCCTCATTTTTTAAATCTGATTTAATTTGTTTGTGTCAGAGTAAAAGGGGTCAGAATCAGACCCCAGGTCTGATTTTCATTGTTTCCTGATGGATTTTGATGCTTGATCTTTCTTTATTCTTCCCCATCAGAGGAGGGAGTGACTTGTGTCCTTTTTCCTTTTATTTCCCTCCTTATTTGTCTCTTTGAACATGGAAAAATATGGAACATTGCCAGTATATAAATAGTAAAGGGCTGCACAGACCATTTTGCCATTCATTTTCCTCACTGGATTTCAGGACACTTCCTTAAACAGTTTCTCCAGTGTGCCACCAGTCCAGTATGGCAGATGAGAACAGTTCCACCTATTGTGAGCATGATGCAAAAGTCTGACCCAGGAATGGCCTCCTCACATTTATGTGACACCTCTGTGCTCTACTAAGAGCTGGAATTACCAGGGATGAAAATCCAGATCTTGACATGGGAAGACTGGGAAGAGATATCACACCAGTGCGCTGTCCTTCACTCTTTTCTCATGGAAAATATTTGGGTTTCATCAGGCAAGGGGTGAGTTTCACATCCTCAGCACCTGCTCCCTTGCTAGGGAGATCCTCTGGGACCTTCCCCCAGGGGGTATCACATCCCCATTCTCCAGGATCCAGCTCACCTGGACACAGCATCACCATTCCATAAGAAATAGAAAACTGTTGATGACTGGGAAAGGCAGGAAACAAAGGTAACTCCTTTCAGGGACAGATTTCCAAGTAGGTCTGGATAACAAGACCACTTCAACAACTCTTCAACAACTTCACTTCTGAACAACTTCTACCACCAAATCCCACTGGAATCCCACACAGGGCTTGTGTTGAGTTTCTGTACAGGATAGTCCATGTCCAAGCTGGCACAAGGAGAGCTCTTCTGCATGAGACCAGAGGCACATCCGTGTTCCCAAACCTTTCCCTGTGAGAAAATCTGTGCCAAAGCAACTCCACAAAAGTCTGCTCACATGGAGAATTGCCCTCCCACCCTTCGACAGTTAAAGGCTGGCTCATGTCCTGAAATGCTGCTTCCTAAACCCTTTTCCTTTTGCTAAATTAAGACGTCCTTGGTGACCCCAGAAAAGCTGCACCCCTCCTTAGTTCCTCCCCCAGCCCACACCTCAGCCCTGCCTTGAGGAAGCGTCCACAGGGTCACCAGGGATTGTGTTTCCAAAGGCCTTGCTTTCCTCCCCTTTCATCCTGCTGCCTTTCAGCTGTCCCCAGTGCCCCCTTTTCCCTGCTGCAGGAAGAGGAGACCGGCCACACTCATCTCATCTGTGCTCTCATTATCTCGGCTGCTTCTGTCATGTCTCCTCCTATTCATGTCCTCTGTGAACTCGGGCACTCCAAACCAGCTCCAGCCCTGCAGCCATCGAGTCTTGAATCTCCTCCTGGATGCAAGCCAGAGACTGATCCTGCACGAGCACCCCGGGCCAAGCAGAGATGGGATAATCCACCCTCTGTTTGGGATTGTCCTCGAATAACCTCTGAAGTGTCAGTCTCCTGTTTAAAATGTTGGCCATCACCCACCACATCAGGACTGGCAAAGCTTCCCCACTGTTTTAAAACCCTCTGTATGAAGATGCCCTGTCCATCGCGTGCCTCAGTGTTTATTTCACCCCAGGAATGTTGTCTGAGGCACAGGATGAGTTTTCTGGAAATGCCTCTGTCTCTCCATTGACTCTTCCTGGTGAATCATGGAATGCTTTGAGAGGGAAGGGTCCTTGAAGCTCATCTCATTCCAACCCCCTGCCATGGGTAGAGACACCTTCCACTCTCCCAGGTTTCTCAGATCCCATCCAGCCTGGCCCTGAACACTTCCAAGGATGGGGTTCAAACTGAAATAACCAAAGAACATGGTAAGATGAATAGTGGTAACAGTGGTTTGGCATCCACCAACTCCCCACAAAAGCTCAGAGGGGAGCACTGAGTCTCAGCAAGGTGAAGGGAGGAGAAAGGAGGATTGCTGAAACCTGTTCCTGGCTCCAAGATGAGCAGAACAGCCCACAGTGGCTCCCGCAGAGCAGAAGCTGACAGACCCTACATGATGTGGGCATATTCAGGTGACACAATGAATTTATACCACTGAAGGCCAAGCAGGCAAAACAAGCCCCCAACACCCTCCTGATGTGAGAAGGGTGCCATGGTCAGTCAGAAGACATCCTAGAACAGCCAGACAGGGTTACCAACATCCCCAAGTGGCAGGAGAAAGACAACATCCCTCTGTTACATCATTGAGAAGGCTGGTCTCCAACAGGCCTGTGCGTACACAGCCCTCATCAGCATGAAAATCCACTTTTTGCTTTCCTTAACAGCCCTGCCCCTTTCCCAGGATGCTGACTGCAGGTATCTCAGGTTTTACCTATTTAGGTAGGGAAAGAAGCTGCTGACACCTGTTCCAGAGCTGGAACATTTCTGGCAGCACTTAGGGGAAATCTCAGTCCCTGTATAAGCAGAGGTCCACACACAACCTCAACTCACTTGGCTAACTGGGGTCTTTGATCCTGTGTGGTGAATTGTCACCACAGACTGGCTCATAAAAACCAGCAGAGAGGAGGGAAGAGAACCTGTTTCCCAAATGAGAAACAGGATTATTTGTTGACCCTGAGCCCAGCTGGCAGATTCTGCCATACCCATCCTGTTAAAATCCCTCAGGAGTTGAATCCAAGCTGCCCGATGGGAATGGTTCCTGGACTATGTGAATTTGTGTTCTAATGCCTGGGAAAGCTTTGGGAAAAGGCTGGCAGACAAAACTTTACCAGAGACCAATTTAGCACAATCACCTGAGTGCTGGTTCTTGGGCTCCAACACTGTTTGCATTACAGGTATAGACAAAATCTGATCACAGTCCTCTGTTTATCACAACCATGGTTGTATAATCCTTTTCATCATGTTGAAAATAACGTGGAAGACCTTTGGCTCAACTCCTCAATGCCTGGAGACAAAGCTTCTCATATTATCAGATTTTCCAGGCTGGGCAGAGTAAATTAGTCCAGGTGGCTGCTGTGTCTGGACAGCTCTGGGGAGCCCAGGCATGGCAGGTAGAGCTTAGGTAAAGTGTAATACAGATGTGGGGACAGCTTTCTGCCAGAAAAAAAAATGTTATTTTAGTAGGATAGGGTAATCCTTCCAGGAATCTGGTCTATGCTATTTGGGAGCTATGCTCCCAAAATTATGCCTGAGGAAAATGTCAGCGTGAGTCCGTTGCTAGAGCTAGAGACAAATCCTGCCTTCTGCAGAGCAGCCTCTTCTGCAACAGCTCCACCCAGCCTCCAGAGCCTCTGATGGGACTCTAATGGTAGAGTTCAAGGAAATTACAACACCCAAACTCACTTTTCAGGGAGAACAATGCATGGCAGATGTCTAAGAATTCCATTCAGGAGTTTGGAGTGACTTTGGTGATTTGACTCTGTCCTAAAGCAGCTGGAGGCAATTAGGGAACAGAGAGACACACACAGTCTTACTTTTGGAGTTCCTGTTGGTGTGGCATAAATGATGTAAAAGTACTTATAACACAACACTATTTAGTTTGAAATGGCTCTTCCGTTTTGAATCTTCCCCTAAATGTTAAGAAAATGGAATGGAAAGAATTCACTGTTTTCCTTCCAGCAAAAGCAGATTTTATTTTCTGACTGAAAGAACCCCCACTTCAGCAGATGCCACTTTGAGGGTGTTCATGAAGAACAGTTCTTTCCTTTGTAAATTTTGGAATCAGAATGCTTATTGATCTCACTGAAGGTGTTTTCAATGTCAGTGTGGGGCTGCATGGATGGTGTTTCCAATTAGAAGAGCTGTGTTACCACATAAATTGAGGTTCATGTGGACCAGTAACCCACATCGCAGCAGCAAGGACTCAAGTGCCAAAATCTCTCTAGGATCTTCCCACCACACCCAAGTTCACCTTTTCTCCAGAAATCATAAATCCCACAAATCCCTGACTCCCAGGTGGGCAGGGATGGCACTGAAGCTGATAGAGACACTCTGAACCAACAACCGTGTGCATCTCTGTCTTCTAATGACCTGAAGACATGAAGGAGAGATGGTCTGCTCTGAGCTTGGTCTAAATCCCTCCAGGCACCAATCACCTGGGTTAATTCTGCATTAGAAATGTGCTGGGAAAGCAGCAGCCAGGATTTCCCGGGCACAGATTAGCTTGTTTGGAAATAGAGCATGAGAACTGCTCTTCGTGTCTATTTTTGTCAAAAGCTGCATGAATTGCCACTCTTTTCAGGCCGAGGTGCCCTCTGCACAGTCATCACTGTAATTATAAAGACTTTTGAGTTAAATCCCCGTTAATCTGAAGCCTTTAAGTGCTGTCTCAGAATGACACTGAAAAAGAACCCCACCTGAGCCCCTAGAAGTGAACAGCCACAGATGAGAGGATGTGAAGCTCCTCGAGACCCCAAGAGGTTTCACTGGAAATGCTCCACCAGGATGTTCTGACAACACCTCCAGCAAGGACAGGATTTAACTCTGTGCAAACAGGGCAAAATCCCTCTTTGTAGGCAGTGTTAGAAGGCAGGGGAGTCACACAAACCTGGCTCAACCTGACAGGAGCACAACCATCTCTAGAAACTTCCACTGCTATTTCCTGCTGAGAACTTAATTTTTGCCCCTTTGCTAATTAAAATAGTCTTTCTAGAACAACAGGCACAAAACCCCCACCCCAAACATGGTTACTTTAACGGCTAAGAATAAGATGGCAAAATCCAAGAGGGGTTATTCTTGGAGGAAAAATCACGTTTCACATTCAACAGCTGGTTCTTTGTGAAGGGCACTTTAGTTACAACTTCTAGTGGCCAATTCTTTGCTAAGATTTTCGAGTGTATCAAATCCAGCAGAGCTTCTTCCAGTTTGAATCCTGAAAATATCAGGAGGAGCCTCCTACACTGAGATTTTTCAGACCTAATGGTATTTGAACTCTACTGTTAGGAACCCTTAGAAGAGAAACACACCTTAAGGAACTACTGGAATGCGCTGAAATGGTGGGGAAAAAAAACCCCTATTGCTAAGAAAAACAACACACGGCTCCATTTAGCATAAAATCTTTTCCCATCCATTTCTGTGTTCTGAGTAGGGATGGTTGGTATGAAACAACAGGACTCCACAGACATGTACAATATATGTGCATTTGAACACTGCAATCTGACAGCTGTTACAGCACCTCTATCCTGTCACTCCTTGTTTTTTTTCTGTTTTAATTCAGATGAGGACCACAGCCATTGGGAAGGATGTAAACCTGCCTACCACAAGTTGAAAGGATGTTGTAATCCTGCAAGTGGGGGCTAAAATACTCTGAAAAAGAAGGGAGCAGCACCTCAGTAGTGGAAAGGAAAGCCCAAGGAGTTCTGCTGTCTGCTTTCGAGAGTGACCACGAAAATCCCTTTTTCCTTAGCACAGATCTGGGTACCCAGAAATCAGCAACTAAGCCACGCCTAATTCTGTTGACTGCTAAGTTCTGTCCCAGCCTCTGAAACAGGGTGGCCCAGAGTGCTTGGTGGGAATTGTTCTTGCCATCACCTGAGCCAAGCGTGGGAATTGTTTGGGTTGGTGTTGGCTGCCGGGAGCTAAAAACGTGCCAAGGGCTGTGCTGATAATTGAAGCAGAGGATGAACAAGATCTGGTGGCTGTGCTCGTGTTCTGATGTGTTTTGGTTTATCAGCAGGGATGAAACCCAATAGACTTGTCCCCGGATTGGGAAAGCAACATCTCCTGCCAGGGCTTCGTGAGGGAACTTCCTGCTAAAAACAGCTCCCACGGGCTGTTCCTGGGAGATCAGACAACATCAAGGCAATGCTTCAAAGGGTCTGTGACAGCCCCAAACAGGGATCCTGCAAACCTCCTTTGGTAGATGGCTTGGCCTGGACACAAGAAAGCCCGCAGGCAATTAGGGAAATAACTTCATCCCAGTTCTGGGAATGATTTTGGCCTGATGGGAAAGAGGAAGGGACCCAGTTCAGATCACACTCACTGGCCAAAGAAAGAGGTCTCCATCCAGAGACGTGTCAGCAGTGCACACTTTGTAACCTTATGGGTTATAAACCTTTGATGTTGTGTAGGGGGCCCTTGGTGGAAATGCCTCAGCATAATCCCAGCAGAGGGGACTGGTCTCTGGAAAAGAAGGAGCGTCTCAACATTCCTGGAGAGTACACAGGGCTGGCATCAATGAGGCGAGTCTGGCAGAGTGTTCCTGTGAGGGGGAGTGACAAAGTGGCAAAATCGGATGTGGTGCAGCTGGTGCTGTCTCGCAGTGGGGTACTGAAGGCACCAGGGACGCTGATTTCCAAGGATAACAGCAGGAAACTCTTCCTCTGCTTCCCACGTTTTGTACACTCTGCAAAGACCTGTGTGATAGGTAGCAGGTCAGAACTTGGTGTCCACACATTGTCGGGCTCATCTTGGCTTATCTCCTGGGTCTTTTTGCCTTTTTGCAAACATTTCTGGGACCTTGATGTGCATCAGACAGGGACTCCTGTGCCTGGTGGCTGCCCCCTCTCAGTGATCCTCTGTGTGAAGACATGAATGTTCTGAGGGCACTGAGACCATGAGGTTGGTCAAATGCCAGTTAGGACTAAAGTAATTTCAGGAGATTTCTACTGACTCAGTAATTTTGCTGCACTCCCAGACTCAGAACTGTCACCCCAAGCTAGTAATTAAAAAACCAATTAAATTAATTAAAAATTAATAGTTTCTGAAGCAAGGTAATTCTTTCCTTCAAAACTCAACGATTTTGAGTTGCATCAACCTGAACTGCTCCACCTCCCTCAGGGGTAGAAGCACAGAGCAGTCCCTGCCCAGCAGGGCATCTTTTCCATGGTTTTTTGCACATCCCAGAGCCTGTGTTTATCCGTGCTCTCCTAGATGCCTGACGAGAATCCCGCACTAGAGCAACCTGAAGCTAAAAAGAATTGTATTTCACTAACAGCACCTTTTCCTATGCTCTAATCCCAAACTTCCCATAGGAGGTGTATTCCAGAAAGCCTGCAGCATGGAGTTACCCAAAAAAATCTGAATTTCCTGCCTGGAATGTGCTTGACAAGAACCCAAACCTCTCTCCATGCCTCAGTTTCCTGGCTGGCCCCCAGCTCCTGGGAACAGCATGAGCTAATGCTGTTGTAGTGCTCTGATGATGTAACCCCTTCCCAGCGATTACCACAGTCTGACAAAGCCTAAAATTGGCAGCACTGGCCCCGTGCCAGCGCTGTCCCGTGAATGGTGACTCATCTTTCCTGGCTGTGCCGTGTCCTGTGTGTGACGGTGACACGTGGTACGGAACAGACGGGGCTTTATCAGCACTCCAAAAATAAGAGCCAGAGACATGGCAAGGTGGTGGACAGAGAAGCTGCAGGTGGGGACGGGCGAAGGGATGACATCTCTCTTTGGGCTGGCTCCAAACCCCATTGGAGAAAGGAAAAATAGCTGTCCCTGGCTCGGAAGGCTCCTGGATCGCACCGCACTGGGACAATACGGCTGATGATGGGACAAGCTGTCCCATGCCAGCGTGCCTCAGGCTTGGCCTGCTCCCTGCATGCCAGAGCAAGGCGTCCTCGGCGCCACTGCCAACTGTGGAGATGGCTTTTTGATGCTGCTGGGAGCTGGCCGGGAACCAGCGGCTCGTTTCCAGCAGGGCACCAAATTGCTCCCTGTCATCCGGCTTTGGTGGGAAGGAGGGGAAGGCAGGAACAGAGCCATATGCGCCAGTCTGGCAGAGCACTGGAGTCATATGAGTGGCCTCCCAGGCGAGCTGCTTGTGAGTTCAGAGCTATCTGGGCCTCCTTGGGCTGCTGGTGAACATTTAAAGGGAAACTGTTGTGGAGTCGGGACAAATTTTCAGGGCAGATCATCCCAGATCCTCGCTGCCCAGCAAGCAAGGGACTGGTGGGGTCCCTTTCCCACATGGCAGTGAGCAGCTGCTTTTCTGCTTGTGCCTCTTCTCTCTGAAACCAGGCCTGGGTGATGGATGTCTCCCACTTCTTTTAATCCCAAGGAATGACATGAGAAAAAAGGAAAAAATAATATCTGCCTTTGGGCAAAGTTTCAGCATCTCTTTTTCCTCATGATCTCAGAACCTGAGCCAAAGCCCAGAGTGTGGATCTGGTAGATCTTGTCCCCACCCCATCTCCTGTTTCTGAGGACTTTGTAAGGGAAATACTTCTTTAGTCATACAGTGAAGCTCTCTTGGTGGATATCAGTAAAAATGCACCAGTCAGGAAGAGGATTTCTGCTTTGCAGAAACAGGAATCTCCCACACAGAATCTGCAGATGCTATATTGAATTTTGCACTGATCCCCATGGGATCTGGCACCTGTGTAGAATGAAGCCTGGTTTATTTATGAGGTTATGGAACTCTGCATAAATGGGGACAATTTTGTGTTGTGAGGTCACAGGGATTGGGTTTGGGAGTTTGAATTCCTGTTTGAACATTTTTGGACACATCTGTTTGTCCCAGGCCAGTATGAAGGGTCTTGCACTAACTTTTAATGCTCCTTCAAGTGGTGAAAAGGATGGAATTTCAAATCTCATGTCTTTTTTTCACTTTCACTGGAGACCTGGGGATTTTAGTCTCCTCAGTTATGTTCAGGCCAGTGTTGATGTCACTTGGAACTCACATTTTTGAACACCTACAAGCTGAAAGTCCCTTTCTAACTCAGTTGACCAGTTGAGTCTTCTAAACTGTGACAGGGAAAATCATCTTTAGTTTGCCCCTGCAAAAAGGAATCTTAAATTATTATAAATGGTCCCCACACACAGTAGACAAGGGAGAACATGATAAAAAAATAGGACTTTGCTTTGGGAGGGACAAGATGATTCACAAACTCCACCAGAATAACTCTGTAGCCAGCACACATCTGTAGCTGAGATGTCTGAAATCCATTTTAATGCCTGATTTGTATCACCCTGCTTAAATAAAAATGACCCCCCAAACCCCGTAAGTTAATGTTGCTTTTCCTTAAATACATGAGCAGCTTCAGCCGACTTTTGAGGGCTGTGGAGAGTGCAAACACCTCCCCAAATCCCAGAGATTCCAGTAGGACTTTGCAAAAGGAAGGCTTATGCTGCAAATCTCTTTCAGATCAACTGCAGGGTTATCGAGGAGGTGGACACAGCACCTGTGGAGAGATGTGGATTTTTGTGGAGGGAGAGACCCTGTGCTGAAAACTGCAGCCTCATGCAGGCAGAAATCTCTGTGTAAAGAACTCATGACATGAGTGGAAGGACGTTGGGGCTTCTGCTAAATCTCATTAAGCTTTAAAGAAGCCACGTAAAAAAAAATAAGTTAAGTGGAAGCAAACCTCTTTAAGAGGAGATTTATGCCAGAAAAACTGGAATGTCTCTCACCTCCCTGCCTGCCTAGAGGTTGGGTGTCTCCTCTAAGCTGGTTTGATCTGCTCCTTCTCTCTTGGCGCGGAGGAAGTGGCACCTCTGCGGGGTGAAGGGGGTTAAGGATGGTTTGTTCTGCAAGGAGTGAGGTGGATTATCTGCTGGGAGTGATTATGGAATGAGGATCTGGCTTGCTGAGCTTTTTCTGTTGTTCATGCTACATTTTCCCCTGCAAATAGGGGATTTAAATCAGAGGAAGTCCTCTGGCCATTGTTGCCCAGGTGTCTGAGAGAGGGACACCCTTTTATCCTCTCCTAAACCTCAGACACTGTTAGGGTGACTGAAGGACAATGCTGCATCCTCTCCAGCATCCCTTCCCCTCCTTCAGCCTAATGATGGCTCCAAATGCATCACATTCCCTGGAGAAAGGTGCTGCTGGAGGTTGAGCATCTCACCCCACCTCCTTCAGCTGCTGTGGACATGAGCTGTTCCATGTGTAGGATCCGTCCTTTCCCCCTCACCTTCTCTTGACTCTGTTTTGGGCCCACCCAGCTGCGGTTGCAGCAGATGAATCCTCCACAGAGGGCCTGCCTACCAACACCAGCTGCTTCCATATGGATGTTCAGGAGCTGATGTAGCCCCATTTGCTCCACCAACCAAAGAATTCCAGCTCAGGCACTCAACATTCACCTTCTGCTGCCCACCACATGGAGTACCCGGAGTTCTCACCTCTCTTCTCTCAGGGCTCTTTTCTGCTGCTCCTCAGACAAGGGCAGCTAGGCTGGCAGCTCTGCCTTGTGCTGGGGATATGATGAAGGAATGAACCCTGACCCTCAGGAAATCCCCAGGGTCTTGTCCCAAGGTTGACTGAGGCTGGGTCTTGGCCTCAAACTCCAGCTCCAGCACTTCTGCTGCTGGACATTCTCACTTTTGGGTGAAACTCCTCTGTTCTTTGAATGCTGAAGGAACAACAGACGCAGGTCCCACCCAACCCTCTCACACAGGTACCTCTCATAGTCAAATAGTCCTTGCAAGGCATGATGAGGATTTTCTTCCTTCCACCCACCCAATGGATTGAAACCCAGGAAATTAAGCCTTATCCTGGTTGTATCCCTTTCTACTCATCCTTCCAAGATCAGCCCTTTCTACCACCATGCTGCGTGGCAGAAATGCTTTGGAGGAGATGCTCTGGGTCTGAGTGAAGACCTCCCATGTGTTCACTCTTCTTTCCTCAACAGCTCCCTTAACACAGGAATTAGGAGACAAAAGCAAAATCTCCTGATAGCCATTCCAATAACTCCCTTTCTAAAGCTCCTTAAATAGAAGTTGACCTGTTTGGGGAAAAGTGGAGCCTGGGCTTGGCATTACAATCTAAAGAGCAGGGAGAGCTGGGGCTTGGAGGAGGGATGCATTCCACAGGAAATGGTGAACTGACCTTGTCTGGCACTGAATGAATCCATAAGAGTCTGTGGGGGAAGAATGGAAGCAGCTGGAATCTGGACACATCAGCAGGGGCTGTACATGGGCTTTTAAGCCCTTCTCTGGGTTGTTTTTCCAGTGTGCATCCCTCAGGGATGCAGCTGATGCTGTCCCTGTTTACAGGCAGAACTGGCCCCTTCCTGTGACAAGCCACGCTCCTACAGACTCGATGAGCCAGGAGAGACTTGATTTGATTTTTAAACACACTGCCTTCCTAACAGTATCCATCTCCCTTTGCTTCTCGCCCGCTTTAAGTGAAAATCTTCGATGCTCCCTTTCACAACGGCTCCTCTTAGCATTTAATTTGCTTTTATATAATTATGGACCAGCCGCGAGGAGGAGGAGGAGGAGGGGGAGGAGGGGGTGGAAGAGAGAAGCACTGAACGGGCATGGAGGAGCTCTAGGAAACCTTGCACCGGAGTCAAGGAGCGCTGAGCAAGCTCCGCTGCTCTCATCCATCAGCGCCCGCATCCCTGGCACGGGCGGGGAGGGAGGCAGGGAGAGGATGCACTGGGGACCCGGCGAGCTCGGCTGCTGGAGCGTGGCAAGCAAAGAGCCCTCCAGGGCTCGGGGAGGCAGGCGGGGACGTGCGCTGCCTTGGAAGAGAGCGCAGCCGGCTCGGCGCGCTGGAGGAGCAGAGGAACTGCAAAGCCGGGGAAGGGAGGGGAGGGGGGTGTTGGAAAAATGATGCAGCTCGTTCAGTGGATTAGGCAGCCGTGCCTGGAAGTGGCAAAGTGGAAGAGCCACGGATTTGAAAGCCTGGAGGGATTATTCTCCCGCGTTGTCCGACTCGCAGCACAACAGAGGCCAACAAACTTCACCCGGCGCTTTCTGTGGCGAGTCCAACAATCTGCAGAACGCCCTGGCAAACCTCCTGGGCTGTGATTTCTGCATTTTCAGTCGGGTTAACAATGTTGGAAGCAGCGGGAAAAGGGGGCTGGCAAACGTGAGCCATTCTAGCAGGAGTTGTAGAAAGGCATATTCATCATGTCAGCACTTTGGAGGCCTGGAGAGCTCGTGATGAGAGGTTTCAAGAAAAGACTGCATAAATAGGAGGAGGGAGGCTTCTATAAACAACTGTGATGGACATGCTGGAAGTACAGAGGAAAGGGAGAGGGGCTGGCCTTCCTTGATGCTGTAGATAGTGGTGACCTTGGCAAAACCAGCAAAATTTAACCCCAAAGCAAATTCCGATTGCAGTTCCCACCTTAGCTCCAAAAACTCCTCAGTAATGACTGCCCCCAACCAGGCTGTCTTTGGGAAGCTGAGTGTCACCTGTGGTGCATGAAATGAGCAGGGGCTGAATAACCCAGCAGCTCCACTGTTGGTCCTTGGGAAGGATGATTGCCCCTCAGGCTGGTCACCCCGAGGCTGCCAGCATGGCCATGGGCAGGGAGAGCTGCTCATGCCAGGGCTGGGACAGGGCCATGTCCCTCTCAGCTGGGACAGATGCCCCATGCTCAGGACATCACAGCAGTGGTGGACACCAGAATTGGCAAAATATTCCCTGTGGTGTCTTCCAAGCCTCATCTCATTTCTCTGCCTTTGCAATTAAACCTCCACTACATCCCTGTCCCTACACAGTCCCCTGCACTGCCTTCCCCTTCTCTTTTCCTGGGCTTGGTGAGAACCATGGTACCAATGACAAGACCTTAACTCCTGGGCACTCATCAGAAAAGGTCCTACAGCATTTGGCTGTTAAAACCCCCCTTTTTTACACTTAACTCCATCAGAGCATTGCGTAGGCATTGAACCATTTGTCCTCACAACACAAACTCAAATCTGGCCAGTTTTATCACCCTACTTAGGTGAGGAGGGAAACTGAGGCAGGGAACGGTCGTATTTGCCCAGTGCCAAGCGACAAACGAGTGATGCCACAGCAGCAAAGCCTGCTTGCCTCCTCCTGACAGCACCATCATTCCTTTAGCCTGGACTGGGCGTGGAAGAGCTGAATCCCATCTTTTCCTTGACACTGACTTTTTTTTTTTTCCTCGGAGGAACGAGCAGAAATTTTACCCAGCGAACGCAGCAGAGATTTGTCCCAAAGTGGCAGCCCCCAGCCACGGTGGGAAGTGAGCAACACATCCATCAGCTGCTGGGCTGACTGGGATCAGAGGGGAGAGCCTGGAAAGGTGGGGAAGAGGGGGCCACTTACATGGTAATGTTTCTGCACGGTTCTTTTGGATCATTATGCAGAGCTGTAGCACCAGTTGAGGGGCGCTCTCGAGGAACGTTTCCAGGAGGCGCAGCATGTTTACGTCTGCATATTCGTACATCATAGCCCAGTAGAAACGCCGCTGGTGTTCCTTCCGCCTCTGGCTCTGGATCCCCAGGTACATAGTTCGGATATACCTGCAGGAAACAGGAGGGAAAAGCTGGGCGTGAGGCGTTGGAGGGCAGCAAAACCTGTTTGTGGGGGAATGGGCTTCTGGGGAGACGTTGGGGTTTGCACGGGTCTTCCACCTCCCTCCTGTCAGATCTGAGGAGGACTTTTAGAATCTGACTAATCATTAATGTTGGAAAAGACCTCCGAGATCATCAAGCCCAACCTTAAACTGGATGCCACCCTGAGAACAAAACCATATAATGAAGTGCATTTGGTGTTGCAAGGGTGGGAAAACTTTAACAGGTGCCACCCAAACGTGAGGCCTGGGAGTAGGAAATGTTTTTGAAGCACAAGGAAACCACTCCCTCACCTAATTTTCATCACATGAAGAGAACCCACATGAAAAATACTGGTCCTGACGCTTGGAAGTGGCTTGACAGACCATCTAAACCCCTTCAGCACTCTGCTAAGGAGCTTCTCCCACAGACCCCAGAGCTCAAGAAGTATTTGGACCAGGCTCACTGTGGGATTCTTGAAGTTGTCCAGGAATTCGAATTTTATGATCCTTGTGGGTCTCTTCAAGCTCGGAATATTCTGTGATTTGACCATATTTCATCATAGATGGAACAACGAGACACCACCTTCACATGCAGCGCATGTGTGACCCACAGATGTGAAAGGCCCCAGTATGTCACTGGTCAGCTTTGAGACTTTGGGCAATGTTGGACTAGAAGGAGGTGTCTCGTGCATGGACAGGCACAGCTCTACCATCGCCTCTGTCTCAGGACTCGTGGCATTTAAGAAAAAAACCCCTAACAGGGTTCTTTCTAATGCCTGCTGGTATCACAGAATCCCAGAATGGGTTGGGTTGGAAGGGACCTTAAAGATCACCTTGTTCCAAGCCCCTGCTATGGGCAGGAACACCTTCCACTATCCCAGGTTGCTCCACGCCCCATCCAGCCCGGCCTCGGACACTTCCAGGGGTTGACAATCTAATACTGGGTCTTCTTCCTTCTCATCCTGAGTGGTGGCTGTAACCTCGTTTGGGATGGGAACCATTTCCCCTAATGCCGACCCTAAAGCTGGTCATCTGAGCCAGTCAGTAGTTGGAAATGTCCCCTCCCGGGACCGTTCATCTGTCCCAGCTCCGCTGCCAGCTCGGCAGTGGGATGAGGCGCCTTCTGGAAGCTCTGGGAGGGGCTCGCGGCACAAGCTGGGGTTTGGCCAAAACGATTAGATCATCCCCTGCCACTCGGGCGAGACTGCACAGCCGGGGAGAGCAGGAGGGAAGGACGTGAGCCTGGACAACCCGTGCCTCTCCGGATTACACCCAGGGCCGGCGAGCTGCGGGAGAAGCAGAGGCAGCCCTGCGAGCCCTGCCCGTATCCAGCATCTTGTCCTTCCTGCCCGCTCGCAGCTGACTGGCACAGGAGGCGAAAAATCCCGAAAGAGGACTGCAAGGACACAAAAAAATGACGCAGGAAAGCCACCAGATGGGGCTCGACACTCGAGAAAATGCTACTCCAGTCACATACGACACTGGTGACACTTGTGTGACATCCACAGCAGACCCCGAGTGGGATGGAGATGGCTGTGGAGCACCTGCTCTCCCAACACGCCCAAATCCACCACCTGCACTTGGCCTTTCCATGGAAGACCCCAACCCCAGGAGCTGCAGCACGACGCGGGCATCCTGCCTTCCCTTCACCCAGGAATTAAATGAAGGCAGTTTAGCTGGAAAGGCAAAGTCAGGGAGAGTGTCTTGGCTCAAGGAGAAAGCAGATAAAAGGAGAATGCAGTGGTTTTTACAATGCCAGTGACACAGGGCCAGCAAAAGCCAAGTGGTGGTGCCCATAAGGTGCTGCCCATGGACAAAGGCACCATCACCTCTGCCAAATTCCACCAAATCTGTCCTGTGGTCCTGGATGGTCTCCCCCTCCCCAGAAGCTCCCATTCCTGCTGGTGCACAAAACCTAAACTCCTCCTCGGAAGGTTAAACCACTCATTTCTCATCACCTCAGCCACAGAGAAGAAGAATTTATTGGTTTTCACGCTGCAGCAGTCTTTTACCTGTTTGCACATAGTTGCCATGTAAACCTTTCATTTCTCCAGATTTAAAAAATCACAGTTGCATAGAATCATAGAATTATCAAGGCTTGAAAATACCTCTAAGATCATCAACTTCAACTACTCCCCCAGCACCGCCAAGGCCACCACCAACCTATGTCCCCAAGAGCCACATCCTCATGGCTTTTAAGACCCTCCAGAGATGAGGACTCCCCCCCCTCCCTGACCAGCCACTTCCAACGCCTGATAACCCTTTCCCTGAAGGAATTCTTCCTGATAGCCAAACTGAACCTTTCCTAGTGCAACTTGAGGCTGTTCCCTCTCATCCTGTCCCTGTTCCCTGAGCAGAGCCCGACACCCCTGTCTGCCCCCTTTTGTCAAGAGGGCAAGAAGGTCTCTCCTTTTCTCCAGAAAAAAATTCTTTCAGTGCCTTCTCACAGTTCACATTTCCTACATCTCTACTCTTCCACACTGCTGTTCCCAACAGCTGTCTCCAGTTTTGGGTTATTTTTAAGACCATCTTTACTTTCCCCAGCCCTCCACGTTGGCTGAACCAAACTGCAACAATGACGTTGGGCCACTCAAAAAGCTTAGGAAGATGTTATCAGAAGGGACACAATGTGCTGCAGTGATTTCTCCTGGATCTGTGGGGTAAGTGTGACTCTCTAGGGATCCACCACCATCCACAGTTTAAGCAGAAATTTTTCTTACTGACCACAGAAAAAGGACATGACACCAATCCGTGGGGGCAGAATGCACGGAAAAATATTCAAATACATGGGATTGACACAGTGTCCTGATCCTGCCTCCATCAGTGGCAATGGCACAAACACCAAGTTCTCCCTGACTGCTGAGCCTTTGGCAAGGGTCACCTGCATTGTGCCTCTTCCGTGGATGGGGAAACTGAGTCAGAGAGCACCAAAAAGGTGCTCTCAAAGTTTTTTTGGCATCAAACCCCAGCTCTTTTAGTGCTGTCTCCTGCCTCTAAACACCACATGAGTAGAGCACAGACCTACTTACTGATGCTCCTCCATCCAGGATGGACATAACTCCTTCACAGCACAAATCCCAGCCCTGCCCAATCTGACCCCAAAGGACAAATCTGTCCCTAGCCTATGGGACTGTGACCTCAGGAACCCCTTGGCAAATGTTGGGCAGCGTGAGCAAAGCCGCTCCAAGGACTATTTGCAGCTGAAAGTAAATTAACTTCCTTTTTCTTTCTCTTCAGTCCATGAAAAAATACAGTGCTCTGTCTTCAGCATCCTTCAGACCCAAATCTGGCAAAGAGGAAAGGAATGACTAAGATCCCATTCCTTCTTGATGCCAGTGGACTGTGAGAATTACTGGGAAAAGTAATATATCCATCTTGTGGGCTTTCAGCAAGTAATAAATCCCTATTTAATTGATCCACATAAAATTTCACCCAGCTCCAACACTGATAATTCTTAACCCTATTTCCAAACACCAGTGTACAGAACTGGTGTAAACAGTTTTATTCCAGTTCGTCTGTTTCCTTGTGGTGTTTTATTTACTTCTTTGAGGGTCTTTCAAACTTTTCCTAATACTGTTTAAGTGTAGACACCTTAGGAAGAATGAAGAAAAAAAAAATCAATGTAATTTCACCTGAAATTTGTTGTTCCCGGTCAAGCTGGTGGCAAACAGGCTTCTATAATTAGACTTTTAAATCCATATTCAGGCCTGATCTTCAATCTTTAGCAACACGATGCTTCCTCTTATGTCAGTGAAAACCATTCACTGCTCCATGCTTTTGAAAATCAGGCTAATTTATTTATTTAAGAGCTTAATTTTGGATACAGCAGCCTAACTTTGGGCTTTTTTTTTTTTTTTTTTTTGAATGCTGGCTATTTTTATATATGACTGTGTGTATTTGTATGTATTTTTAGTTCTAAGTCTCATCACGCCTTCAAGAGATAGAACTAATTTGGGGTTGGGAGGGGGATTGGGGTGATTTTTTTTAAATTTTTTTTTAGTACACAAAGGATTTGCTGTCCCCTCCCTCCTGGCAGGGCTCCCAGAATTCCTGTTGGTATAATTACCCTCACACTTATTTACTACCTGTGTCACAGCAGCACAGGAACTGCTCAGGTCAAAGTCACTGCTGTCCCAGAGCACCTTTCTAAGGAGCCAACTCCACCAAATGTGGTCAAATAACCTTTGGAAAGAGCTGCAGGAGCCCACCAGGAGGGAGAAGAGGAGATCTTCCTGCTGTAAAAACACAACCCACCCTGAGCTCCGTGGAGAAAGCTGCTCCATGTGGATGACAGGGGGTGGATTCTGGAGGCTGAGGCTCTGCTTTTGTATCATGAAACGAAGCAGTCCTTGGGCAGCTGGCAAGGCTCAACTCCGCGTGGCTACATCTGTCTGGTTGGCCCTCGCCAAAATTTCCAGGGATTGTGTTGACAATTTTACAGGGTGAACTATTGCAGGGTCATGCCTGGGCCGTGGCACGGTTGGATTTACAGAGGTGGCTCCCAGTGTCACCAGGAAACGTAGGAGGATGCCTCTGGCATCGGGCTGCTTGAGGGGAGGAGGATGTGGATGTGTAAAAAGGTCATGGGAGCCCAGAAAGGCACCTCAGGACAGGCCCTGGGCTGTGCTTTGGGGGCACAAGAGGCCTGGTGGCCTGTCCCACACAGCCACCAGCTGACCGAGGGCAGGAGTGTCAGGCTGTTACAGTCTGATCACTTTTCCTGAGGCCAACGGGCCAAGACACAAGAAATGAACTCTCTCGTCCTCCAAAACCAGGAAACCTCCTCCACATTCAGCACAGGGAATGATTCCTGGCCCTTGTGGATTACTGAAACCTGCACAGGTTGTGATGACTTGGGAGAGTCTGAATATGCCTGGACCATTCTAATGATTACACTCAGATTTTGGCATGGAATCACAGAATATCCTGAGTTGGGAGGGACCCACAAGGATCATTGAGTCCAACCCCTGGCCCTGTACAGGGTGTGGTGAAGTTACAGCGCCCACAAACAGGTCTTGAAATTACCTGGTTTATCGATACAGGTATGTGGAAAATGGATTTTGCTCGTGCCCAGCCTTCTGTTGGGGTGGAAAGCTGGAGACACAGCTCTGATGCTGTGCTAGCCAAAACATTGGGGTGTTAGCAACACCTTCCCAGCTCCAAACGCAAGGCACAGCAGTGTGGGGGCTGTTGTGGGGAAAACAAACTCAGTCGCAGCCAGACCCAACCACAGAATCACAGAATCTCTTGAGGCTGGAAAATATCTCTAAGATCAAGTCCAGCCAGCAACCCAGCACCACCATGTTCAACAGTAAACCATGGCCACAAATATCCACATTTCTTGAACACCTCCAGGGATGGTGGTTCCACAACGTGATGGTGATGCCTCAATGTGGCCCAGCCTGAGGCTGTTCCCTCTCATCCTGTCCCTGTTCCCTGGGAGCAGAGCCCAACCCCCCTGGCTGTCCCCTCCTGTCAGGGAGTTGTGCAGAGCCACAAGGTCCCCCCTGAGCCTCCTTTTCTCCAGGCTGAGCCCCTTTCCCAGCTCCCTCAGCCCCTCCTGGTGCTCCAGCCCCTTCCCCAGCTCTGTTCCCTGCCCTGGACACGCTCCAGCCCCTCAGTGTCCCTCTTGTCATGAAGGTCTTCTTGGCCACCTGTCACTCTGCTGGCTTATGTTCAGTAATGTCCTGTGGCACTACAGGAGCGTGGTTGTGACCTTGGTGACGTGGCAGCAACACACTTCATGTGGATGGGCACCACCCCACGGCACAAACCTTGTCCCTGGTGCTCCCTCCTGGAGGAAGAGGATGGGAATGGGGGGTGTCATTCAGCTGAGGGCTCACCCTCCTGCCACCTCAGCCTCTTGCAAGGGGCCTCGTGCACTGGAGGGTGTTCCCAGATTAAAATCCCTCTCCTCGGAGGGGAGGAAACGAGGACGTGTACCTGCTGGGCTGGAAGGTTCAGAGCAGAGGCTGCCTGAACATCCCCTTACAAGGAGGTTACGTGAGGCCAGATCTCAGCTGGAGTGAGCTGGCGTCCACAGGGCTCTGGCAATTTACACCAGCTGCGGCTTTGGCCCGCTTTTTTAATTTTAATGAATTATTTTCATTCCAACCGATATAAAAGGAACAGGAGACGCAGCGCTGGAGCAACAGGGGAGTAGGGAAGTGAAGCGCTGTCTATTAAAAAAATCAAACTCAAAACTTAGAGTTGCCATCACCATTAACGAGCTCAATATCAACATTTGTTAGTTGTTTTCTTTGTTATAATGCCACATGCCAGTGATAAGGCTTCACAGATGGACTATTATTGTTCCTAGCTCGAGTATCAAAATAGGAATTACAGGGTCCCATCCAGGTGCTGACATTCCACAGCTTTTTCTGGCTGCTCCCACAGCATCAAACTCCTCCAGGACAAGGGGCTGCCTCCAAGCTGTCTCTCGGGAGTTGTTCCTGGTCTGGCCTGAGCCTTGAAGGATGTGCAGGATTTATTTTCACCACTGCTGGTTGTGTTGGGTCAAAACCATGCTGCACTGGGAAAGATCACTTTCATCAAGAAAGGGATCCTTATTTCTGCACAAACTCTAATCCAGCCTCCTCACAGGTCATCCCGACCACGCACACCTAAATAATCATTTTGGTGACCATCATCAGGGCCCTGACCTTTGGAACTGGGGTTCTCTGTGCTTTCTAACAACTTTGGGGGATTTCCTTATACAGTTTATACCTAAAAAAATGAATAAAATGCAACAAAAAGGGTGTTCATCAAGGGGTTTAGTCCTTCTGCAGTTTCTGATCTAAGTCTGACCTACTTGTTTCTATCAGCTCCTATTAAAGAATTAATAATTTGTATTACAAACTCTGTCTTTTTGCCAAATGTGCAACTGAAATTTGTATTTGAAGGAATGATTGTCCCAGACCTCTGCTGCACAGGTGAAATGGTTACAATTTCATATTCTAAGCCAGTCTGAAGCTGTTTTAAAGCACAGATGGCTTTACTACACACCAACCTCAAAAGATGCAACTGATTCATAAAACTTATCTTGGGAAGGATCATATAGTGGAATCACAGAAGAATTTAGGTTGGAAGGAGATTTTAGAGGTCTGTGGATGGAGGCTCCCATCCAAGTGGGGATAACTTTGAAGTTAGAGAAGGCTGGTCATGGTCTGGTACAGTGGAGTTTTGAAAATCTCCAAGGATGGAGATTGCACAGCCCCTGTGGACAACCTGTTCCAGCATTTAACGCCAATCCCTGCAGAATCATGGAATCATTCAGCTTGGAGAAGACCTCTTGAGTTCAACCGTCAACCCAGCACTATGGGCGTGACCAAACCATGTCCTCAAGTGCCACATCCGCAGGTTTTCTGAACATTCCCAGGGATGGTGAAATGATTTTCAGCCCAAGATCACTTCCACTACTTGAAGAAAGTTTACAAAGCAGCCCCTCCTTGGAAAGAGTCAGTTCCATCCAGTAGTTGCTGAGGGGTAATAAAAGCATGACACTGTAGGATTTTTAGGATCTGGTTCCAGAACAGCTTTGGTATTTGCAGGCTGATTTAACTCATGGCTGATAATCTGGGGGTTCTGATACACAAAACAGGGCTCTGTGATTGATGATTCCTGAGCAATGTCCCCAGCTCCTCTGAAATTATTGCTTTGGTGGCAGTGCCAGGCGAAGGGGACATAAGCCTACACCCCCTCCTCTGGGGCAGTGCTCCTTGTCTTGGTTCAAATCCCTTTTTACTGATGACTTAAGTGGATATTTGGGACTGTGAGAGCACAGGAAGAGCTCCAGGTGTAATTTCATCCTGCTGACAGACACTGGGGTCACAACCTCCAGCAGCTGCACAGGGCAGGAAAGTGGGGCAACAGCATCACTGCAGATAAAACTCCAGAGGCCAAAGGTGCAGGAGCTGCTCATGATGCTCCACCTGGGGCACGTTTCTGGGATTTGTCTCTGTGACTGCTCTCCTTCCCCAGCTGCACAGTAATTTTCTCTGACTCACAGGCTGAAAGATCACAACCAGAAGAAGAGAAACGAATCGTAAGGAAGTGCTAGCCCTAAACAGCCCACTTTTTGGCACTGATTTGTCAATGCTTCCCCAGTCTGGCTGTTACTGAACTATCCTTGCATAGCCAGAGCCTGTTCAGTGTTTCTTTATTTGCAAAAATAGCCATGAATGTGTTACTGACATGTTCACCACAACCCTGATTTTGGAAGCAGCCAGGCAGCCTCTCCTTGCTGGATCCCTGTGGCTGAGGGGTTCCCCTGGATACCCAGGTTGCAGAATCCCCATTTCCAGGTCTCTGCTCAGTAAATCAATACAGAATCAGAGAACAGCTTTGTAGCAGCAGCTGCCATTGTTTCGACCCTGGCTCCTAGAAATCATGTTTGTGTTTTCATCTGTTAATTATTTTCCGAGATGTAGAGCTCTAAAACAGGAATACAAACCCCAAGACCTCTCCAGCACCACAGCATGAATGCCCTTTCTTTTTATTTCAATGTGGGAACCATCTCCATGCTGCATGAAGGAGGAGGCAGAGCAGCGGGGGCTGCTGGAGAGGGTATCCAAGTGATGGGTGCTGCACAGACATGTCACAGCATCTATCACACGTGGGATGGTCCTAGCACTGAGCCAAATGCTCTCTTTAATCACAGATTCCCCCCCTAAGTTAGTTATGAATTCTTAAACCCCAGTCCCTTCCCTATTTTACACATGCTTATTTGCTTTAAGGATACTCCGACACTCAGTGCTATCACCTCCAGCAAAGCCTTCTGTTTTAAATCAAAGCTGTTAAACAGATTTACACAGGGACCAGGAAGTTGGACTCACACTGAGTTTTTGCTTTGAGTGTGTTTGTGAAAATAAGGTTTAGTGTCAGGGCTTTCCTTGTGGAAAATAAAGCTGGTCCCAGTCCAGTCAGTCCTGCAGGAACAGCTGAAAGCCTTGAAAGTAAGCAGAGGCATTCTGATTGACTTGTCTTGGCTCCAAGCAAGGGAAGTTCCAGGGAAATTCCCTGAAATGCCAAAGAAAATCCCAAGCAAACACCTGAGGACTCACAAAATGTGAGTTTTCAAGCACGTGATTCTCAGAGGCACATGGGAACAGTCACCTCACCCTTTGAACAGGATGGGTCATGCTACAGTGTGTTAACCCAGATGGTCTTGAGAAGTGATTTGGCATCATGTGGGCTCACCAGAGCCACGGGATATCTCAGGGGAGGAGAAACTGGCATTGCTCTGGGATACCAGTCAGTGACAGGGACACATCTTCATCTCCTCACCGAGATCCCTTGGTGGAGGATGCAGAGCAGGAGAGGGGAAAGACATGATTTTTGCTATCAGTGAGTCCCTTGGAGATGGAGACACTTGTGGTTTTCTTGTCTAAGGTTTTCTCACTTCCTGAGGAGTTTAACAGTTTGGGGTAGTGGGTCCAGAGATCTGAACAGACACTGCAGATTGCCTGAGGTATGAACCCTCAAAAGCCAATGTGGACCCCAAGATCACAGTAACAAAACTGGGAGTTTGCTCCCTCACTCAAAGGGAGACATTTCCATTCCCACACTCTGGCTGCTGGAAAAGACGAGGGGGTCACCTCTGTGGCTGGGAGATCAGATATGGATTCCAGGAGAGCATTCCCTGAATTTACAGTATTTACTCTCTCCCCAGCCATCAGGGTGACTGATGCTTCAGCAGGACCTGAAATCACCAGACAAGACTTTTCCATGCAGCAAAGCCTCTCCTAACCCCCATGGAGGGTGGGTTTGTAGTGCTGAGGAGGTGGACGCGCCAGGATTTTCAAACAGCATGCCAGAAAAACAGCAGCCAGGAAGGGTTTAGGGGAAAGGATCCTGCTTAGGAAAAGGAGAGCTGGTTCTTGAGGAGCTGGTGCAGCTGCAAAGAAGCTGCTGCCTGCTGCAGAGCTGTCAGGGTCAGAGCTGTGGCTCGCTGCCAGCTGCAGCGCGCTCTGCCCGCCGCCTGCATCCAGAGCAGAGCACCAGGGCTCCCAGAAAACCCTCGGGATGCTGTTCAGCAGCTACCAGGGACGCCTGAGCCCGCCCCGGGGGCCGTCACAGAGCCGGGACAGTGCGTTCAGCAGCGCATCCCCGGCTCCCCTGTGCCGCAGGGGTCAGAGGCATCCCTGGAGCGAAGCTCCCGACGCGGCGGCTTCGCACGAGGGCTGAGACTGTCGCCTTCGCTTTGCCATCCCTTTGAGGAGAAGGAGCTAAAAATTGGGTGAGCGCCTGTGAAATCCTGGAAGAACAGCCTCAGATCATGGCTATTTTTAGTTCCACAGAAGCTGCGCATACATTAGTGAGGGCCTGCCTTCCTCTCCGGACTCGGAGAAATCACACGGTGTCCTCCCAGCCTGCCAGGAAAGAGTTTAACCCTTGTTGTCCCAGCACAGTCAGCCCCAGCCAGCTGCACCTCAGCGTGGATCGTGATGGGGACAGAACAAGGGGGAGAAGGGTCTTCATGGGCATTTTGGCTCTTGCAAGGTAGAGTGTCTTTGGCCCATGGACCTTGTACCGTCATGTGTGGTGGGAGGAGCAGGGACTGGAAGAAAATTCCAGCACAGGAATGGCACCTGACTGCCACCACCGTCAGCCCTGTCTGAAGAACAGCCACACTACGGGCTGAAAGGGGCAGGGAGAAGTTCAGAGTTGGCAGAGCCTGAGAGCTGATTCCTCAACTCCGGTGACCTCTCCTGGTAGCCAGGACAGGTGCCATTCCCAAACTGCCACGTGTCGCCTTCAATTCACCCACCACAGAATTATAGAATCACAGAATGGTTTGTCTGGGAAGGGAATTTAAGCCTTATCTGGCTCCACCCCCTGCCACTGGCAGGGACACCTTCCACTACCCCAGCTTGCTCCAAGCCCCGTCCAGCCTGGCTTTGGACACTTCCAGGGATGGGGAAGTTAAGCACCATGAGCTACTTAATCCAGATCTGCCATCTTTTAGCCACGCAACCTCCTGGGAAACAAAACCTCATCAGCACACGGGCCCCTCAGACCCCTGGTGTCGCATCTCCTTCCTCCCACTGGCGGAGTCTCCGCTGCTCCAGACACATCAGACCAGGAAAACCATGGCTGGGACACAAAAAGGGAATGAGGCCAGGGATGAGCTCACCAGCCCGCTCGAACCGTGATGCCTTTCAGCGCACAATTAACAAAAAATAATTGCAACACTTATTCCTACACTTTCTTCTCGGAGGGATGAGGAGCAAAGCCTGATCCCTGCACTTCACACCCACAGTGCCTGTCAGCTCCGCTGCCCGTGCTCTTTCACATTTTCCAGCTCTTTAATATTTATTACCTCTGCTGCTTTGTATTACTCATCAGCTATTCCTGGCCAGAGGAAATGTACTGGCGGGTTCTGGAGCGTGCACGTTCCCTGGTCTTTGAGGGGGCCGTGAGTACAACAGCACCTCTCAAACACTCACTTGCCCCTGGGCCAGTGCAGCCTCCCGTGGCTTTGGAGGGAGAAGACTCAGACAAGCCTCGCCATCCTCTCACAGTGCCTTTCCAAAGGCCACCAGGATGTCTTAGGCCATCAGGAGAGGAGACACAGCCTTTTTGGAACGTACAGGAACCCTTCCATGGGCATATCCCACTGATCTCTGCAGAAACATCCTCAGAAGTTCACCTGAGCATCCTTCCCTGCTTCACTCGCCCTTGTTTTCCAAGGCTCCTCCCAGCCCTGTGATTAACCAGGGACCTGCCAGCCCCTTTGCCTGCTTGCAGGATTTCCCCCAGCTGCTGGGGGCTCTAAGTAAGGATATATATACTAAAACTCAGCAAGTCAAAGCTGGGCAGGAGCCTGTGGGTGGCAGCACTTGCAGTTGTTCCATTTAACAGGTAGCTCTGAGTTAAGACTGGTTCTAAACAATATTGCAGAGAGGACCACCTTCTAGTGGTCATGTTCAGCAGAAGAATCAGCCCAGGCATGGCACTACCCAGTACCACAGCATTTTTCTCTATTTTCTCTATTCTTCTACTAATTTAAAAGGAGCTTTCTGCTTGAAGCTTACTAAAAGTGAAGCCACCTGACCACATCCTTGCTCCACCACCCTCCGGGTGCAGCTGAGTCTTCTCGTGCCAGCAGCCAGTTTATCCAAGTGACACAAACGAGGTCACAGGAGCTTTCTGCCAGCGAGCAGCATCTGGGAGGTGAGCTATGGAATCCTGCAGCTCAGCCCGAGGGAGGGATGTTCATGCACAGTTAGGTGCAGAAATGGAGGCAGAGAGGTTAAGTGACTTCCCTCGGGCAAGCAGTGGTTGGTGGGGTTTAATTTAGAATGGGATGGGATGGGATGGGATGGGATGGGATGGGATGGGATGGGATGGGATAGAATAGAATAGAATAGAATAGAATAGAATAGAATAGAATAGAATAGAATAGAATAGAATAGAATAGAATAATTTCCGTTGTAAGGGACCTGCAATGACCATCAAGTCCAGCTTCCATTTGGGGAGGTCCTTTTCTCCCTCTCCCTGCTGGATGGGCTCCTTTTGGAAGTGCTTGATCCAAAGGAAAGAAAGCCCTTCATTTTCACACACGTCCTTTCGACCTCCTGCTGCTCCAGATGCTTCCCCAGCCCATTTGGATGCCTCTCACACACCTGCTCCAGCCCAGGCAGCTGCCCTGCCCTGCGTGGAGGATGTTTGCATTAACATTGACTGTTGTAGCTGCTTGGACGAGATCTATCCCAGAAGCACCAATAAATTGCTGAATGCATTGATCCAGATGTGACTCAGGAGCCACCACTGAATAATCTCCCTCGGCACCTTCCCCTGGCTGAGCCTGGGCAGAGTTTCTGCTCCCCTCAGCAAAGCAGTGGAGGACTCTTCCATCTTGCCTTTCTCCAGGGGCAGGCCTGCTTCAATGACACGTGGGGGCTATTGATTTCTGTAATGAATGGATGGATTTTCCCCTCCTGCACTCACACCTCCTCCCTCTCCCAAGGAATAATTCAGTGCCTCTGTCATTTACTGCCCAAATGCCGCTCCAAAGTGCAAACATGCAGCCTTTCCCTGCTGGAGTTGTGTGCTGCCTCCAAAGCCCTGACCTTGGCTTCCACTCTTTTCTCCTGATCTCCTCTGATCTTGCCTCTAGGAGGGATGATTTAAACCAGTGCAGCGAGGCAAGGGTCCCAGGCAAGGAGAACAAGAAATTTTTCCTCTCCAAAAGGAAGGTGTGTGGCCAGAGTGGTTGGGAAAGCTCAGGCTGTGTGTTGGAGGTTGCAGAACAGGTTGGGAAAGGCGCCACTTGGGATGGACCTGGAGGAGATTCTCACACTCCAGGGATCTGCTCTTAAACAGGAGCAGAGCAGATGTTTTGGTTGTTGAGGAGATGAAGGAATTGCAGCTGGGGAGGTTGCAGTTGTGGCTTGAAGAAAAACCCACTGGTGTCACTGGGGTCAGCTGAGAAGTTGCCCAGAGAAATTGTGGACTCCCCATCCCTTGAAGTGTTCAGGACTAGGATGGATGGATGGAGTTTGGAGCAATCTGGGACAGTAGAAGGTGTCCCTGCTGATGGCAGGAGTTGGAACTGGATGATCTTTAAGGTCCCTTCCACCCCAAACCACTCTGGGATTCATTGATGGTCTCACTCGTAGCCCAAAATGCCCATTCCCTGCTTCCCCTAGCTCCTCTCTGGAGCCACTTCTCCCACCACCCACTTCTTCCCAGACAGGTCCCTGTAGCTCATCTGAAATGCCACAACCCATCTCCTGCTTTTGGGACCCTTCTCTTCTTGTCACCCCACCTTCAAGTGACCTGTCCTGCACCCTGGTAGCTCTTGGCCACGGCTCAGGGGACAGCTCTGCAGGGGAGGGACGTGCCAGCTCCCTGTGCACATGTTCCAAGGCACTGGCACTGCCTGTCAGCCCTCCTGCCCCTACAAGTCCTGCCTGGCCCTCCACAGGAGTCAGGACCTCAAATATCACAGGGTGTGGCATTTGTCACCTCCTACGTTTGCAGAGATTTGAAAAGACCTGCCAACAGACCTGGCTGGAGCAAGGTCCAGGAGATGTCCTGCCCATAGACCTGGGATTGCAGAGCAGCCTTAGGGAGCTGGGATTTGAAATAACTTCTGCATTACAAACTCCCAGTCTGGCTCAGGTTGCCCTTTGCCTCCACAGCCAGGGCCTCACCAGTTAAAAATTTGCAGCTGACTGAGCATGTCAGCCCAGGACGGAAGTCCTTCAAATCCTAGTCTAAAACTTCAGGTGTTTGAGCCCTAAAACTTCAGGTATTTGAGCCCTAAAACTTCAAGTTTTTGAGCTCCTTTAGCAGGTAGAGCCATGGCAGGCAGGCACAGGAAGGCCTGGACAACACCAGTGACTGTCCTAGACCACCAAAAGATTCATCATTTAATCTTCCATCCTTCCCTGCCTCCAACAGACCATCCATCATGTTGCCCCAGACCTCAGCACCCAACTAGGAACAGTGTCTGTGTGCTCTCTCCTGCCACTCAGGAGAGTGTCCAGATGGGTTCAGAGCCATTTTTTTTTTCGGTTCAGACTCCTTCCTGTGGGCTCAAACTCCTTCCTGTGTGTTCAAACTTCTTCCTATGGGTTCAAACGTCTTCTTGTGGATTCAAACCCTTTATTGTAGGTAAAAACCCTTTCTTGTGGGTTTAGAGCCCTCCTTGTGTGTTCAAATCCCCTTTTTATTGTTCCAAATCCCTTCCTGTGGGTTCAAACCCCTTCCTGTATGTTCAAATCCTTTCTTGTGGGTTCAAATCTGCTCCCTCTGTGTTCAAATCCCTTCTTGCGATTTCAAATCTGCTTCCTGTAGATGCAAATACTTTCTTGTAGATTAAAACCCTTTCTTGTGGGGTTAAAACCCTTTTTTGTGGGTTCAAACCCCTTCTTGTAGTTTCAAACTTCTTCCTGTAGGTTCAAGTATTTTCTTCTAGGTTCAAACCCTTTCTTGCGGGTTCAAATCTTTCCTGTAGGTACAAATCCCTCCTTGTGTGTTCAAATCCATTTTTATTGGTACAAATGCCTTGCTGAAGGTTCAAATTCCTTCTTGTGGGTTCAAACCCCTTCCTGTAGGCTCAAATCCCTTCTTGAGGGTTCAAATCTCTTCTTATAGTTTCAAACCCCTTCCTGTAGGTTCAAATCCTTTCTTGTAGATTAGAACTCTTTCTTGTGGGTTCAAATCCCTTTTTGTGGGTTCAAACCCCTTCTTGTAGGTTCAAACCCCTCCTTGTGCATTCAAATCCCTTTTTATTGGTACAAATCCCTTCCTGTGGGTTCAACCCCCCTCATGTTGGTTCCAACCCTTTTCTGTGAGTTCCAAGCCCTTCCTTGCTACACGTGAAGGCAGGGCTTGACCTTGGCCATCGAACATCCCAGACAAACCCATCGACCCCCCCGAGCCGGCCGAGGAGACAAAGCTCTCAGGTTCCCGTGTTGGGGCTGCTGGGCAGGATATCCAACACTGGAACACCTCCTGGGGCACGGCAGCGTGTCAGGAAGGCTCTCGTCTGCTGGCTCCAAGGGTGGCCTGGACGGGATTTTGCCGGGGCTCCGTTCCCTGCCGTTGGAAGCGCTCCCTCGGCCGCGCGGGGTGGCCGGCTGCCAGCGGGCCGGGTTTCCACCGTGGTCTCATGAGGACACTCTGCTGGAAAGAGGATGCTGCAGGCTTGAGTCATCTCCAGGCTCTGGAGGGAATTAAAGTCTCCACCTCCCACCCCCCTGCCTGCGTGTCCTGCCGCTTGAGGTGACGGCCAAAAGCAGGACACCGAGCCTGCGCATTTTCAAGTAGCTTTGGGATTGAATCCCTTTCCCCGTGCTATCCTCGTGCAGCCTTTCTCCCTGGCATGTATGGAATATTTCGTGTCATATGTTTCCCCCCTCTGATACCCCCAAGCTCAGTCGGTCACAGCTCTTTTGTGAAGCTCAAGCTCACATGATTGGAAATCTTTCTGGAGCCATCGCAGTTGACCCAAGCCTCCTCAGATGAGATTTCCATTCTTCAGCTGTTTGAAAATGGGAAAGCTGATCCAAACTCATCATCTCGGTTCCCTCTTTTATCAACAGAGAGAAAGAGAGAGATTTCCAGAAAGTTGCTCATCCCATCTCCAGATAAGTGTCTGCAACACCTCCCACGGATTTCCTGTCTCCTTCCCTTGACTACAGAAGGGTCCAGACGACCGACTGAGAGCTGATGGCTGATACCAGATGTCTCCCATCTCCTTGGCATCATTTCCCTGTCAGATGCCTCTCACCTCCTTGCTGTCATTTTGAGAAGTCGTTTTGAGGAATCACTTGTACTTCCCCCATGGAAAAGATCTGGGGGACATGGAGGCTGTGGTAGTGCCATGCCAACAGGTCGGAAAGGAATTTTCCTGTGGGGAACAAAGTTCATGCAAAAATGGAATGCATTCCCATCTGACAGCTGGAATGGGAGCTCCCAGAGCTGGCTGGGATATTTTTTTGTTCCCATCATCTCTTAATTTGGCCTTTTATTTTCCCCTTATGGAGCAAATGCACAGCTTTGGGAAGGTGACACATGCCATGAGCAGCTCTTGCCTAGAACAGACCCTATCCCATAGTTTTTATGTCCTTCCCCACCCGGAGGAGTGGTGCTGCCTTTCAATGGAATCCCTGTGGAGACCAATCCTGTGCATTATCACAGAATCACGGAATCGTTGATCTTGGAAAAATTCTTAAAGATCATCAAGTCCAACTGTTGACCCAGCAGGGTCAAATCTGCCACTGCCTCGTGTCCCCAAGTGCCACATCCACACATTTTCTAAATCCATCCAGGGATGGCGAATCCACCACTGCCCTGGGCAGCTGTGTCAGGGCTGGACATCCCTCTCAGTGAATAAATTGTTCCCAATATCCAAACTGATCCTTCTATGGCTCAAATTCAGGCTGTTTGCCCTTGTCCTGTCTCTGTTCCCTGGGAGCAGAGCCTGACCCCCCCCTCCCCCGCTGCCCCCTCCTGTCAGGGAGTTGTGCAGAGCCTCGAGTTCCCCCCTGAGCCTCCTTTTCGCCAGGCTGAGCCCCTTTCCCAGCTCCCTCAGCTGAGGGAACTTCATCAGAGTTCAGTGCTCCAGACCCTTCCCCAGCTCAGTTTCCATCCTTTGGAAATGCTCCAGCATCTCCTGCTGGCTTCTCCAAGCCATCCCTGAAGAAGCTGGAGACCAGGGGCAAGACTCACAGGCACCTGGCATGGTTTCAGAGGACATCAAGGATATCCATGGACTGCTGGCAGGTGAGATACAGGGCACAAAGAAGACCTCTGCCCTTCTAGACCCACCCCTGAGGGTATACTGAGCTGCCCAGAGCATCTTGAACAGTTTGGACAAGGGAATGGAGCTTCTGGGTCTGTCCAGAAGGGGAGTCTCTACAGCACCAGGCCAGGGAACCAGGCAGGACATCTGCACCATTTCCTCCTCTTCCTCACTCTATTCATTGCTCCATCCACATTTCCCATGGGAATCTTGCCCCTGCTGCCCAAACCAGCTGGAAGAATCGCTTGCTGTGAGACTGACAGCACAGTCTGCATGTCCCTGCAAGCCACAGCTACTGGGACCTTCTGTCCTTGCAGCCTCCAGGGCTGCTGGTCCCCCTGTCACCAGCTCAAAGATGTCACTGCTCAGTGCTTAGAGAAGGGGACAGCACCCAAAGGGGGTTTGGGAGCTCCCTTGGTGGGTTTGTAGAAGCAAAGAGCAGAACATGGACAGAATAAATCTCCCTGGACAGCTCTGCTTGTTATGAGAGCAAATGGAGAAGGCTGGGAAGTGTGAAGGAGCAGGAGAACAGTCATGGAGTGGAGCCAAGACACTTCCCACAAATCCTTTGCTGTGGTGTTGGAGCAGTTCTATGAGTAAGTGCAACCCCTTCCATTTTTTCCTTTAGGACTTTTCATCAGGAAGCCAAATCTAATTCATATTATTCCTTCCCAGATGGCTTTTCAACTCTTGCACCCCATCAACCCCACATAAAAGCTGTTCATAAACAGATCCTGTACTCCTCAACCTTCTGATCACTATTTCAGACAGTCTTTATTTTAGAAACGGGTCAAATAAACTCATCCCTGGCTTCAGTGCAGGGTTGAGAGACCCAGGCACAGAACCCAGGGGCCCTGGATCCCAGGTATCACTGATATTTATATGATAGCAATGTTAAAAGGCTTCTGCTGAGATCAGAGTTGGATTGTGCCGAGTCCGGAGCGCACACAAAGTAAGAGACAGCTCTTGCCCTAAAGGATTTACAATCTGAACTGACAAGGGCAGAACCACAGCAAAGGAAAGGATGTGTTATTAACAGCAGGGGACCGAGGCACTGAGAGATGCAATAAATTGCCTGCAGTCACGTGGCCAGCTTGTGGAGGAGCCAAAACCTGACCCTTGGTTTCCCACCGACGCTGCCTCGTCTCAGCCATCAGGGACGGAGCACACTGGGAATCTGGGTGAGTTGGAAATTTTGCTAATGGGTCAGGTGAGGTCAGGAACCCTGCCAAAAACCACAGCCCCTCACAAAGGAACTCTGGCCCCTGCCCCAGCTGTATTTATGTGTGGGTGAGAAGGAGGAGGAAAGCCCCTTGTGACACCACCACCCCCAGTGTCATCATCATCCCAACCGGTTTTTGTTTGCTCGGGGTTTTGGTCCCCTCCAAACCCTGTTAGAGGGCTCAGGGCTGAGGCTGATAAACCACTCCAGGTACTTCTACAGGCTGGCAGGAATCACAGAATCATGGAATCATTAAGGCTGGAAAAGACCTTTAAGAGTGTCAAGTCTAACCGTTAGCCCAGCCCCACCACCACGCTCACCACTAAACCATGTCCTCAAGTGCCACATCCACACAATTTTTGAACACTTCCAGGGACAGTGACTGCATCACTCCCCTGGAAAGCCTGTTCCAATATTTTACAACCCTTTCTCTCAGGAAATTTTTCTTAATATCTAATCTAAGAACGGGAAACTGAAATCACTTTTCCTTAGAGGGAACTTGCCTGAAAGAGTGGGCTTCAGGGGACACCTGTGTGAAAGGGTGACCCACTGCAAGTTTGCTCTGTTGGGCATAAAACTGGGCTGAGGCTTGATGGTAATTTCTGAGTCTTGTCAGGGCACCTCAAAGCACAATGAGGTTGTCCCACCTGTCTGTACACACCTGCCCTGCAACATTCCATGTCCACACACCTGAGGAAAGCACATGAGGAAAAATAAATTACCTCTGTCCATTTACACAGAGGGTCCTACTACATTTGTCATGGCCTCAAGCTGTGCCAGGGGAGGTTCAGGCTGAACATCAGGAGAAATTTCCTCATGGCAAGCGTGGTCAGACACTGGAACTGCCCAGGGGGGTGGTGGAGTCCCCAGCCCTGGAGGTGTCCAAGGAATGACTGAACATGGCACTCAATGTCCTGGTCTGGGTGACAGGGTGGAGATCAGTCACAGGTTGGACTTGATGGTCTTGGGGGTCTTTTCCAACCTGAGTGATCCTGTGATTCCATGATTTTTGAGATTTTGTTCTGACATCATTTCCTGTACCATTACCTAGCCTACCAAAGCTCCTTAACTCTCAGGGATGGATTTGAACCATAGCAGTGACACAAAGGAGACTTTTACCATTCAGTGGAACCCCCAGATCTGAAGAGTTTAGGATTATGGCAGGGTTTGATTTCAGTTGAAAACAATCAGTAAATTTAGGTTCTTGACTCACCACATCCAGCTGTGTCTCATTTAGGTGCTTGCTGTCCATCCCCAGTCCATTCCAGACATTTGGTTGTCATGGAGTCACAGAATCATTTCGGTTGGAAAATACCTCTAAAATCAGCCAGTCCAACCATCTACCCAGCACCTCGTGTTCACCACTAACCCATGTCCCCAAGTGCCACATCTACAGGGCTTTTAAATCCCTCCAGGGATGGAGATTCCAAAAATTCTCTGGGCAGCCTGTGCCAAGGCCTGACAACCCTTTCAGTGAAGATTTTTTTCCCTAATATCCAACCTAAACCTCCCCTGGTGCAGCTTGAGGCCATTCCCTCTCATCCTGTCCCTGTTCCCTGGAGCAGAGCCCGACCCCCCTGGCTGTCCCCTCCTGTCAGGGAGTTGTGCAGAGCCACAAGGTCCCCCCTGAGCCTCCTTTTCTCCAGGCTGAGCCCCTTTCCCATCTCCCTCAGCCTCTCCTGGTGCTCCAGCCCCTTCCCCAGCTCCGTTCCCTGCCCTGGACATGTCATGACACTGGTTTCTGGTCTGAGGCCATATCCACCAGGACTCCACTCCTCAGACAAACATAGCCATGATTTAGGAAATCAGGGGAAATTGCCCAGGGTCTTGCACAGCAAAACCCCTATGTCTGAGATCACCCTGCCTTGGTCACAGAGTCACCTTTTTGTGTAACTGCCTCCTTTTCTCCCTTTCCCTAGAAACCAAGCTGGATTAGGAATGGTTTTGATATCAATAAATACTTTACTGCTGTGGGTGCTCTCAACATCTGCGTGCGAACCCTCGGATGCAGCCACGGCAACAGGAAATTCAAATTATCTGTCTGATCTCATCCTTCTCCTTGCAGGAGCAAACATTCCCATGAATTATTTGTGTCAAATCCTGGAGTCCCCATGTGCTCCCGAGTGCAAACAGGCCCTTTCCTTACAAAATATTTATGGAGCAGAAGCATCAGGTGAGGAATGAGCAGTTTTAGGGCTCGTGTCATTTACTGGGCCAGGAAAAAGGATTGTTTGTAGCATCGAGCTTTGTTCCAGTCTCTGGGACCTCATATAAAGTAATTAACTGAGAATTTCAGGGTCACTGTCTGGCCCTGAGACCAACAGGAAGAATCTGGCCACATCCATGCTCTGGAACACTCCAAGCCTTCAAAACTAGGTGGGCACATCCAGATCCTGCAGGGAATGGGATGAGCAGGGTGGGTATGGACAGCAGGGCAGCTCCTCCACACCTCTGCTCTCATCAAACAGGAAGGACAGGATGTAATAATGCCTTGTGCTGATTTATTGTAAACATTTCATATTGTCAAGTGTTCCATGGGAAAGCACCTCTGGTGCCATGAGCTTAAGGCAGTCTGAGAGAGCTGCTGCCTCTACAAAGGCTTAGTCCTAAACAGGATCCTGTCCCAGGGCACTGAGAGCCTGCACATCCCTGGACAGTCCCTGGAGAAGGGTAAAGTCTTCAGGATGTGACCCCACAACTCATTACTGTGGCTCTAGGAGGTCCTCGTGTCTAGCTTTCATCACAGGTAGGCTGATCATTTTGCATTTTGCTTCTGATCCACCCTAGCACCAAAAAACATCGCCTTGGCTCAAGCAGGTTTTTGTGTCTGGGCTTTGCAATCTGCCCCTCCTTCCCTCTCCCCTGGCCTCCCTTGGTGAAAGTTAATTTAGGACAGCAGCCTTCGAGTGAAAAATGGTGTTTTTCGGGAAGCACCCACTGAGGGCAGCTGTCCATGCAGGAAGAGGCGATCCTGGTTTTTAGGAATATCAAGGACAAGTCCCCAGGAGGCAAAGTCATGCCTGAAATTCCTGCTGTTACCCTGATCCAAGTCAGGGAGCATCTTGGTGATTGCCACAGCACCATCCATGCCAGAATCATTTCAAGGAAAAACAGTAAATAACCAACAGTAACACGGCTTTTCTTCATGGATCAGGTTGTTCTCAACCAAGAAAATGTTTCCTGGTAACAGGATTCCACCACGATGGAGTCACCAAAACCTGGCAACGCCTCTCAAGAGCCCCTAATCTTAAATAAGGTATTTTCCTTCCCAGCAGTGAAAACTGCAGTGCCTTCACCCACTCCTCTGAATAATGGGAGTGTTTCTGCAAGCTTGCCATGGTAATTTAAAATCAATTTTACTTTGGTTTCCCATTATAACTTTTGCTATAGGAAATTAACACTTTAGTAAATCACCTATCGCCTGCAAAAACAACAGAGTGCAATAAATGGTAGTGCCTGTGAGGTTTGGTTGGTTTGCAATGAAAAAAAATCCCAATGGATATAATAATGTAATGATGTGATAATTGAAATCTGTATTTTGGTAGAATCAGAGAATAGTTTGGGTTGAAAGGGGCCTTTGGAAGGGGGGAATATGAAGGTGATAAATAAAGTTCACTCCAGCCTGTGGCCCTGCAAATCATTTTGGAGAATATCTGAATGTCTGAGGTCTTCTTGCTGTCTCAGTTGGCTTCACCAACTCATTACAAGGTACAGCAGAGGATCCTGTTCACCCTCCTGTTTTTGGGAAATGGGGAAATGGTGCTCAAACCCCCTGGTGATGCTGTTGTGAAAGCCAGAGCTGTATCTCCCTTGGCAAATAAACTGCTCCATTGCTCCTGGAGTTATGGGTCTTATTTTCTGATGGTTTCCTGCCTGTTTTCTCAGCAGTGAGCAGGAATTACAGAATATACCAGTTAACTCCAGCTCTTCCCATGACTACCACTTCAATAAAAACCATGCAAAAGAGATTATGAAGGAAAAAAAGCCCAGAACTGTCTCTGAGTTCCCCCATTTAAATTGTTACAGCCATTCAAAAGCCAGGTGTTTCCTGCCATCCAAACCCCCGGATTATCCAGCCCAGCTCTTTAAATGCACAGGACAAGAAAAAACTGTGTTAGGCTGGGCCTTCATCTCCTCTCCTGATGATTCCTGCTCTCAGCCCTTGCTGTCAGCAGTCCCCTCCCAGCACCAGCAGAATCAAAGGTGGGACCGGCTCCGACAGGAGGAATAACAAAAGCGCCGGCACCGCTGGCGAGTCATTAGGAAGTTCCTGCCTCTCTCCCAGTCACACGTTAATGAGCGCAGGGAGAGCTGGGGATGGTTTGGCTCTGTGTTTGAGAGCCGGCTCAGGAGCCGGAACCCGCCGTTCTGCGGCTTTCACAGGAAAAACGCTCCCCTCCCAGGCTCCAAAAAACCCTTGTCAAAACTGGCGTGCGCAGGCGGATCCAGAGGATGGACATGGAGGATGGATGGGGATGGATGATGGATGGCTCCTGCAGAGCCCGGCTGCAGAAAGCCCCTGTGATCTCTCCATGTATCTCCCCTCGTTCCCTCTGAGGCATTTTGGGGTGGATGTGTGAATTTTAAGTGTAAAACGTCTTTGGGTTTAACACCAAGGATGCAGGGCACAAACAACAAATGGACAAACCAGGGTGGATTTTGAGCATGGGCTTAACAAGAACCTCCTCAAAGGTCTGGAGATCCTGGATGGGATAAAAGGTCTGGTTTTCCTTTCTCAGCTTGGGACTCCTTATAAAACAAGGGCCAGAAGGTAAAATTGGGACAGAAAGGCCATGCCTACACCTGCAAATCTGCCTTCCATCTCTTGGTCTCCTGCTTCTCTGGACATGCCATGGTATGGAGGACACACCTCATCCCTGATGGACATCTCCAGGCTTTGACTTCAGAAGATGGAGTATGGAGACAGAAGACCATCTTGTTCCCAAAATAAAACACTTCCCACGAATCCCAGAATCATAGAATGGGCCAGGTTGGGAGGGACCACAGGGAGTCATGTGGTCCAACCTTCCTGCTCCAGCAAGGCCATCCCAGAGCACAGGGCACAGGATTGTGCCCAGACAGTTCTGGAGTATCCCCAGTGAGGAGACTCCAGACCCTCTCTGGACAATCTGTTCAGTGCTCGATCACTGCACAGCAAAGTTCTGCCTCCTGTTCAGGTGGAACTTGCTGGGATCAGTCCCTGCCCATTCCTCTGGTGCCATTGCTGGGCCCTGGAGCAGAGCCTGGGCCCTGCTCTGCCCCTCCCTGCACACAGGGACACACAGGGATGAGGGTCCCTCCCAGGATCTCCTCTCGAGGCTGAACAGCCCCAGCTCCCTCAGCCTTTCCTGGGCAGGGAGATGCTCCAGGCCCTTCATCCTCTTTGTTGTTGGCCCCGCTCCAGGAGCTCCGTGTCCCTCCTGTCCTGAGGAGCCCAGAGCTGGACACAGCACTCCAGATGTGCCTCACAGGGCTGAGCAGAGGGGCAGGATCCATCCCTGACCTGCTGGAAATGCTCTTCCTGGAGCACCCCTGGATCTCTTTGGCTTTCTTGGCCCCCAGGGCACTGCTGGCTCATGGACAGGCAGTTGTCCACCAGGACACCCAGATCCTTCCCCACAGAGCTGCTCCAGCAGGTCACCCCCAGCCTGTGCTGGCACCCGGGGTTGTTCCTCCCCAGGTGCAGGACCTGCATTTCCCTTTGCTGAATTTCAGACACTTCCCTGCCCATTTTTCCAACACATCAAGGTCCCTCTGCAGGGCTGCACAGCCCTTGGGGTGATCAGCCACTCCTCCCAGCTTTGTGTCATCACTCAACTTCTTGAGGAGGCAATTGTCCCTTCATCCAAGTCATTAATGAGCAAGTTAAGCAATTCTGAGCCCAGTATTGAATCCTGGGGGACACCACAAGTGACAGGCCTCCAACAAGACCCTGTGCCACTGATCGTGACCCTCTGGGCTCTGTTCGGCCAGTTCATGGAACCACAGAATCATTAAGGTTGGAAAAGACCTTCAAGATCTAAGTCCAGCCAGTAAGTTCAGACAGCCAGGTCCAGCACTAAACCATGTCCCTAAGCACCACATCTGTGGTACAGTTCTCAGTCCAGCTCATCCACTCTTCCAGTCCACATTTCCTGAGTTTATCCAACAGAAATGATGGGAGACAGTGTCACAAGCCTTGCTGAAGTCCAGGTACACAAAACCCTCTGCTCTCCCCTCATCCATCCAGGCGGTTGTCTCATCGTAGAAGGCAACTGGATTGGTCAAACATGATTTCCCTTCAGTGAATCCATGCTGACAGCTCCTGATTGCCTTTCCTGACACTGGTGTCTTCCCATTTAAAGCATTTCCTTTTGACAAATGGGCATCTCCCTTCGGGGGACAGCAAACAGAGTCATTGGAAAATGCCTCCCTTGTGTTAACGAGCATTTTGCAGATGTGCAGGGACCCCCACCCCGTGGGTGAGAACACAGTGATGCACTGCGAGCTCTGCAGAGCCTCCTGGGAGCTGGCAGGGTGTCTCCCAGACTTCCTGGTGCACAGCAAGTCCTGTGGGATTGCTCGTGCCATTCCACACCACTACGGAGCTGGATGGACAGGCAGGTGGAGAAGGAAAAGCAGTAATAAATTAAACCTTCCTTGCCCCATCCTCGCTCATCCCGAATCAGCAAGAGGCTGCCTGTGCCTGGGGTGCCACATCCAAGACAATCACGGCTGACAGTGCCTTCGAGGGACGCTGTCAAAGACTTTTAGGCTCATCATTCAGGAAGGGGAAGATTTCCTGACTGGCTCTGTGGGAAGGAGCCCCTTTGCAGACAAGCTGGGAGTGCCACCTGCAGCCGGTGTGGCTTCACCCCTGGTTCCCAGTGCCTGACACAGCTCCAGGATGGTGCCACCACCCCTGAAGGTGAGGGCTGGGTCACAGAAGCAGGAGGAGAGGCTGGGTGAGGAGCCAGGGATGAGGAGGTCTGTGTGGAACACTTTTGATGGGTGGATGGTGGCAATGCTGTGGTGCTGCCACGCCTGGTGGGATGGGGAGATGCCCTTGGCTTCACCTGGTCCATGTTTTTGTCATGATTTGAGGACTGCAGGTCTCCCTGAGATATTGGCAGCACCTCAGGGTTTCTGGGGAGTTGATTCTCACTGCTCCAGGTTATTCCTGACTCCAACACTGATGTCTGATGCATGATGGGAACCCTCTGCAGCCCAGGGAGAGCAAGGGGCAAGTGCAGAGGGTGACACATGTCACACAGCCAGCCTCCCACAATGCTGTCCTGCGGAGGAATCGCTCTCTGGAATGGGGAGAAGGAGGATGAGGTCGGACACCTTCCTCTATCTCAGCCTGCTCCAAGCCCTGTCCAACCTGGTCTTGGACACTTCCAGGGATCCAGGGGCAGCCACAGCTTCTCTGGGCACCCTGTGCCAGGGCCCCACCACCCTCACAGGGAAGAATTCCTTCCCAATATCCCATCGTACCCTGCCCTCTGGCAGTGGGAAGCCATTCCCTGGGTCCTGTCCCTCCAGGCCCTTGTAAATGATCTCTCCCCATCTTTCTTGTAGGCTCCTTCAGGAACTGGAAGGCCACAATTAGCTCACTCCAAAGCCTTTTCCAGGATGAACAATCCCAGTTCCCTCAGCCTTTCCTCCCAGCACAGCTGCTCCATCCCTCTGATCATCCTTGTGCCTCCTCTGGTCTCTCTCCAGCAGCTCCAGGTCCTTCCTGTGCTGGGCCCCAGATCTGGAGGCAGCTCTGCAGGTGGGGTCTCACCTGAGAGGGGCAGAGGGGCAGAATTCCCCTCCCTGCTGCCCACACCGTGGGATCATCCCAGGGCATGGGGAGTTTGGGATGGGTCATGTCCACCTCTCAGACCCCTATCTCAAGCTGAGATAAATTAAGAATTAATTTATATTAAATACCTCATTGGGAAATCTCTCCATTGCCAAAGTACCAAGTGGGGTGAACCCCACACTTCTGCTCCAGTAATTCTCCTGTTTAGAAATTGCCTCCATATCCACCCAAATCCTCTTTCCCACACCAGACCCTTGCACCACGTTCATCTCTCCCAGGATTTTGCCCACAAACCTTTTTATCTAATGATTCTGGAATTAATTTTTAAACAGTTTTGGTTTTTTTTTAACATTTATGAGCGCCACACAGGACAATGCATTCCAAGGAAAAATGTATGGTGAACAAACACACCATGTATATAAATACATATCTTAAACATAGATATAGGTTCATATATATGTGCCAACCTTTATGAATCTATGGCTTATTTATTCATTTGAGGTGCATATACCTGTATATAGAGAGGCATATGGCATATAAAAATAAAAGAACAAAATCTGATTTATGAGCTATATATTTATATAAGTAAACCATATATGTTTATATATATCATATATATGACCATATATATTTCTACATCTATACAAAGAACCTCCTGCTGGCAGAGAGGTGAAACCAGGAACTGCTGTCTGATGTAAAGATGGGAATTCAGTTTTGAGGTCAAACTGGAGTAAATAAAGGAGTATTTTGATGGTTTCATGTAAAAGACCTTTGGAATGATTTGGAAAAGCTCTTTTTAGAAATGTAGGGAATGTCACTTCTTGGCAAAACTGTTCTTCCTGGTTATATTTCCTTTTTTAAACTTCATATTCAGTGCCTGCCATTCGTGGTGACCCATTGCTGTGTGCCATACTATCACAGCACGATAAATCATAAAATAACACAAAATAAAGTAAAATAAAATAAAATGAAATACTAAAGGCTGATGTAGCTTCATACAGACGCAATCATTGTCATTGGAAAGGCAAAGGGCTCGCTAACAGATGATTCAAGGAAGCAGCTGAAGATAAGGAGAAACTTGCTCTATCAGGTTGCTGCTCCACATGGAGGCATCAGGAGACCACGGCCAAGCTCTCACTGCCCTTTCCCCGTCCCGACATTCCCGGAGACGTTCCAGGAGCTGAACTTCGCTCAGATTCTGGCATCTCCCTCGGTGCTCCCGTTCCCCCCTGCCTTTCTCCGGTTTCTCTCCCGAGCTGCAGACGGCGGGTCTGGGCAGAGTCTCCCCGGAGCCACGGCAGCAGAGATCGTATCTCTGCTCCTGGACGCTGCGAGGGAGGGAGGGAGGGAGGGAGGGATGGAGGAGCCTCTCCTGCCGTGGATGTGAGATGGGATCCACGCTCAGCCACTCCATGCCCGCATCCCATCCCTGCATCCCCTTCTCCGCCACTCCCGTCCCCCGGCCCTTGCTCTGGGAGGAGGTGTAGCTTTAAATTTGACCTAAAAAGAGCATTGAAGTGACTCCTGGGATTATAGACAGACCCACACGTGGATCCCAGGCTCAGAGAAAGGAAATCTCGTTCACATCAATTCACGAACCCAAGCTCAGACGTGGATCTGACAAACTGTGGTTGAGGAGAGGTTCCCCTCCTGCCACCCTAGCCCTGGGATTTAGTTCAGATTTTGATAATCTCAAGACTAACAGGCCAGAGGAGGATTTTATTAATGCCTTGGCTTTTGGGGAAGGGGGAAAGCAGCCTGAAATCACCTCTCTGGACTAAGTGCAAATCAGGGCAAAGAGGAAACATTCTCCACCACGGAGATGTGGCTGTGCCAGCCAGGGGGAGGATGCCAAGGGGAGAGGTGAATATCTTGCTGTGGAGGAAAGGGAATGAGCCAGGATCCAGCCCTCTGCCTCTCCTAGAAAATCACTAAAGCAAGCAATAGTAATTGGAGAGCTACTTGTAAGCCGGGCATCTTCTCCCCTGCTAAAAGCCTTGCCTGTAGCTCTGAAGGAGCGGCTTGTGATAAATATATATATATTAAAAATATCTGCTCTGACAAGCGTGAAGCTGGAGAGGCAGAGAGGCAGGGGAGGAGGTAAGGCGGGTAGGAAGCATAAATCAAAATGTTTTGCTGCTCCTAATTAAATCCACCAACCTGTTTGTAACAAAACCCACTCTCGGTCAACGGGAAGCAAGGAGGACAAGGAGCTGATGCTGCTCGATGGCCACGGTGGCCAACAGCTCCCTGAGCCTCACAGGGAACAGGGGGGCCTGGGAGTCCTTACACTGGGGTTTGAGCATCAGGAAAACCTCCAGCCATCTGTGCCAGAGGAGGCAGAGCAGTCGCAGCCAGGCAGGGGAGGAGAGGGGGGAAAAGCAGTGCAGGGAGGGCTGGGAACCTTCTCACTGCTCCACATCCTCTGCAGCCAGACGGCTGCAAGGTGCTGCTGCCAGCCCTGCAGCCACCAAGGCCTCTGCAGCTGGGAATGGGTCAGAAAGAGCAAAATTGGATAAAAGGGAGGGCTGGGGAGGGAAGGAGGCAGACAGGGAATCGTGCTGCTGCTGCTGCTGCACTGTCCAGGATGCTGCCTGCAGTGTGCCTGTGGCCCTCACTCATCTCCCAAAGGAGGTGCAGAGCAAGAAAGTATTCAGAGAAGGATGGTGAAGGAGATCAGGGGGATGGAACAGTTTCTGTACATTCAGGGAATGGTTTGGGTTGGAAGATAATCTCATTCCCCCCCCTGCCACAGGCAGGGACAGCTTCCACCATCCCAGGCTGCCCCAGGCCTTGTCCAACCTGGCCTTGGACACTTCCAGGGATCCAGGGGCAGCCACAGCTGCTCTGGGCACCCTGTGCCAAGAATTCCTTCCCAATATCCCATCCATCCCTGCCCTCTGGCAGTGGGAAGCCATTCCCTGTGCCCTGTCCCTCCATCCTTGTCCCCAGTCCCTCTCCAGCTCTCCTGGAGCCCCTTTAGGCCCTGGAAAGGGCTCTGAGGTCTCTCTGGAGCCTTCTCTCCAGGTGAACACCTTCAGCTCTCCCAGCCTGGCTCCAGAGCAGAGGAGCTCCAGCCCTCAGAGCATCCCCATGGCCTCCTCTGGACTTGTTCCAGCAGCTCCACGTCCTTCTTATTCTGAGGACTCCAGGCAAATATGTCACAGAGACCAAGATTCTTCAGTCCAGAAAAGGGAGAGCTGATGTCATACAAGATGAAGAGCTGTAAAATCCAGAGTACCCTGCAAGGAAGGATTTCCTAACTAGAGCCAGGAGCTCTGTGTGGGATGGTTGGGTAACAGTTCAAGCCCACCAAAAGGAAGGCTCCTTTTTTTCCTATAAAGCACAGATAAACTGGGCAACTCCTTCTCGTAATGCCAAGGATTTAGAAAAAAAAGAATAACACAGAAACTCAACCACTAAGGAACATTCTGTTATTAAATCAACAGCAGCAGATCCATCTCAGGCACATCCTTTGGATCATCCCTGTGTGCTTGCCTTGTTCTTGCACCCACCTGCTGTTACTCAACCTGCTCCTGGTGGACTTTAAACCTGGCCCAGCATAACTGTTGTTTTTTTTAATTCCTAATTGTGGCCCATTTCAAGTTTCTCAGCAAATTCCACCCAAAAGTTGAGTTACCATCTGCAGGGCAGCCTGTGCTGGGCCTGAAGCTTGTGACTGCAGGAAATTACCCAGTGCCCTGGAATCCTGAACAGGGATGGCTTTGCCCTGGCTTTCCCAGGGAAACACCAAAATCTGCCCCAGCCAAAGCAGTTTTAGCCACAGATCTGGTCGGAGTGAAACTGTGGGGGATGATTTGTCCCCGTCCCACATCCTGCTTGCAAAGGGCATCACAGACCTGTTGTGTTTTGGGGCCACCTGATGGTGGTTGGGGAAATCAAAGCCACCTGCTGTGATCTCTTCATCAAGCAGTGGTGCAGCTGGTCCAAAATCTGACCAACAACCTACAGCTCTTCCCACTGTCCTGACCTTGCTCCCTGCCTTGGAGTGCTGGCTTCCAAAGGGATTGGGGAATTTTATGGGAAGTGAATGCTTTTCTAGCACTCATATGAATTGTGAGTGGAGATCTGCTGAGCTGTTGGGAAGAGATGGGGTAAAGGAGCAAGCTCTGGAGAAACACAGAAGCTGCTACCACTCTTCAACCCAGCCAAAATAAACACTGTGAAATTCCCACAGGTTGGTGGAAGTGCTAAATATTGCTGTGAAGTGGGCAAAGTGAGAGTGACAATTAGATACTTAATAAATGACTGTTTAAGGGTTTGTTTGTTTCTTGGAGGATGCACGGAGTGGGAGGTGGTGTAACGGGTCAGGAATGAGCTTTGGAGTGATTTCCCTTAGCACCTGGGATGGGGAATTTCACTTGAGAATGCCACCAGATCCCTGGATTTGGCTTTCAGAGCTATCCAGGTTTGATTTATCAACAAAAATAATGGAGGGAAAAATACCCACGGTCCCTGCTGGTGATTTGTTCCCATTACTGCCTTCCCACGCTGTTGGAAGACGTGGAGCTTGTTCCAAGCTGGAATTTGACTGACATCCCACTCCAAACACTGGAGCTCACTGGGTGATTTTATCTCCTCCACAGAGCAGAGATTGCCTTGCTGAGGGTGAGTAACCAGTGGTGCCCATTGCAGGAGTGACTGTGCTTCCAGAAATCAAAAGTTCACCCACTGGGCCTGTTCTGACTCGGGAGACAGGAGCCATGGGAACCATTGTTAGCATTTCACAGGAGAGTGGGTTGATATTTTTTAATCAACATTTGCATGCTTAAACTTCACTTCTATTTTATTTTTATCCACCTCCTTTCTCCTTGTACGTTTTCCAGCGCACAAAAAGAAAGAAAGGAAGAGAACTTTTTAATTAAACTTTTGAAGAAAACTACAGTACAAAGCTGTTCTTTATATTGCAGGAGATAAATCACTGCAAACATTTGGAAGAGCCCAGGCTTTGGTGAATTGTGCCAGTGAAATCACACATCAGGAATGATCTTGGGTCCAAGTTTGTCTCCTGGTTGAAGGGGCCACCAAATGAACTTGTTGTCACTGCTTATCAGGCTAAGGGACCAAGCCAATGTGATTCTGGACATGTCTTGGCCAAGTTGGATGGGGCTTGGAACAACTTGGTCTGGTGGAAGGTGTCCCTGCCCATGGCAGGGGGTGGAACAGGATGAGATTTAAGGTCCCTTTATTGCAAGACACCTTTAAATAAGCAAAATGCTAAAGCTGAAAAAGCAGCAAAAAATGAGCCACACAATGAGCTGAGCTCAACCTTGGGTGAGTAAAATGAGTGCCTGGTTCTGAGGTGCTTGCTCCAGGTCCTGCCTGTGACCAGCTGGGATAAATCCATTTGTGCTGCTTTAGGCACAGGTGTCCTTCCATTAACTGTGAAGGAGGTCAGGGGAATGCTCAGAAATGTGTCTGCATTTCAGTGATTTTCTTCTGCTTAGGTGACTCTTGTTTGAGTACAATTATCCCAGCACTGCTGTGTTCACCACCAAGCCATGTCCCCATGTCCCTCCTGGACACTTCCAGGGATGGGGATTCCACCACTTCCCTGGGCAGCCTGTTCCAATAGCTGACCCCTGCCCCTAAGGTGTCCCAGTGGAACTCTCTGTCTCTGCTCTGCTGTCAGTGATGGACCAATGTAGGCTCAATCCACACAAATCAATGGGCTGGAGGGCTATAGCAACCTTAAGGATTTTTTCAGGTGAAAATGAACAGGGGGAAAAAAAGCCCTCCACTCTAGACAGGGTTTCCTCAACCCCTCCTCAGCTGGCTCATTAAACACAGTGAACTGTCAAAATATCCCTCCATGGGTTCCAATGAAGCTCTAGTCCTGCTTCCATGGACTTCGGGGCAGCATTTTGGTCTCCAGACCCAACTCCCTGAGCAGTTTGGCAGCAGTCAGTCCAGCTCATGGGCGAGAGAGGGAGGGATGCTCCCCTTGCACACACTCTGGCCAGGAATATCCCTGGGTCTAATGGTTCATATCCTGGCCTTGTCCCCCTGTGCAGGGGCATCTGGCTGTCAGATGGATCGTGCAGCCACTGCAGCTTGTCTCCATGTGCAAGGTGAGCTGTGATAAGCCTGGCATTCCATAAAAGCTGTCCTCAACACTGCCAGCCAGGGTGACTTCCCACCCTGTCGGCAGCAAAGGAAAAGGAAGGAATGTAATGGGACTTTTCCAAAGTATTCCTTGTGCTGATCCTGCTGGCAGAGGGGGCCAGCAGGCAGGCAGGGGAAGGGCAGGATCAGTAACAGGGTGCAGTGTCATGGCAGCCTGAAATCCCCACAGCTGAATCCTCACATTCTCCTTTGCTCAGACACCAGCTTTGGTTGATAAGGGGACTGCAAAGGTTTTGTGTCACACACTTGGCTTTGTGTAGTGCAATATTCAGGTGGAAAAGCAGATATCCTGCCTGATTGGGGCTGCAGAGAATCAGAGAAGTATTGAGAAATCTGGAGGTCTCTGTCTGACCATCTGTGTCCAGCACCTGATCAGGTCAGCCAGGGCTTGGCAACATCCAGGATTCCAGAGATGGTTTGGGATTTGGGTTTGGGATTTGGGTTTGGGTTGGAAGGGACCTTAAAGATCATCCAGTGCCACCTCCTGCCATGGTCAGGGACACCTTCCACTATCCCAGGGTGCTCCAAGCCCCATCCAGCCTGGCCTTGGACACTGCCAGGGATCCAGGGGCAGCCACAGCTTCTCTGGGCAACCTGTACCAGGGCCCCACCACCCTCACAGGGAACAATTCCTTCCCAATATCCCATCTAAATCTCTCCTCTTTTTGTATCCAACAGTTCTTGACTGAAAAAAATGGCTTAATGGGAAAAGGGAACCAAAGTGTGAATTTTGGTATCAGTTTTGCATTAGAAATAAAATGGCATCAAAGAAAGAGCAGAAAAGTGCAAGAATTTTAGGCTGACATTTCACAAATCAAGTGTTTCAATCTCCCATGTCAGCAGTCAGCTCAAGAGAAAATGGAAAAATCACCCTGAAACAAAGGAACTTTTTTTTTTTTTAATATCCAAAAGCAGAGGGTGAGCTGCACTGGGAAGGGGAGGGTCTGCCTGCAGAACGTGGAGAGAAGAGGGAGCACTTAAAATCATGTAGTAAAATCAGGGATGGATCGCTCTTCCTCCAGGTTTACTCCTGGATTTCCATCCGTGCTTGAATTCAGCCTTCAGCAAGATGTGGGTTTGCCTCTCTCCACGCTGCAGCCCGGCAGCAAACCAGGAGTTCAGAGACCACAGCAGGCATTATGTCATCCTGCGAGGAGGAGCTGGGCAATCCTGCAACCACTTCTTTCCAAACCCTTTTATCCAATCCCTCCTCTAGCAGCGCTGCTGAAGAACTGGGGGGGAAAAGGAGCCTGGCCCCGGGGGATGGGTATAACAAGAGGAGATCCCACGCCAGGATGTCCCGATCAGCATCCCAGGAGGAGAGGAGCTGCGGTGCCGGGTTGAGAGAGGTGGAAGTGCCTCCCTGGCTGTTGTTCACCTGCCACATCCCTCTTGCTAGCAAGAAAACCCGTGTGCAGCAAAAGGTGATGTCATCCCTTCCCTGCTCCTGAAATCCAACTCCTTGCTGAATGTGGCTCAGGGCTGGTGTTATTAACAGTCCCTTTTGACACCTCCTGTGCTCTGACGATTTCTTTCTTTCTATNTTTTTATATTTTATTTTATTTTATTTTAATTTTTTTTTAATTGTTTTTCACTTTCCACCCCTCTTTTCCCCAATTGCTGCACACTGACCAGGCTCCTGAGACTCAGGTTGATTAAATTTCTATGCCTTGCAGCTTCCCTGGAGTCCACATAATTTATGTAAATACGAGAGATAAGAAACGAGGGGGAATCACAAGAAAAATGGAGCATTAAGCCGCCAAGATCCATTAAATTCTCCATCACCCTTTTCAGAATCTCAATGTTCAGCCGCACCGCCCCCATGTTTCCCCCCTGCCACAGCAGCGTGGATCAAATTAGCACCCGTCGGGCTGAGGAGATCCGCGGGATCAGTCCCCCCTCCTGCCTGGCACCGGGCTTAGCCCTGCCCGCAGTGAAGCAGCCAGGGAACGAGCCCTGCTCGAGGGGCAGCTGCCTGCAGCCTCTGCACCCCGGGGCAAAGCCGGGCAGCTGGAGCTCCCTCCGGGCAGGGTTGCCGCCGGGCACAGCCCGGGGGACAGAGGGATTCGTGGGCAGAGCAAGGTGAGCAGAGCTGCTCCAGTTTAGGATCCTCAGGAGAGCCTCTGCGCTCCCCCAGGGTGCTCCTGTGCTCTCGGGCATGGCCTGAACGCCGCCTCGAAGCAGCCCCTCAGCCCCAGCTCCTGGAAAGCCGTGCTGGGAAGGAGCAGGAGCTGTGTCAGCAGCCTGTTGTCCTGCGGTCTCTGCCGTGCCCAGGCCCTTGCTGACGGATGGAGCCCCCTTCTGCAGCCAGTCCATCACTCAGCTGGGTAGGTCAGGCTCCAGAGCCAGTGAAGATCTCCCTGGAATAGTGCCAAGAAAACTGGAACTGCAGTTTGGTGATCTGGCTTGTTCCAAAATGTCCGTGGAATCATGGAAGGGTTTGGATTGGAAGGGATGTTAAAGATCACTTCATTCCACCCCCCTGCCATGGGCAGGGACACCTTCCACTACCCCAGGTTGCTCCAAGCCCTGTCCAGCCTGGCCTTGGTCACTTCCAGGGATCCAGGGGCAGCCACAGATGCTCTGGACAACCTGTTCCTAGCAGTGTTTTGGCCCCCAACAAGAAGCAAAACCCAAAAATGATTCCTGAGGTTGGTTTGGGAGGTGGCCTGGAAGGGGGACAATGCCCAGTTGGCAGAGTGGATGGGAATGCTGTTTTGGGAAGGATGCAAGGACACCAGGGATGGGAAACATGGCAGTAAGGGCACGGCCAGATTGCACCAACTGGCCTTAGAGCCAGGAAATGCATCTGGGAATCTCTTCCAAAGGTGCACAAGCACTTGGCAAACCCTGTCCAAGGCCTGGTGCAGGCACCTACACAGGATGCCTCAGGTTTTAGCTTTTATATTTTTCAGATTCTGTGCTGCTTTAGTGTGTAGCTCTGAGCTTCATATTAGGGGATGGCAGCTCTCTTCACAGAACAGGTAGGTAGACAGAGTAATTACTTTTCTAGCTTGGGCCAAGGACAAGTGATCCAAATTTCAGGCCCAAGAGCATAAACAACGTGGACTGAAGAAAGAAAAACTAGAAGGATGGGACTTCATAACCTAAATCTATAATTGGACAACTAACTCCAATATGCTAATGGACCAGAACTTACAAAAGTGAGAGACCTCGTGACCATTGTCCATTTTGTGACCATTTTGGGTCCATCTTGGGTGTAGCCCTGGTTGGGCCCTTGTACTGCCCAAGGTGTATCCATTGAGGCCTTCTAATAAATCCCTGCTTTATTCTTTAACTCCATCTAGCCTCTGTTCTGGGTCAGCCTTGACAAGGCATCACATGGACACACATGGACACCTCTGCCTGCTCCTGAGCCAGGCCCAGCTCAGCCACCACAGTCACAGCACTCCCAGGCAGCAGCAGGGGGCTGGAAGGGCACCTGCTCCCACAAGTGACAGCTGAGACCTCTTGTGACAGCAGCAGGAGCCTCGGGGCTCTGCTGTCTGCGAGTCACTCAGACCCAGAAGGCACCTCTGAGACACGGCCTCCTCCTTCCCTGGGACTTCCAGTCCTGCACAGAAAGTGCAGCTAACCCCAGCTCCCGGGAAACCTTTCCCTCTGCAAATGGATGGCATTAGGAATAATGCCATGGATTTTTTATTTAATTTTGAGCTCACAGGCACTACTCGAATTGCTTTTCTTAACAAGTGTGACAGACAGAAACACCTCTTTAATGGAAGCAAAGACTCTCCAATAACAAGATGATTTCAGAATGCTGGAGCTTGAGGAAAAACCACAAATCCCGAGTGGTGATGGCATTCCAGGAGCAGAAGTCACTGGCTGTCACTCAGCCCTGTCCCTAACCTGGATGCTGTAGCAGTACCGTGGGTGTTTCTGCCTTCAGTGCTTTGCAGAGTCAATCCTTGGTGCCTGTGCCCAGGGCACAATTAACTACTCCAATAATCTAATATCAACTTATAGATCTTTCAATAGTCATCCAGGATCACAATCTAATTAAGACTACAAATGAGTTAATCATGTGTGATGAAGTCTTCTAAGAAAATTACACCCAAGACTTCCATTCTGTTGGAGCGGCAGATACTTCTGACAGAGCCCCAAAGCAGAGACTAAAAGAGTGGTGATTAAATGGAGTGATGGGCATTAAAAAAACAAAGCTTTGTAGGTTTCAAAGAAGGAGGCTACCTATAATCTGCAGCTTGGAGTGCTGATTTATTTGAAACAAATTTGATTTGACAGATTCTCTTGAAATATCTGGTAATTCTACAAACCACTCAGTGACCAGCAGTTGAAAGAGACCTATTGAGTTTCTCCCACTGGAGCAAAATGTCTAATTTTGAGCAGTGGGGCAGTGAAACACACACCAGGACCCCTCGTGGTCACAGCCAAAAAGGGCCAAGGAGAAGTGACAAACTTTTTGAACCTCCAAACCAGCAACGGGAGCGACCCAGCCCCGTAAATAACGTGTGCCTGACATTCCACAGGGTTTGAAAGGTCTGTTCCTTGGCTTCATCCTGTGCCATGGATGCATCATTTGCTGTGCTCTCACGCTAAAAATGACTGCAGTCATTAGGAACAATTTATGCTCAGGGAAATAATTACAGTCATTAATGGGGCTGCAAAGCAGAGGCTCTCAGGGAGCAGGAGTGGAGTGGTGGCAGTGCCCGTGCGTGCGCCGTGACGGATAGGCACAGCAATTATGGTGTTCCCAGGATTGGGCATCCCAAATAACTCAAATCCAGGCTCAGGAGGCAGCCAATAACTGGAAAGTCCAAGGGGTGTTTGGGAAAATCCAGTGGGATGACAAGAAAAGCCACAGCAGTGCCTGGGAGAGTTGGCTGGACACAGAGCAGGGGGGAGTCCCCAGAAGTCACCACTGACCGCAGCTGGCAGTTTTAGATCTGCTGATAGTGATTAGTGAGTGGTGACAGTGGCTATTAATGAGGTCATGTCTGGCTTTTGGACCATCACTTCACAGAAACACAGTCCAATATGGAATTGGAAATGTTTGCAAATGTCTGCAAAGGGATCCCAAGCTGGACTCACAAGTGTTGGAGGCAGCTGATGGCGTAGGCAGGACTCAGCTGTGTGGAGGAGATGGCTCATCCTCTGGGGTAGCTCTCCCAGTGGAAAATAAAGGTTGAAGGAAATCTGGAAGCATCCAATGGGAATGACATTTTCAGGGCAGGTCACACGATGTGACCCAGGGAACACTGGCCTAAGGAAATCAATGAGGACAGGAGGAGCTGGACTCGATGATCCTTGTGGGTCTCTTCCAACTCAGGATACTCTGTGATTCTGTGTGTGATTTCCAGGAAAGTCCTGCCTGGATTTCCTATTTCTGTGAAAAGCATGGGATTATTGGCAGTTAGCTAATAAAGCTCATTTGGGTTGTCTGGACAGTCTCCTAAAGATTTAATACATTGCTTAAAAGAGTGGATTTGGAAAGGACACTGGTCAGTGAAATTGGCCAGTGGTTGATTGATAATACAAATATGTTGATTGATAACACAAATATGTGCTGTTTTCACTGAGACCAACTAGGAAAGGAAGTTTAACCCAGCCCACGGCAGTTCCTATTTAAAGCAAATCTATTCCATCCCCTAAAAAGGAGTCTGAAGTCAGCCTTGCTGGGTACTCTGGCCACACGTATGAGTTTCAGACCATCTACAGCCCTTGGTGACCAAGTTATACCCCTGGGGACCAAATTCCCAGCTGCCTTTAGAGGCAGACTGAAAAATATCTTGTTTCTTCAGCAGAGAAATGACTGATCCTGTTTGTGTCCCCGTGTTGCTTGCAAGTCCCTGGGCCTGCATTGACTTCCAGACTGAATTTTGCCAATTCAGCAGCTGGGATCTTGTTGTGATTGAACTTGATAAATTAAGTGGCCTTTTAGGGCAGGGGATGTCCCTGGTGTTTATTTAGTGAGCCAGACTAAATCAATCCACGGTGTTGTACACAAATGGGGAATTTTACTGTCCCTGCTTGCCTTGGGATTCCCCTTGGTGACAGGCAAGGTGTGACCAGAGGGAGAAGCACACAAGCAGGGGGTTGGTGGGGAAAGAAGAGGCCAAACCATCACAAAAGATTATGTCCTGCCAAACTTCCCATGTGGCTGAATTAAGCAAAATTAATTAACTGGCTTGAGAATGATGGTGCTGTGGCCACTTGTCTCCAAGGGCTCCTTAGGTGGGAATGAAGGACCAGCAGCATTGTCCCACCTTCAGTAAGACCCTGAGTGCCAGGAGGATGAATATAATAGATATAATAATATTAATATAAATAACATAATAATATATGTATATTATTACATTAAGTATGCAAAGTGCTCAGATGTTACCAAAATACAAGTGGTGGTGCTTTCAGCTGCAGGATGACCAGAGAGGAGGGAAATTACCACGCTGGGGTAAAACAGGACACAGAGGTTACGTGGCTTCTCAGGCCTTGGTGCTGCCTCCCAGGCTTCAGCATTTCTCTAAATAGTTTGTTTAATAAATAGGTCTTTTGGTTCTGGAGCCCCTCCCTGCTGATTTCCAGCAGGTGTGACATGGAACATGGTGGCAGGAGGCAGCACGGCCAGACTGGCAGCGTGGAAAGGCCTAATTAACAGGGAAACAACCCAGCAACCAGGAAGGGAATCTGAAGAGGCAGCATGGAGAGATTAAGGCAGCCAGGAGACTGCCAGGGAATCAATCCATACAGGCACGGGAAGAAGAACTGAGGCCATCTGCAGAGATGAACATGGATGGCAACGGCCACAGAGTGGTTACAGTTGGAAGGGACCTTAAAGATCAACTCATTCCACTAGGCCACATGCAAGGAAAATACACGTATTTTTATCCCTGCGTTGCTGGGACAAAGCCACACAGGACCTGAGTAGGAGTGGTGCCAATGGCAATTCCCAAACCACACCTATCTGGTGATTTTGAGACTGAAATTAAAAATGGGGGAGTTGACTGGGCAGTCTCCCGAGGGTCTTTCCAAACTGAAATCCTCTGCGACTCTGGGAAATGCCCGGAGTGGGGAAGGTTGTGTCCGGTCAAAGCCATGCAGTCCAAATCCAGGCGGGAATGTGGGCTCCAGGAATCCCTGGCAAAGCAAAGGACAGGCAGCCCTGCTTGGAAAGACAGCCAAAAGTTTGACAGCAAAGACAAAATGCAGAGAAATTCCACAAACTTGCTTTCCACAGGGAATTGGGCAACAGCTCAGGAGGAAGGCCGAGAAACAAGGCTCTCTTCCCCCTGGAGATTGGTCACTTGCAATGTGGCCACAGAGCACAGACAGTCCCCAGGAGCAGGGAGGAGAAAGCCAAACCAGCCACGTTGGCATTAACTTTGGCCCCTCCAATCCAGGAAAAATGTCCAAACAGGAAGATAGAAATACAAAAAAACCATGAAAAGGAGAGGTGCAACAGCCCACACGGAGCAGAGGGAGCCAAGCTGCAGACAGACGAAGTATCCTAAGGCTGTTTTCCTGCCCGAGGCAGCAGAGCTCTGTTCACCCTGGCTGCCCTGCAGAGGATGAGTTTAGGGCTGAAACTGTTCCATTTTAGAAGCATTAAAGGCTTTTTTTGTGCTGGTGCTCAGGGCAGAGCAGGCGCTGGCCCTGGGTCTGTTCATGCTCACGGGACCAGGTGGAAGTTGCATCTCCACAATCCCTGCAGGCAGCAGAGAGTGAGTGAGGCTCCTTCCCTCTCCACTCTGCTCCTGCCACGATGCAAGGAGTTGGAGGCAGGATGGCCTACTTGTGTCATGCCCTGAAAGCCTCTTTCTGCTCAGCCAAGGCATCTCCACGCTCCGAGGCTCCTGCTCTGCCTGTTGGAACTGTCTGAAAGGATTTTGTTACCCCCCTCTTCCGTCCCCTCCTGTCCCCCACTCGTCCCCTTGGCTCACCTGGAGCTGGGAGGGCTACAAAAGCATTTTGAGAGATCCAGTAGGAACAGAAAGCAGAGGCTGGATCGTTCTCATCCCATGGTTTTGCCATGGGAGAGGGAGATGTGGTGGAGAAGCATCCCTTGGCATCACATTCCTGAGAAACAGGGATCCAGGTGCTCTCCTTGATGAGATGTAAATCCACTGGTACCATTAGTGTCCCTCCAGGCTGAGGGCAGGATTATGGAAATCATTCTCTCCTCTCTCCCCTCAAGGAAGGATGGGAGAACTGAACTTTTGGGGATATGGCCCTTTTTTTTTTGGTGAAGGTATTTATTTATTTACCCACTTAGCCAAAAGTATGTGAGGGATGAGCATTTCCAAAGCTCTCAGAATCAGCAACTCTGCTCCTTCCCTGATTTTGGAGGTACAACCCTTGCTGACTTCCGTGGGAGCCGAGACAGCCCAGCTCTGCAAAATACAGCCCTGAAAGTGTGAGTTCTATTAATCCTTATTTTTAAAAGATTTTTATAAAAACTATTACCACACACATTATCACAGGTTTTTGGCACAGCCCCTACAAAACCAAAGGCATTTTCACTGCACCTTGGGAGACATTCATAAAGAACATACAGCCTGTGTTACTGAGCTCTCACAGATATTTCTTGGTCCTTTACCTGCAGCTGTGGCCTCAGAGCTGTGACTGATTCCATTTAAGGCCCTTTATTTCCAGCTACGATGTGGTCTCATTTAACCAGCCCTGTCCACCCCCCTCCCCACATTCCATGTGGCTGATGGGACTCTGGGCTGCTGCTGCTGCTGGAGCTGGGAGACACAAGGAGCAAACCCCACAATTAGACAGACAGGTAATGACATTTCCCCTCTCCCATGGGTGAAGAGTGGTTGTCACATTGACTTCCCTGAGGAAGAGGCTGAGGGAGCTGGGGGTGTCCAGCCTGGAGAAGAGAAAGCTCCAGGGAGAGCTTAGGGCCACTTCCAGCACTTACAAAAAGAGGGAGAGGGACTTTTTACGTGGGAAATAGTGATAGGATAAGGGGCAATGATTTTAAACTAAAAGAGGAGAGATTTAGGTTAGATGTGAGGAAGAAATTGTTCCTTGTGAGGGTGGGGAGGCCCTGGCACCGTGCCCAGAGCAGCTGTGGCTGCCCCTGGATCCCTGGAAGTGTCCAAGGCCAGGTTGGATGGGGCCTGGAGCAGCCTGGGACAGTGGAAGGTGTGGTTGGAACGAGATGTCCTTTAAAGTCCCTTCCAGCCCAAACCATCCTGTGGTTCTGTGGTTCCCTGCTGCTGAGTCTTCCCTGGATGGAAGTAGTTGAACACACTGCACACCTGCCACTTCTTCTGGAAGCTGCTCTGCCTTAGGATGGGTCAAAATGGAGATGCCATTCAAGATTTGTCCACTTATTGTCCACTAAGACAAGGCCTTGTGGCATCACGTGTGCTGCTCTTCAGAACACACGCTGGGAGAGGGGCCAGGCTGCTCAGGATTGCATCCAGATGGATTTTAATAATCTCAGGGCAAAGAGACTCCACTGAAAAACACAAGGGGTAACCAGTGTGGGGCACTGTGAGCAGGATCACAGTCAGACCATCCCTCCTGTCCACAAGCACCTTGTGCTGTGAGGTGCCCAGAGATCCTCGAGGAAGAGCATCCCTGACAGGTGGGTTCCCAGCACAGCAAGGTAAATTTGCAGCTCCTGGGGGAAGAGCTGTGGCCTTGCCACCACCTCGGGATGCTCCATCCACCAACACCTCATCCCACCAAGAGCAGGGCCCCTCTCCTCGCTGCAGACCTGGCTGAGAAAGCCTGGCCAGTGTCTACACATGAACATCACCACCATAATCATTGCCCCCGGGAGCACATCGAGAGGAGTGGATGGGAAGGGAAGGGCCTCACCATCATCACAGAAGTGACAGTGATCCCTGGTCAGCCTGATCTCGGGGGGACTGAGTCCCACAGCCGAAGGGCAGCTGTGCAGGAGGTCTGACCCTGCTGCACTCCAGCAGTTCACCCCGGGCCTCCTCAGTGCCAGCCTGCCTGGGGACCTGAGCTGTCTCACTTGGTCACATCACGGGGGCAGCAGACAGATGATTTACAGAGAGCTCTCCTCCCTAACTTCATACATTTTGTATTTCACTCATCCTGGTGCCTTCCCGCTGCTCCCTGGGTAGTGCAGCTCCTGCCATTTCTTAGAGCAAAACCTCTTCAAACCGTGAAGAAACATTTTCCTCTTGAATGTCCCACCTTTAAGGCACCACCCCATCACTGTCCCTGCCCTGTGCTAATTCCAACAGTGCTCCTGGGAACCACCTGAGCCAATGCTACTGGCCTAAAGTCACACCTAAAATCACACCCTGGCACTGCCTAATCCATCCATACAGCTGGAGTCTGCAGGTGGGTCATGGAAATGGTGGAACAGCTGATATTTCAAGCCAATTTCAGGCACTTTGAAGACTTTCCTCTCTCTTTTTTTCCACCTTTTTTCTTTTCCAAAAGCAGAGTGACTTTCATTATGCTGCTCCAGAGCTGGAAACCTCTGGGGTAGAGCAGGGGGTTCTGTGCTCCAGCACTCCAGACTGGTCACTGATGGGACCTCTCTTTTCTCCATGAATAAATCAGGACTCTGCTTTCCATCTCCTCTGGGAATGTTCAAAAAGCCCCTTCCTGCACTCAGGCAGGAATTCTGTTTAATTCGTGCCAGTGGGGAATTTCCAAAAAAACAGTATCAAAATCCCATCAATCTGAAGAAAGCAACAAGAAAAGGAAGACCCCCTGCCCACAGGGAGACTCCAGATGATGGAGAGTGTGAGGTGTCTCTGCCCAGATCCAAGCTGTCACCTCCCTCATCAGCACACCTGATGCAGCATCAGAGAAAAGAGGGGTTCAGCACTGACATTTTGGGTTCTCTAAGTTAAATATTCCACAGAAAATATCCAGTTACCCCTCAGATACCCAACCTGTGTGCTCCACACTTTGGTCTCTGGAATGATGCCCACACACAAGAGGTGAATCATCACTGACCCAAACAAATCCCCAAATATGAACCATCCCCATCTGAGCTTAGATACCCCGGGGTCCTGGGCTAAGGCAGCTTCCACAAGGAGAATGCATGGAACTGTTGGAATGAGTCCAGAGGAGGCCATGGAGATGCTCCAAGGGCTGGAGCCCCTCTGCTCTGGAGCCAGGCTGGGAGAGCTGGGGGTGTTCCCCTGGAGAAGAGAAGGATCCAGGGAGAGCTCAGAGCCCCTTCCAGGGCCTAAAGGGGCTCCAGGAGAGCNTGTCCCTGCCATGGCAGGGGGTGGAACAGGATGCTCTCTAAGGTCCCTTCCAACCCAAACTGCTCTGAATCTCTGATTGTACCAATCATGCAACATCATTACTAAACAGGATCCTTTATTGTGTGTCTGTTTGGGTTTTTTGTTGTTTGGGGTTTTTTTTTTGCTTGTTTGGTTTTGCATTTTTCAGTTTTGTTGGTTCTTAGTGTTCACGGCACCTCAGATGAAGTTTCTTGTTTGTTTCAAATTTAAAAGTTCTTCAGCTTTAGGGAAAAAAAAGAAACCAGTAAAAATAAAAGAACACTAAATGGGTGATTAGTTCAAATCATATGCCGAGTGGTAAAAAAATGGATAAACTATCAGCACTGTGCCCAGAACGAAGCTCTCTCAACTCCTTGTCCCAGTCAGGCTACTCACAGATGAAATCTTCTGTGCAGATTTGTTTTCAGGGGGAAAAAGAATCACTCTGGTTACAGCAGGAAGAGAGTTTAGAGTAGAATTGCTATTTCCCAGTGGTGCTGGGGGCTCTTACACTAAATCACATTACTGCAATTTAAAATACAACCACACATCTGCTGAGGCTTGGGTATTGCTCACATGTGTGTTTTTTAGTCCAAGGCAGGTATTCTTTTGTGAATTTTTCCTCCTCTCTGGGATGTAAAAGGAAGCTGAATTCCTTTGCATTTTCCATGGATTCTCCTGCCTGTGCAGTTGGTTACCAAAGCTCAGCTGCTTTGTGCTAATTTCTTAACCTGGTTTTGTGGCAGGGTCCCAGGTGGATTGAACTAATTTGGAATAAGGCATGTCTGATTCTGGAATAGGAGCATCAACACAGGGAATTAATTACGAACCACTAATGTCAAGTGCACAGTCCAGAATAAGTCCTTGGATAGATGAAGCTTAAGGCCATCATCTCTAATTTTTCTCAAAAGCAAACTACATTTTTTCCTTGTCTGTGTCTTGATCTGCCTGTCAGGAAATAGGTTCCCTGCCCATGCCAGGAGGGTTGGAACTGAAGGATCTTTAAGGTCCCTTCCAACCCAAACCATCCTGTGATTTTATGGCTATGAAATGGCCACACAGATATTTTGTCCTCACCTCATTCCAACCTCTGATCACTCAAGATCCCCTCTGTGAACGGGGTGCTCAAAGTCCTTCCTACACTTAGGGCTTGATCTTGGCCTGGAAGTCAGCAGGATTATTTGTCTAAAGACTTACTCAGATCACAGTCCCCACCTTATCAGAGTTCAGCCAAATACAGATCATAGAATTCCAGAATGGTTTGGGTTGGAAGGGACCTTAAACATCACCTTGTTCCAACCCCAACACCTTCCACTATTCCAGGCTGCTCCAAGCCCCATCCAGCCTGGCCTTGGACACTTCCAGGGATCCCAGGGGCAGCCACAGCTTCTCTGTGCCAGGGCCTCACACCCTCACAGGGAAGAATTCCTTCCCAGTATCCCATCTATCCCTGCCCTCTGGCAGGGGGAAGTCACTCCCCTCTTGTCCCATTTGTTTAGCTCTGGGTGCAAATTACAGCACCTCCTGTGCAGCAGCTTAAGCAGGTCAAATTGAAATCCCAAAAGTTTTCTTGTCATGAAAACCTTGGATTGTGGGTGTGTTGGCTGACAGAAACAACCCTTTTACCCTGGGACCCCCATGCACTGGGTTTCCAGCAGATTTCCAGATGTCTTTTCAAACCCCTTCAATCCCTTCTCAGAGCAACCACTGTCCTGCAACCTGAAAGGAATTTTCCACTCAGGTACTCCAAAATCCTCCTTGTTCTCCTTGCAAAACTTCACACCTGCAGGTGGCTGCCATGAATGCACGAACTTGCTTTTCTCAACCTCCTCTCACCATCCCACCTCAGCCCCCAGTGGTTGAAGGACAACGACCCAGGACATGGCAGTGACCTTAATCAACCCCACCAGGCTCTTCTGCAAAGCTGAGGACAGCAAAAATTCACCAGTCTTAGCTGAAAACTCCTGGAAACAGAGAAATCCTGAATTTGGCTGTGAGTTCTCCCACCCTAAGAACTCTGCAAACTTTGGATTTTCCTCCTTCCTGTTAACCCCATCTTTTTTTTTTTTTGGGAACAAAAAAGTGATGGAGCTTAAAAAGACGAATTACCTGATCTGCAAATTCAATAAAGTTCAAACGCTCCATAAACGCGGCATGAGTTTTAACAGTATTTAATGGTTTGCATTAATTAATAAGTCTTTAAAGATGTCAGACATTTGTAGATTTAAAAACTTTATAACTTTCAATAAATTCAGTGGGGCTTAATGAATTCCTGCAGATTTACACAGCTTTGGAAACACACTCCCTCTCAAACAACTTCACCAATGTTTGTGATTTTAAGAGAAAGGAAGAAAGACAAGAAGGTAAAAAGAATAAGAGTGGGGAGGAAAAGGAGACAACTTATTAGGTTGTGATTTACTATGAAAAAGATTTATTTTTCATTTAATTTCAATACTTTGTTGCTTGATTGATTGGTTTTTTTGAGCAATTCTCTGAAGAACTGTTGATGCAATGAGGGGTGGGGAGCTCTGCAAACCTCCATGTCTCTGTACACAGACTCAAAGGATCATTTAGGTTGGAAAAGACCTCTGAGACCATCGAGTCCAACCTGTGACCGATCCCCACCTTGTCACCAGCCCAGAGCACTGAGTGCCACCTCCAGACATGAAAACCTCCAGGGACAGGGACTCCCACACCTCCCTGGGCAGCCCCTCCCAGTGCTTGGCAACCCTTACCAGGAAGAAATTCCTCCTGATGCCCAACCTGAACCTCCCCTGGTGCAGTTTGAGGTTCTGTCCTCTCATCCCGTCCCTGTTCCCTGGGAGCAGAGCCCGACCCCCCTGGCTGTCCCCTCCTGTCAGGGAGTTGTGCAGAGCCACAAGGTCCCCCCTGAGCCTCCTTTTCTCCAGGCTGAGCCCCTTTTCCAGCTCCCTCAGCCTCTCCTGGTGCTCCAGCCCCTTCCCCAGCTCCATTCCTTTCCCTGGACACGCTCCAGCCCCTCCAGGTCTCTCTTGTCAGGAGGGTCCCAGAGCTGTCCCCAGCACTGGAGGTGTCCCAGCAGTGCCAGCACAGGGGACAGGCACTGCCCTGGCCCTGCTGCCACCCCAGAGCTGGCACAGCCCAGGTGCCTTTGCCCTCCTGCCCACCTGGCCTCATGTTCAGGCACTGTTGACCAGCACCACCAGGTCCTTCCCTGCTGGGCAGTTTTCCAGTCAAACATATCCATATCAGTATCTGGATTTGTATGCATATCCACACAGCTGTGCACACACTCACACACAAATATATATTTAATATCTAAATTTTGCTGGTATTATTTCTGAAGGAAACTACTCCAGAAATCCAATTCCACACACGTGTCCTAAAGGTCAACTTCTTACATCCATTTGGGATGAACACAAAGACTGGATATTCCGATTCCTCCCCACACTTTTGGTAATTACAGATTTCGGAGAAGCTCTTTGCCCGGAGGGAAGCAAAGTGAGACGCAGGGGCAGGGCTGAAAGCAGAGCAGGGGGAGGAAAGAGAACATAACTCATCCTCATGGGCTGGGATTTATCCTGAAATAACTTCCTGTGCTCGTGACGGAAGAAGGACGAGAGGAATCATAAAAACAATGAGTGCAGAGAGGGGAATGAGCCTTGGCTCTGGCTTGTACAGGGAATTCTTCTCCCAGGCATCTCACCAGCCTTCAAGTCGGGATCACTCATCCCACTCCTACACACCGGATATACAAATCCCAGGAAATGGTCCCTGGAATGCTGTCCCTGCCTTTGTAAAGGCTGCTCCATGAGGGATGAGCAGGGATTGCCACAGGACCTGTTGGCTGCTCTCAGGTGATGGGGCTGGAGAACAAATCACAGGGGAAATCACTGCAGGTCCCAGAGGGTTGGCACGGCCTTTTCTTAGTCATCATCACCACACAAAAATCAGAGCGGAGGCCCCACAAAGAAATGGGATGGTGCCAGTGCACGTCAGGATCTTCCCACAGCTTGACCAGCAGGAACGTGGAACAGGTTGTCCAGAGAAGCTGTGGCTGCCCCATCCCTGAAAGTGTCCAAGGCCAGGTTGGTTGGGGCTTGGAGCAACCTGGGATAGTGGAAGGTGTCCCTGCCCATGGCTGACCTTTAAGGTCCCTTCCCACCCAAACCATTCTAGGATTTTATGATTCTTCACTGAGGATTTCTCATTTTTAGTGATTTATCCATTTATCTGATTTTCTGCTCAGCTGTGCCCAACATCACACACTTTCAGCCAAAATGGACCACTCTGGTCCTGCTCATTTCCAGCACGAAATGCCCTCCTGTACTCTGAGACCTCCTCCCCTTCACTCATCTCATTTTATCCCCACTGCTGTTAATGGTCGGCAGCAACAAGCAAGGAGCGAAGGGGCTCCAGAGCCATTATCCCAAACTCCCGCCTCCTCCGTGCCTGTCAGCTGCGGCGGCGGGGATGCTCTTCCCCCTCCCGGCTTTGGCAGGACCCTGTGTCCCGCAGGCAGCGGGAAGCTCGGCGCCTGTGACGGAACTCGCGGGGATGCTGCCCATCCATATGGAGACCTGGGTACAAGCTGCTGACGTGCTGCTGCCTCCGCTCGTCCGACGGATCCCGGCTGTGCCTCTGGCCCCATCCCGCCGCTCATTTGCTGACACGGATCGGCTGCTTGCACTCGCAGCATCCCGGGGGCTTCCTGGCTATCGGCTTTGCTGGGCACGCTGAGCTGGGAGACTGACGGAGGAAGAGTGTGTAATTGCAACAGAGGGGAAAGCTGCGGGGGAGTTTGTCTCGGGATGACGAACAGGAGCTGGAAAGGCTGAGGGGAAGGGGATGAACAGTCACGAGAGTGGCCTGACCTGCTCTGAGGCACGGGCTACAGCCAGGAGAAGGGGGATACAAATCTCTCTCCTCGTCCCCGAGCTGATAGAGCAGCACCAAACACGCTGCTGTGACCACCAACTCACCACACCTGGCCGTGCGTTTCAGAGCTGGGCTTGAACTGATGTTAAAAAAGGTCTTGCCAAGGCCAGAGCAGCCTGATGGACTCTGGTGGCTTGATAAATAACCACGAATTAATGTCTAATCTGTGTGTGTGTACCAGAGCTGTGCACTCATGGGCTGATGTGACCTGCTGGGTCTGTGAGCACTGGGAAACTGAGGCACAGAGCAGTGAACTGCTCTGGATCACAGAATCACAGGGTGGCTGCGACCACTGCAGGACCACTGGGACCACTGCAGGTCTTCGAGACTGACACCCCTGCTCAAGTAGGGTTCCCTAGAGCAGGTTACTCAGGGTTCTATGCAGACAGGTCTGGAGTATCCCCAGTGAGGAGACTCCACAGCCTCTCTGGACAATCTGTTCAGTGCTCGGTCACTGCACAGGGCAGAAGTTCTGCCTCCTGTTCAGTTGGAGCCTCCTGGGATCAGTCCCTGCCCATTCCTCTGGAGCCATTGCTGGGCCCTGGAGCAGAGCCTGGGCCCTGCTCCGAGCCCTCCCTGCACACAGGGACACACAGGGATGAGGGCCCCTCTCAGCTGTGTCTCCTCTCTCCCTCAGCCTTTCCTCAGCTGGGAGATGCTCCAGTCCCTTCACCATCTCTGTAGTTCTCCACTGGACCCTCTCCAGGAGCTCCGTGTCTCCCTCCATGATGACTTCCTGGAGGAAATCAGCCTTCCAGGGGCATGTGGGAAAGCACAGCAGTCTCCCAGTGGAAACACAGAAGTCATGCTCCCTAGAAACACCACAAACTTCATCTGCCAACTGCAGCTGGGCACAGCTGGACACCCGACTGGCTGGTTTGGCATCGCTTGTCTTGCCTAAATCCAAAGGGAACATCCCAAAGCAACACAAGTGGTTGGAAGCACCAAAAAATGGAAAATTTGAAGAGCTTTTGGGAAAGAGATTAAAATTTTCTTTCAGCGCCGCCTTCTGCCCTGTGTCCCTGGTCCTCCTTGAAGGTTTGGGAACTCGCTGTTCTGAAGCTAGGGTGATAAAAAAAAAGAAGTCTGTGCCCTTTTGGATAATATAATAAAGACTTAGATGCTTTTCGGACGTCAGCTGCCGCCAGTAATCAGCGCTTCGCAGCTGCTGAGTCACAAATAGCTTGAAAAATATTTCCAGTCCTTGCTCTCCTGAGAGCTAATCCCAGAACGGGCAGTCATAAAAAACCATAAATCCCCAAATTACCAGAATGGCCCCAGAAATCTCTTTTAAGGCGATTAGTTTGATGTCAGTTCTGGATTGCCTTTACCTCGTTGTTTCTCCTCCATGTTCCTCGCTCCTCTCTTTTCCCTGGACATCCCCACATGGCTGGAAAAGGTCATTCCTCTGTCCCTCACTCTCCAAACCCTCCCTAATACCTTGGGATCTGCCCTCCTCCCGGCATGGACTCTGTGCCCCCTCCCCACACCTGTCCTGTCCCCTCTCTGTGTGTGTCCCTGCCAAAAGATGAGATAAAACACTAAACACAGAGAGATTCTTTTTCTGGGGGTTTTGGGGGGGTGTTTTTATCATTTGTGGGGAGAACAGAGATGTTCCTTTGTGGGCTTGTCCACAGATTTTTCACCCTTCAAACCAAACAAAAACCTTTGCCTCAGCTGTCTGCAGGAGGCCTTACCCTGGTATCCAAAGGGCTCCTCCAAGTTTGTATTTAGCTGGTTCAAAACTGCTTTATCCATTATTATTAAGAAGAAAAAGAAGAAATAAGCATCTCCTTCATGACACTTTTTTATAAGGGAATGCCAAGCACGCTGCAAGAGTCGTCACCATTAATTAAGCAGGACAAAGGCCAGCTGAAGCCCACGTGAGCGTGTCCATGCAGCTGTTGGCATCATTTTAAGTAAGTAAACATATAAATATAAAAACTGCACCAATTCTATAGAAATGAATGTATATTTATTTAATTTTTTAATATATCTGTTTAAGTAGGTTGCAGAGGAGGCCACGGAGCTGCTCCAAGGGCTGGAGCCCCTCTGCTCTGGAGCCAGGCTGGGAGAGCTGGGGGTGTTCACCTGGAGAAGAGAAGGATCCAGGGAGAGCTCAGAGCCCCTTCCAGGGCCTAAAGGGGCTCCAGGAGAGCTGGAGAGGGACTGGGGACAAGGACATGGAATGATAAGGGGAAATGGCTTCACACTGACAGTACCAACATCTGACCACATCATCTCCCTACAAAAGAACTTATCTGACAAGATTTACCAGATGCTTCCTGATCCTCTGCCATATCTCAGAACGATTTGGGTTGAAAGAGACCTTGAAGATCATCTCATTCCACCCCCTGCCATGGGCAGGGACACCTTCCACTATCCCAGGTTGCTCCAAGCACCCTGGCCTTGGACACTTCCAGAGATCCAGGGGCAGCCACCGCTTCTCTGGGCCCTTGTGCCAGGGCCTCATCACCCTCACAGGAAACAATTCCTTCCCAATATCTAATCTAAATATCATCTCTTTTAGTGTTAAACCATTCCCTCTTGCCCCATCACTAACTGCCTGTGTAAAACGTCCCTTTCCCTCTTTTTCACAAGCCCCTTTAGGCCCTGGAAGGGACTCTGAGGTCTCCCTGGAGCCTTCTCCTCTCCAGGTGAACACCCCCAGCTCTCCCAGCCTGGCTCCAGAGCAGAGGGGCTCCAGCCCTTGGAGCAGCTCCGTGGCCTCCTCTGGACCCTCCTCTGAAGGGGGGTGGCTGTGCCCAGACACTTTGTGGGAGCAGTCACAGTCCCTGCCCCGTGCCTGGGCACTGTGTGGGTCAGTGCTGGTTGGTCTTGGCCCATCCCTGCCAGGACAAGGAGCAATGCAGGCAGTGAAATGCAGACCCCGTGTCAGGGTCCCAGCACTGCTGCATTTGCAGGTACAGACTTGCTGTGGCTCTGCCTGCTTTACCCTGGATGCCCCACTGCTCTTCCCCTCTCTTCTCATGACCCCAGTTTGGGTCATCCTCCATTCCGTAAATCTCTTTCCCCTTCCCTTCTCAAGGACTCAGTGCTTTATGTAAGAATGGGAAGACAGGAGGCATCCACACGGAGACAGCCTAAGAGGAGCAAAAGCCTCTATCACTCAGCAGAGAATATTTTTAACATTAACAATAATATCCGGGTGGCCTGGCCTACAAACTGCTGCTCCAGGGCATCCATCCCAGCGTGGCAGCGTTCCCAAGTGGCTGCTGGGACTCTCTGAACTAAGTTTAGCCCTGAAATGAGCTCAGACCCCTCGCTGAGGTCTCCAGCTCGTGGTCCCCTGGCTGAGCCCATGGAAGGAGCTTTGCTGCTTCCCCTTCCATCCCTTGGCACCGATGACTCCTTTGCCACGGGTGGCTCTGCCTGCGCCAGCGAAGAAGACGCAAACGCACCCGTGGGACGTGGCAGGGACACGTCACCCCCGTGGTGACAGCACAAGGCTCTTCCTGTGCTGAAGGCTCCAAGGGATCAGCGGCTGCCCTGGGTTGCTCCCTGCTCCGGTTTTGGCTTTGTTCTCCTCCTTGCAGCTCCCCACGTGAGATAAAACCCCAGTGGCCGGAGCCAGGCCGCACGGACAACGCTGGAGTGTTCCTGCCACCGAGCCCTGCAGGGGCCTCGCAGGACCCAGGGTCACAGCAGCACCCAGCCAGGAGGAGACGCCCAGGGAAGGGCTCTGATATTCCCAGAGACACTCCTGGGTGACATCCCAGCATCACCCCGGGTGTGGGGTCACCCACGCTGCGTTTGTCACCCCGTGGCTGCCCTGATTGATTTTCCCCAGGGAGCTCCCCCCAGATCCTTCCCCTGCTACAAACGCAATGGTCAGAGCTGAGCCTGGCCCCCTGTGAGCTTTGCACAGACCAAGAGGCCTTCAAGGACATTTGTACGAAGTATCAGTGACATGGATAATAAGGAAGTAAATAAGGAATAAACTGGGGGGGGAAGCACCCTAGGAATCTCACAGCCACCACTAGGACTGTGCACGGGCACAGGGGAAGGGGGGGCAGCGAGGAGCCAGCTTGCTATTTTAAGGACAAGCTCCAATGGTAAAGTAATCATCTCCCGAGCAATGCTATTTTCTGGATCCGTGCCCTCAAGTCAGCACGAAGCCACCGTGCTTTCTATTCCGGTCACACCGAACGCTTCCCACCAATCTATCCATCTTAATCCCGGCCCCGGCAGCCGCACAGCCCCACCGGGGCCGAGGGGTGCCCGGAGACGGGGGGTTTGGAGCCGGGAGCATCCGTGCCCGCCCGTCCCTGGGCACACCGGACCATCCTCGCCATCGCCTTTTCTCCCCGGCGGGATGATCCTTTCATCTGCATCCTCGCTGCTGCTGCTGCTGCTGGACAAAATGCCTCCCACGTAATCAGTTCCCAGCCTCCCTCTCCTCCTCCTCCTCCCCCCGGCTCCGTGGCTCTCCTCGCTCCATCCCCTCCTCCGGCGCACCGCGGCTACGGATAAAGGGATCGGTCCTGCGGCGCTGGGGTCGTTTCAGGAGCTGCAGCGGCGGGGCTTTGCACGCACAGAATTCCCGTCCTCACTGCAGCAGCGGCTGGGCACGGGCAGCCGAGGAGGTGCCAGGATGCTTCACCCGAGCTGTGCCCCCGCATCCCTGCCCGACCTGTGCCTCCGTGCCCGCCCCGTTCCCTCCTCATCCAAAAGGGATGTGCTGGGCACGGAGATACCGCACAAACCCTCCTTCACCAACTCCAGGACCATCCCATGCCCGCATGCCATCCCCGCATCCCTCCCCGCAGCCAGGGCATCCACACCACAGGATCACCGAAAGCTCTTCCTCTATCTCTCTCTTTTTTTTTCTTTTTCTTTTTTTTTTTAATCCGTGTGATGAGGCAGGAGCTGCGCTTCCTGCTGCAAGGATTTCCCTGCGAGTTCACCTTCAAAAGCACCGAGTCCCCAGAGCCCCCGAGGCAGGAGGTTTCCTTCTGCTGAGCGCTAACAAGTGGTCAGGAGCTTGGGGTTTTGGTGCTGTTCCCTAAATAGAACATCTCTTCAGAAGCCCAAAAGATTAAAAGCTCAGCTGACTTCCAGAAAAATGGTGTTTATACAGAGCACAACAGGATCTGGAGTTTAAATATATATATTTACACAAACACTTATATAAGGACCCTCCTAGACACAAATTAACCTCCAGTTATGCTTTGGGAGGAAAGTTTCCCTGGGATTTTATGTTTTCTCTCTATCCAGACAAATCCCAAATACTGGTCATTGCAATAAAAGTGCACTGCATTGTGAAGCCTGAAAATTGCCTTATTTTGGTACTTTTTGCTCGCAGACTTGGATTTGAATCCCTTTTTTTTTCCATCAGAGTGCTCAAAAGCCCTGAGCTCCCTCTGTGCCTCAGTTTCCCCAGTTTAGAAACAGTCCCCACACTGGCCAGGTGACAGTGAAGTTTATGACATGTCCAAGACTTGTTTCTGATAAAAAAATCTACTGCAAATCAAAAGTCAAAGCTGAGAAAATGCTCGGGGTGGGATGGTTGGAGTTTCTGGAGGAGGGAGAACATTTTTTGAGGTTTGGGGTTTTTTTGAGAATTTTCTAAAAAATAACACTACCTAAAAAAACCAACCAGAAATAGTCACAAGAGATTCAAAGTTTAAAGATGTGACCTCCTAATTCTTCCCTAAACCACAGACCAGCTCAAACAGGGGCACTAATCAAGTTCATCACCAAGAGATTTGCAGTCCACAGATGACTCAGATTTGGTCTTTACGTTGACTTCCTCATTCCCATTTCCCCAATTTGCATTTTTTTCCCCTTCCCACCCCTTTTGTCTCCAGCTCAGCACAGCATTTAGCAGGTCAATGCACTTTAAATACACTGATAAATAAATGATTATTTTTTATATGTTCAGTGGGTGAGTTTGAGTGAGTGCAGCTGAGGAAGAGGAGAAGATGGGATGGGATAAGATGGGATGGGATGATAAAGGATGGGATGATAAAGGATGGCTGTTTGCAAGGGGCTGCACCAGTGTGGGACATGCACAGGTATTTAAATTTTATATATATGTGTGTGTATATATATATATATATAAACACATATATATCCATAAATTTCCAAACCCAGAATTTGTAAGGGTTTTTCCCTGCCTGTAAAAAGGTAAGGAAAAAAATATAGAGAAGCAAAAAAAGGCAGAACAAGCCCAGTCCTCTAACAAAAATAACAATAGGATCCTTCTAAGGAGTAATTCCAGGTCTCCTGGACTAAATTGGAGCAGGTTCCCAGGAGTCAGCAGAGAAGAGGCAGAGTGCTGCAAGAGCCAGTCACACACCCTGCAGCTGGCAAAATAATAATAATAGTAATAATAATAATCAGCCGTGTCCAATCAGCCCTAATATCCATTACCACCATCAGGTTCAGTGCAGGATTAAGAACTGAAAGTGAATAAATATGCCTGTGATTTTCACCGTGTTTAGAGACTGATTGGGAGTCCCAGTGGAGGGGTGTTTTCTGCCACGGATGCATTTTCCAAGCTGGGTCTCTCTTGGCTGCACTCTTGACTCCTGACACCCTGAAATCCCAGAACGGTTTGGGTGGGAAAGGATCTTAAAGATCAGCTGGTTCCATCCCCTGCCATGGGCAGGGACACCTTCCACCATCCCAGGCTGCTCCAAGCTGGCCTTGGGCACTTCCAGGGATCCAGGGGCAGCCACAGCTTCTCTGGGCAACCTGTGCCAGGGCCTCACCACCCTTGGTGTGGGAACAACCATCCCAAAGCTGGATTGGGATTCATTCCTCAAGTTGGCCAAAATTTTGAGTTGAACCCACAAAAAAGACCTTGTGCTGCTCTTTGTGCAGTAAATGTCCCACTGCTCAGGGCACCTCCTTGTCACCCAGCCCCTGCTGTGAGGATTTTCAACCTCAGAGTTGAGGAATAAGATCACAGAACTTCATTTCCTTGTGGTGGTCTCATCCACTCTCGTAGGAAATGAAATTCCCTCACTTTACCTTCTGCTACTCACAGACTTGCAGATTTCAGTGTCCTGCCCCCAAAATAGCATGGAAAGTGATGGGAACATGCTCAGCAAGGCAATGTAGGTGCTGGAGAAGCTGGGCCATGAGGGGGATCTCGCTGAGGAGTCTCATCCTCCACCTCAGCCATGTGGCGAGAGCCAGTCCTGAGTTACGGCCATGCCTGTAGGACCTGACCATGCCCATCCCAAACTGCTAAAACCGTCCTTGGCACAGCTCACACCAGCCCAGACCCAGCCACGCCTGAACCTGGGGGTGAGCAGAGCCCCGAGGATGCCCCGGAGTCCTGTTCCCAGGGTCACGCCATGGATGCCAGGTGGAATTCCCTCTGCACGCCCCGATGTCCATGTGTGAACCTCTGCTCCGTGCCACTGAACCACAGCCAGACATGGCCTTTGGTGACTTCCCCGGGGTCTCCTTGGGGGAAGCCAAACATCCCAATGGTCAACAGAGTCACGGAGAAGGATGGAAAAGTGACAGAGGCCCCCACACCGACACCAGGGCTGTGCCCTGCCCGCCATGGCCGCAGTCCTGTGTCACCTCCATGGTGTCCCACCTCTCAGAACTCCCTGAGGAGGGGCAAGGAGGAGACCAGGCTGTTTTTTTGGGGCGGGCAGAGGGAGGAGCAGCTGTGTTTGCCTCAGAGCACTCAGGGGATGATGGAGGATGACCCCTTCCAGTGCTACCCTGCCAGGGAGAAATCACAGGGATGGACACAGTGGGAATTCAGAGTTACTCCTCCGTACACCTCTGGATGCTCTTTCTTTCCTCACTTTCCTGCTCCTTTTAATTCTTCTTTTTCTTTCTTTCTTTCCTCACTTTCATGCTCCTTTTTATTCTTCCTCTCTTTTTCTGGTGGCACAGGGAGGAAGGGCTTGACTCGGAGAAGGAACAGTGCAGACAAATCCATCAACTCCAGCGAGGAGGAGCCGGGCTCCCGAAAGCGGCAGGGAGATGTCTCTTCCTTGGGGGAATCTCTGCATGCAGGGATGATGGGAGAGCCCCTCCGCCGCCCTGCCTCCCTGAATCCTCCGCACTCTCGGCATCCCCTCTCCGCCTCCTCACCAACTCTCCGGTTTCCGTGACAACGCCTGGCTCACAGGAGCCTCTCCATTGCAGCACTCACCCACCCCGGCACCACGCACAGCCCGTGCCTGTGCATCCCACGTGGGGTCCAGCGGGTTCACCAGCAAGCAACAGCCTCGGGCTGGGTGCTCGGAGGAAGCTCCAAACTGCAGCTGGATCTCGGAGCGGGGAGAAGGCTGCCGGGTTGGGGATTGTGTCTTTGATCCGGCTCCCAGGAATGGTTGCTGCGAGAGGTGGGTGCTGAGAGAGGTTGGGATGCAGGAAAGGCAAAGGGGAAAACCTTCACAGTGCTCAGGTCAGAGCTGATCATAGAACCACAGTCATAGAATCAGAATGGTTTGTTTTGGAAGGGGCTTTAAAGCCCAACTTGTTCCGTCCCCTGCCATGGGTAAGAACACCTTCCACTATCCCAGGCTTCTCCAAGCTCTGTCCAGCCTGGCCTTGGACACTCTTCCAGGGATCCAGGGGCAGCCACAGCTTCTCTGGGCACCCTGTGCCAGGGCCTCAGCACCCTCCCAGGGAGGAATTCCTTCCCAATATCCCATCTATCCCTGCCCCCTGGCAGTGGGAAGCCATTCCCTGTACCCTGTCCCTCCATGCCTTGTCCCCAGTCCCTCTCCAGCTCTCCTGGAGCCCCTTTAGGCCCTGGAAGGGGCTCTGAGGTCTCCCTGGATCCTTCTTTTCTCCGGGTGAATACTCCCAGCTCTCCTACCCAGCCTGATGCTGAGGTTACACCTCCACCATAAATCCATGCTGGAGCCTGATCCCCACCCCTGACCTGGCCATGTTCACACCATTGACCTTTCCCAAAGACAGTGGCTGCACCCCAACCACCTGCTGGGGATGTTCCCTGGCCCATGCCAACTCCTGAGCTGAGACAGGGATGGTTTGGCCAAATCTGAGTTGGCCAGGGCTGAAAAGGCTCTGGGGATGGTGGTGAAAACAGAAATGTGAAGGTTCCACCCCAGCCCTTGTGTTCTGACTCTGTTCCATTTGCCACTCACAATAATCAATCACTCAGCCCTGGCAGGGCCTGGGCAAACCTGAGCCCATCTGCTGGCAGCGCTCTCAATTCACCCGTGCCCCAGAGATGCCACAGCAAGTGCCCAGAGCAGCAGCAGTGACTTCCACCAGACTGAACCCAGAGTCACAGAACCCTCTCAGGTGACTGTCCCCTGCCCCAGGGGATAGGCTCAGACTCTGGTTATTTTGGCTGAACACTCACCAAGGACATGAAGCCACCTTGTAGAGGTGCAGACACTGCAGGGAGTGTTTGCAGAGAGCAGGGGCTGTGCCCAGGAAAGTGGCCACAGGGTGGGAATTAAGGGCAGGAGCCACTTGGAATCATAAAATCACAGACTGTCCTGAGCTGGAAGGGACCCATCCAGTCCAACTCCTGGCCCTGCACAGACACCCCAAAATCCCACCCTGTGTGTCCTTGAGATTGTTGTTGAAATGCTCCTGGAGCTCTGGCACCCTTGGGACTGTTCCCTGAGAAGCTTTTTCAGTGCCCCACGACCCTCTGGGAGAAGAACCTTTCCCTGATATCCAACCCAAACCCTGAAATAAGCACTGGTTTACTTGTGTTGATAATGGTTGGTAAATTTGTTATCTCTGTAACCTGGAGCACAGGAAAACAATCAAACAAAACATCCAGACTCTTGTGGAGGTTTTCTCCACATCCCAGTGCTTGGCAGGGTGTGGGGAGGACTTTGTTTCCAGCACAGCCTTGGCACAGACTAATGAAAGCTGTTCCAAATTGTCCCACCACACAAATCCCAAAAAGGACCCAGGACCAGCTGCTCCACTGATCACAGAATCACAGAACAGTCTGGGTTGGAAGGGACCTTTAAAGGACATCTAGTCCAGACCCCTGGAATGAGCAGGGACATCTCCAACTAGATCAGGCTGTCCAGCTGATAGGCTGTCCCCTTTGGTTCTGATCTTACACCCTCACAAATATCACAGTGGGTAGAAAAGAGAAGGGTATGATGACTTCCTTTCCTCATTCCCATGAATCTGGGCAAACCTGATGTGAAGGCAAGATCCCTCTGCTTTCCAGGACTTAGGGCTGGCCATGAGCAAGGAGGGAGTTCCATACACTGCTGCCCGCCCTGGCCCATGGAAATGAACCAGTGGAGGGGAAAACACAGCCCAGTGTGAACCTCAGACTGTGGGAGAGGGAGATAATTACCCCTCCTGAAAAGAAAGGAAAAGGCATTGCACAGTCACTGCTGGAATTTTTTTGCCAGGCACTTTTATCAGTGACAAGAGAAAGGCAGCTCTGCTCACTAAAAAGCAGCTTTCTGTGGGGTGAGATCCTCCTGCTTGTGTAGGAAATGTAAAAAGCAGAGGATCCTAAGAAGGTATAGAGAGCAGAAAATACTAAAACTTTGCAGAGCAAGTCAGGAAGCAAATAGATACAATGATGGAAGCTACAAGGACATGAACAGTGATTTGAGTTTGTGAGTTTAGCAGGGTCAGGATGTAAGGAAGTAGAAAAATATGCTTAGGAAGATAATAGAAAGTCCTAAGTTTAATAATGGATTAGTGTGTATTGTTTCTTAGAGCAGTTCTGAAGTTCTTCCTTAACGGGACCCAAAGGTGATGGAAATGTTATTTACAGGCAGCCAAATTCCCAGGAGGGGACTGGCAGGGGCAGCTCTTGGGTATCAGGTGCAATCATGTTTTAACTCATGGGAACAGTGCCCACTCCAAGCTCTGGACTCTTGGTTTTGGTGGAAATTCTGGCAGCAGCTGAATGTGGGGTTGTTCTCTTTGACATTGAGAAGCCAGCTGAGATTCCAGCTGCCAGAACAAAGGCTGAGGAGCTGTGTTTAACAGCACGAGGAGCCAGCTCTACATTACACACACACACGCACACGCTGAGCTGTCCCCGGCATTAAAATTTCATTACAAGGAGTGCACCAGGAATAACCATTATCAATTATATATTACACGCCGCTTTAGTCTAAAAGAAATCTGATGGCTCGGGGGTTCTGCTGTGAGAAGGAGCCTCTCTTGCAGGGTTTGGAGCTGGTTGTGTGATGGAGCTTTGTGACTCACCACACAAGTCCCACTCTCCCAGCCCCGTGTCCTTATGGTGGGAATATCCTCTCCAGGAGGTGCCTGGCTGGCTGTTTGTCCCACTTCCATGCAGGTCATGCTGGGTTATCACAGAATCACAGAATGGTTTGGGTTGGAAGGGTTCCAGTCACACTTTCCACTGTCCCGGGTTGCTCCAAGCCCAGTCCAACCCAGCTTTTAACATTTCCAGGGATGAGGCAGCCACAGCTTCTCTGGGCAACCCTCTGTGGGATGCCCAGGATAGGACAGGGGTTGAGGATTGGATCTTGTGGCTTTTTGTGAAGAACTGGCTTTGATATCTGGATAATGCCAGCGTGCCAGGAGCCCCTTAGGTAACCCACTTGGTCCCCTGAGATGTCACCTACAGCCACGGGCGCCTCCAAAGGTGGCTGTTCCTGTGTGTCTTGGACACCTTTCATGGGTGGGACCACTGGAGGTGTCCCCACTGCTGACAGAAGGCTCTTTGGTGGCCTCAATGTCCTCCTTCAGACACTTTGGTTTAAGCACCAGACCTCACCCACATCCCAGAGCTGAGGTGTCCATGAACTTGTCCTGCACCATTTCCCTGGGACAGCAGTGACAGCCATCCCTTCAGCGTCTGCAGCACCCAAATCTCCTCCTTCCCCCTGTGCACCAGGCCTGAGGGCTGAGCAGCTTTTAAAAACCAAGCCCACAAACTCTTCCATTCTTAAGTTGCTCCTCGTCCCCACCCTGAGCAGCCTTGACCCTATGAAAAATCCATTTCTTCATGTTGAGGAATAAATGCTGGCATTGTCTGAAGGCTTTGCTGTGAAATGATCCCCCTCCATAGATGGCAGACAATGAACAACCCCAGATCCTGACAGATGATAATGACAGGGACACCAAGAAGCAATGTGGTGGAGGGAGGGGATGTTGGAGGGTGCTAAAGTCTTTACACTGATATTTCAATCCAATTAATGCCTCTGTGTGTGATGCCTTAGGATTTTAGCTTTTAAATTTGTCATATATTTGTAATCCTGCAAATTCTTCAGTGTATAACTCTAGAGCTCCATAGCCTGTCAGCTGCTGTTCTCCCATTTTATTCAGACAAAAGTTCCTCTCTAGGCCCGGGACTCAAGGACACCTCACTGTCTCAGGCCCCAAAAACTAAAAACAAAAGTTGTTTGGGCTATATGATTTCAAACTGGGAGTATATGACTTCAGTACCTGGAGCTGTAATTGGAGGATTAATCCCTGATATGTAAATGGACCAAACTTAACAATTGTATGAAAAACTCGTGACCATTTCCCCCAGAGTGTACCTATTGAAGGCCTTCAATAAATACCCACTTTTAGTCTCTTAGTTTTGTCTAGCCTCTGTTTCAGGTAGCCACTCCACTCCATTGTGTGCACCAAAGTACTGGATCTTGTGGAAACATCAGCAGCTGGGGGGGAACAGTCAGGCTAGGGGGGTCTGCAGGACTTTGTCCACTCCCTCAAAGTTTTTGGGAGGACATCCTCAGGCAGATAGGGAAAGGACATGGGGGAGTGGTTTTCAAACTAAAAGAGAAGAGATTTAGATTGGATCTTAGGAGGAAATTCTTCCTTGTGAGGGTGGGGAGGCCCTGGCACAGGTTGCCCAGAGAAGCTGTGGCTGCCCCTGGATCCCTGGAAGTGTCCAAGGCCAGGCTGGACGGGGCTTGGAGCAGCCTGGGATAGTGGAAGGTGTCCCTGCCCGTGGCAGGGGGTGGAATCTGATGATCTTTCAGGTCCCTTCCCACCCAAACCATTCTGTGATAAAACTACAGTGGATCCCACATTTCCTTGCTGCCAACAAGCCCATGGCTGCACTTTGAAATCCTTATTTCCCTTTCCCATCCAGTGGATCGTGCCTGAGAAAGTGATTTCTCAGGATGCAGATTAAAGCAGAACAGCAGAGAGCCTCCAGTGCAATTATGAAAAGGAGAAAATAAAAAATAGTAATTAAAAGTCATATTTCTGCTGGGTAAATGCCTGGGCAGGGCTGGGAGTTGTTGGAGAGAAAGATGCCTGAAATACAGAGGAGGCAGCAGAGGTGGGGATGGGACAGAAAGGCTTTGTCTGTGCCAGTGAAGGAAACAGGGACAGGGATTGCACCGTTCCTGCTGTCACCTGCTGGCACAGTCCCTTGCACAGTTTTAATCCAGCAAAACAGGCCTGGTGGATGCTGGTCTCTGCTGTCACCTGCCTGTGACTCAGTTTCCTGTGGGGTGAGCCAGGAATGGTGAGTCCTTTGGTCATCCTGTCTGTGTGGACGGTGGGACACACGGCATTCCAGTGCAGCTGCTGAAATGGAGGAGGGGAAAAGCAAAGCAATTTGGGCTGGGTGGGAGAGGCTTTACCCACTGAAACGAAAACATGGGCAGAGTTTGATTTGGTTCAACCCTGAACTGAGCACCTTTGACCTCCTGGAGTGGCAGTCAGGGCACAGCCTGAGGGCATCTCGGGTGGCATTTGGCACCTGGGGAAAAACTAGGGAAAAGCAACATCTGTATGTGTGAACTATCCAGAGCCTCTTCTCCGAGGTGCTGAGGTCTTGTCCTTGGGCTGCCCAAACTGCAAACACTCTTCCAGCGCCTGATCCAGCAAGGATTTGCACCTCAAAGATCCCGTACCCCCTGCACCCTTGTGGGACATGGGGTCAAGGGCTCCTTCTGCCCCTTCCCAACCCTCTCAGCCCTGGCTAAAATGAGACCTCTGAGCTGACTGGTTGGCAGGTGATTGAAGCCTCAATACTTGGAAACTTCAACCACGCTCCTGCCGTGGACGTTCACCCAGGAGAAGATGCCAGTGGGACAGCTGGGATGGGACCTTCCCAGGAAAGTCTTCCTGCACCACCCATCAGCCCATTTCTGCTGTGGGGACATAGGTCCAGCCCCACAGGCAACAAATGAGACCCCAGCTATGGTGAACGTTTCAGAAAATGCTCAAAGAACCCCTCCAAAGGCAAAACCCTAGAGCCCAGAGGAACTCTTTGCCTTCCTGCTGCTGAATCACCAGTGGGGAGTGGGAATTAAACAGAGGAAAGTAAGAATGGAGCAGCAGGAAGTGGAAATTGTAAACAGAAACCAGATTAAAAATTTAATGGGTCTAAGCAGGCGCTGGGGGTGGGAGAGAGAGGGGCTGGCAGGGAGCGGAGGCTGGTGCTGTCTGAAAGGGCTGTGGGAAGCTCCAGCAATCCCACTGCACCCAGGGGAAGGGAAACATGCTCTGGAGTGGGAGCTGGAAGTGCAGTCACTGGGCTGGGTCATGCCCAAGAGCTCGGGGGACATTTGGAGGGACAAGGTGGAAGTTCAGGACTGCCACCATCCCACTCTTTGCTGTGGTCCCACATGGGGCTTGGGGCAGGGGTGGGGTGCAGAGCAATGGAGGCTGTTTGAGGGGTGATGGGAATTCATGGATATAAAGGAAGAAAAGGTTTTTCAGCCCCGTGTAAATGTGCCTGGGGCAACGAGGAGATGGGCTCATGAAAATCAGCCTCCTCAGGTATTAAATCAGGAGGAAGCTCAGGCCAACCCAGGATGAGCCTGGTGGCTGAAGATGCAGAAGACTGAGGCTCAAATTCCAGTTCTTGCAGGATCCCAGGGTTCAAAATCCCTGCTTTTCCCATTGCCTCCCCAAGTTTTCCTTTACATGCTCCAACATGAAATCACTTCCAGATCTCTCCCCACACTCCAGCTAAGAAAGCAAATTGCTCTGTGAGAAGAGCAAAGCAAGGCTGGTTTCCAAGGGATGGTGGGTTCTACAGCATCCAGTAAAGCACAAACTCCAATGAAAGATTTACCCAAGTCTGTGACACTCATCAAGTCTCTCTGATGGGTGGTTTGGCTGGAATTTAGGAGGGAATAGGGTCCAGGGGTACTTTTTCCTTCACTGAGAACACTGAGGTTCCTATTCTCTTTCCATGTGCCTGGTTGTGTGAAAGTTGAAGGATTTATCCTCTGAAAAATCAGTATTAAAAGTTTTGAGGGGTCCACCCTCTGTCCCTGCGTAAGTCTGGTTTCTTTTGGAAATAAATGTAAAGCTGTGGTGAAAGACTGCCCAAAACCAAACAGAAAAACTTTGGAAACAGAATTTTGCACCTCTCAGGCAAAGAGAAGCATTTAAAATGCCTCTGAGGTGAGGTTTGACTTTCAAAATTTTCCTCCAGGCTCCAACACCTGAGGGGAAAAAAAATAATGATGAAGAAATGGAATACTGATAACTTCTTCTCTGCTTGCCTGGATTTAATACCATGGAATGATAGAATCATTTAGGTTGGAAAAGACCTTTCAGATCATCATTTTTGTTACTTTCTGAGGGCTTGGTGTGCATCTCGGAGAGCCTGAGAGTGGCAATGCCTTAGTTAGAGCCAGTGAATTTCAGGACATAGAGAAAAGAGCTGTTTGATCACACCAGTGATCTGAGCTACAGATGGGACAGCAACCCTGTCTGGTGGCTCAGTAACCACGTCCTGGTGCTGGTGACCGTGTCCCCTCCCTGCTGTGCCCACCACCCCAACCAGTCTCTGAGACAACCGTGGAAAAGCTGTGGCTTCACACAGAGCTGAGCTGAATCCCCTTTTTGGACCTTCCCTGTGTGAGTCACCTCCTCATGTCCTCCTCCAGGAAGGGACCACATTCCTGCCTGGCTGCCCCTGGGAAGAGGTGCCGGATGCCACCTTGTCCCAGGGAGCACGTGTGTCACCATGGAATCACAGAGTGGTTTGGGTTGGGAGGGAAAGTAAAGCTCATCTCATTCCAACCCTGCCATGGCAGGGACACTTCCCACTATCCCAGGCTGCTCCAAGCCCCATCCAACCTGGCCTTGGACACTTCCAGGGATCCAGGGGCAGCCACAGCTTCTGTGGGCACCCTGTGCCAGGGCCTCACCACCCTCACAGGGAACAATTCCTTCCCAATATCCCATCTAACCCCACCCTCTGCCAGTCTGAAGCCATTCCCCTTGTCCTGTCCCTCCACGTGTGAGTGCATCCATGGAAGTGTTCCAGAGGCTCCGAGCAAACCCCTTCCACGCAGATCCCCGACTTGCAGGTTGACCTGCACCTCGCCAGGTCTCAGCCAGCAGTAAGGGGATCCCGCCGTGACTCATCCTCACGGATCTGACACATTGACAAAAGCCCGGAGGGCTCTGGCTCCCGGCCAAATCCCTCCACTTCATTCACGGAAAAGAGGGACCGGGAGGGAAACGGGCTGGGCACGGGTCCAGGGAGCAGAAGCACAGGCGGATCTGGCCATTGCACAGAGTCCTCCTATAGCCATGGATGGAGGCCAGGGGCACGGGAAGGAGCCGCAGCCATCCCTGCCACAAGCAGGCTCCGGCCAGGAAACAGCAAGGCAGCGGAGTCCTGGGCCAGAAACTCACCCTGGGGGAGGGAAGAGGAGCAGACCCTTCAGGAAAGCCCTGTTCCTAGGAAAGGTCATGTCCTTCTGGACAAATCCCTCCAGTGGCACCATTAACCTGAGCAGTGTGGTTTTCCCAGCTGGATCTAGAGCCAAGCTCCAGTCTTAAGCAGCAGCAAGACCTCAGCAGCAGCACAGGTAAGGACAAGGAAGGGGCAGTCCCTGGGTGTTGTGGGATGCAAATATTCCTTGTGCAATCCCTCGTGCATCCACATCTTTCTGAGTGCCCACGGATGCTTCCAGTGTTGGAAATTACTTATGTTTCTCACAGCTTTTTCGTAATTGCTGCTGGAGATGAAAAGACATCCAGGGATTTGAAAGTAGGTGGTCTTTAAGGTCCCAACCCAAACCATCCAGTGATTTGATGGGATACTGGAGCATATCACACCCACAGGGACACCAATAACAGGGGGAAAACCTGTAAATAGTAACGCCTAAATAATTCCCTGATCACCAGAATATTAGTTCAGAGGGATCATTCCTGCTGGAGACATTGCTGGAATAAGCACCTTCCTAGAAAAGGAATTGTTTTTTTTTTTTTTTTGAACTGGTATTTTCCAGCAGGGAAACTAAAGCTTGCCTTGAGAAATTCCTAGACAGCTTTCTCAGGAGATTCATAGACTCAACAAGTCATTAAGGTTGGAAAAGCCCTTTAGGACCATCAAGTCCAACCATTCCCCCAGCACTGCCAAGCCCACCACAGAGCCATGTCCCCAAGTGCCACATCCACAGGGCTTTTAAATCCCTCCAGGGATGGGGACTCCACCACTTCCCTGGACAGGGAATGCCCTGTGCCTCGGTGCAATCTGCTTGGAAAAGGCTGCTGAAGAGGCAGGAAACCCTCAATGGGTTTCAAGTGTCAGGCCTGGAGACCTGAGAGCCAACCCCAGAATATTTTAAGCCGTGGGGATAAGAACTGAGCCACAATCCTCTCTCAGAAGGCACACGGAGGAGCCAGGCTGGGACAGGCTGGACACTTCCCTCCTGCTTCCACTGATTGCATCTGCAGGTCTTAGGGATGAACTGCAGGGAGTGACAACCTGTCAAAAACAAAAAGACTCTTCAATATGACCCCACCTGGACTTTGATCCTCAGCCAAGCCTCTTGTAAGAGAGAGGTGATGGCTGGTTTGCTTTCAAAGCTGCAGCAGTGGCTTAAGGCAGTGCAGCCCCCAGACTAGTGCTGGATTAGTCTCACTCCAGTGCTTTAATGTATCTGTAAAGGTTAAGAGCTGATTCCTGGACGTGTCAACCACGCAATAGGGCTGTGCTGGGAGGGGAGGCAGAAATGACAGCTCAAAAGCAAGCAAAGGGAATTTAGGGAGTTTAAGAAGAGCCTTCTGAAGAGAGAGATATTGGTCTGGGGGGCAGTGCCTGGGAGGGAAGGGGCTCAATCCCACTGCCCACCTGGGGCTGATCGTTGATCCCACAGAAGGCAGCGAGGTGAATTTGGAAAACACGAGTCTAACACAAGGCAGAAGTGCAGCAGCAAGGCCAAAACATCTGCAGAGACCCCGACCCCGCTCCTGGGCCACAGCCAGCAAACCCTTGGAGAGGGATCCACACCATCCCCATCCCAACATCACCTCCGAGCCCCACTGCAGAATTCAGGGAAGCACCTCCTTAGGCACCAGAGCCTGACTCCATCAAGCAGGGAGGAAAATGAACACTTTAGTTGTAGCATTAGTCACGGGCTCCTGTGCGTGAGGGAAGTGGATCCCAGCGCTGTGCTCCTCCCACACGAGCAGTCCCATTGAGATCCAGAGCTACTCAAGCAGGGAGAAGTCAAGCGAAGTGAGGGTGTGTGGGTAGCTCTCACAGTGCTTTTAAGGTAACGTTGGAGGTTGCCGTCCATTTTTTTTCCCCTCTTGAAATTCACTGAACAATTTTCTCCCTCTTGTAATCTTTTTTCTTTAATTTTTTTTTTTTTTTTTTTTTTTTTAACCGAATCCACATTACAGAGAAAAATGGCAGGAAAGTGTAATTGTAGAGGAGGGGAGGGAATGCAGAGTAGGGAGAGGAGGCAGCTGTATTGACCATCTGCTATACCGCTAAAAACACCCACTTAAGTGTCTGTTTACAAATCAAGTTGCCCGTGTCAGGAGAAACAGAGGCACTTCTTCAGCAGGATCAGATGATTGGCTGCCAACACACTGGGTTTATTAGGGAGCAGGCTGGGTCTGGGTGAAAATGTGTGGTAGGAGAGGAACGAACCCAAAATCTGTTCCCTACAAGGAAATACTGAGAGGCACAAGGCAGGAAAAACCAGTGCCTGCAAGGAGCTGTACAGTGGGCTCACCCCGAGCCAGCTGCCACTCCTAGAGGGATCCCAAGCTTTCCTGAATATGAGGTTTATCTCAAAAAAAGCCCCACATTCAGCTCCAGCTTTGGCTTCATTGTTTGCCAAGGATGATGTCACAGAATGATGGAACCACAGAATGTTTTGGATTGGAAGGGACTTTAAAGTCCAACTTAAGGCATCAATCTCATTCCAGCCCCTGTCAACACCTTCCACTATCCCAACACTTCCACTTGCTCCAAGCCCTGTCCAGCCTGGCCTTAGACACTTCCAGGGATCCAGGGACAGCCACAGCTTCTCTGGGCAACCTGTGCCAGGGCCTCATCACCCTCACAGGGAACAATTTCCTCCTAAGATCTAATCTAAATCCATTCTCTTTTAGTTTAAAACAGATCCCTGTTGTCCTGTCACAATCTGCCTGTGTAAAAAGTTCCTCTTCATCTTTTTTTGTAAGCCTCCCTTTAAGATGAAGCGAATTCCAGGTGAGACCAGCTCCTTTTCCCTTCCTTCCACTTTGGACAGTGCTATATCCTTCCTCCATCAGACAGCACTGCTTGGCATTTCGCATCCATCTTAGGCAGAAATGTTAAACAAAAACCTGCCAAACACTTTTCCAGAGGTGTATTTAATCCCAGCAGGGATAATGAAGCATCCTGACCCCTCAGATGTCAGGTCATTGCTAATAAGTGCCTAATGATGCAAACAAAGCTTTAAAGATGCGTTGCTAACTGATTCCTGCTTCCATTTCCTCCATCCTTGGGAAAGCAGGTGCAGGAGGATCCAGCTGCATTTTGGGAATCTGCACACACAGCTGAGGCTGCCTCTGTTCCAGAAACCAGGGGCCCTGAGCTTCTGACACAGCCACAACTCAGGTGATGCCCTTCAGAGAACCTGAGCTGGGTCTCCAGGGGCCACCTCACCATCCCAATCCACCCTAAAAGGGATTTGGGGGCAGCAGGAATTTTAGGATAACCCAGCAACGATGTCCCGAAGTCAACTGGGAGAAACAGCTTTCTCTGATTATGGAATTCATGAGATAGGACTTGAGAAACAGGGAATCATGCAGGTAGAGTTGCCTTAGGACTTAACTGCACTCAACTCTCCCAAATCCAGTTTCTGGGATTCTATAAAATCAGAAGCCAGGTGTTTGCAGTGTTGGAAACTCATCCAGCATAGTCAAAGAGTTCAGATTTGAAGGTTTAGATGGAAGGTTTAGATGCCAGACATCAGTCGAGGAACCTTTAAAGGATTCCCCTGACTGCTTCCAACCTGGCCACTTCTGGGCACACACGTGGGGATGAGATCATGGAATCACAGGATCTGTAAAGTTGGAAAAGACCTCTGAGAACACTGAGTCCAACCATTCCCCAGCACTGCCAAATCCACCACTAACCCATGTCCCCAAGTGCCACATCCACGCAGCTTTTAAGTCCCTCCAGGGATGGGGATTCCACCCCTGCCCCGAGCAGCTGTGCCACTGCCTGACCACCCTCTAAGTGAAGATTTTTTTCCCAGTATCCCATCTAAACCCCCCCTGGCACAACTTGAGGTCGTTTCCTCTTCAATCCGAGCATCTCCACAGTTGTGGATCAACGAGTGGCCCTGACGTTGGTGCCCAAGGCAACCACAGCTGTTGTAAATCAAAGCTGCCCCGCCAAGGTCACTCAGTTTGCATTTCTTTGCATCCGTGGAAAGCCTGGCTTGTACTCCAGCACGAGCAGGTGTCCAAGTGGGACTATAAAAATAGTGATGGGGACACTTAGAAATGTTAAGGCAGATGGCACAGCTCCATCCCAGCTCCTGCCTGCAGAAAGCCCTGGCGAATTCCTCGGGAGTCCTGGCTGACCTGTCTGCAGCCACTGACCATTCCAGGCTGTGTAAAATCCCGGCCATGTGCCAGGGATCTTCTCCCTGACAATCAGTCCCGGCACGCCTCTTGAGGAAAGCCCTGCCAGCCTTTCCTCCCTCATGCTGCCCTATCCAGTAGTTTTCTCTCACTGGGGAGCCCAAGGAAGAATTCCTCCGTGCAGGCACAGAATTTTTAAGATGCAGCAACACCAGAGAGGCAGCCAGGCCTCTCCTGCAGCCTGTGGTCAGCTGGCAGGGCTGCATGAGAGGCAGATCCAGGCAGCTGCCAGCCTTTCATCTCCTGCAGGAGCTGGTGTTCCCCGTCCTTTTGAGCAACTGCACGTTACCAGCGAGTCAACAGAGCAGACACTGCTGATCAGCTGTTAATGCTCACTCCAAAGATGAAAATATTTAACATGAAATCAGATCTTGGAGGATTTAAAAAAAGATTTTACTATTTTTATTCTCTCCCTCTTTTTTTTTTTTTTTTAATTCCTTTCCCTTTTAATTCACTCCTTTATCTTCCAGGCCTTGATAGTGCCAGGAACTGACTGATGACTGTGGTGTTAAGTTGCCTCTGGTTAAATCAAACACTGCTTCAAGCAGAGAGTTTCTGGCTGGGAGCAGTTCAAGAGTGACGTGGAGCAAGGGAATAAAAATGCCTCTTTGATGGGTGGAGGGAGCTACGCTCCTGGGTTGATGGAGAGAGGAGGAAAATATCCCTGTGCCGATTTATCCCTGTCGTGTGGCACACACAGGGAGGGTTCAGATAATCTGGGCAGCTGTGAGGCTCGTGCAGGCCAGGGGAGCATGACTGTAGGAACAAAAGCTCACAAAAGTGTCAGCAGCTTCCACTCGGAGGGGAGAGAGGATCCTGTGCTTTGTCTTCTCACAGAGACATGCACCAAAAAAAAGCCCAATGCCTCCTGCTGGAGTGAAGCTCCACAGCCTCTCTCCCTGCAGGAAGAAATCAGTGGAAATGTTAGTCCAGGGACTCATTTTGCTCAGCAGCAGCTGCCTCTCAGAGGGTTGTTCAGCCACTGAACCAGCCCCATCCAGTTGGGCTTCCAGGTGCACACCCTGCTGCAAACCATTCCCATTATGCCAAGCAGCCTTTCCAGTGGCTCACGGATGTCCAAAATCTGAGTGGAGTTTCCTTCAAGGTCAGTTCCTGCCTCTGCTCCCACCAGGTGAAGCTTTTCTAGAAAGCTGGTGAACTCCTCCTGCTCCACTTTGTGCCATTTTGCATTAAAATCAACGTCACTTGGAGCAGCAAAGCTCTGCTCTTTATTCATTCAGCAGGGCTGCTCATCCCCCTCATGCAGATGAGCACCAAACACATCCTGGGAGCACCCAGGGAATCCATCCCCCACTTAAAAGAGCCACTCTGGTTAACACAGAAAGCTGGAAAGTCTGGAGAAAGGGCTTATTTTATATTTTATTTTTTTGATTTTTATGCAGCACATTAGGTATGAGCCAGCTGCCCTATGGTGAAGGTTGCATCTCTGGGGGAAGGAACACGTCACCTTGGTGACCAGGTGGAGCTTCCAGCACTGCTCTGAAGTCACACAGCAGCTGAGATGTCTCTGGGATATTTAAGTCCCTTGGAGCTCAAACACTTCTCCTGTCAGGGCCCTGCCCAGCCTTTTATGTGCTGTGCACTAGAAGTTGCTGAGCTATCCCATAATTCAGACATCCATGAGATGTCCCAAGCGGGGTCACAAACCCAAACTGCCTTGAATCAAAGTTGGATCAAATCCTGTCAGACCTCACAAACTGCTCTGCTGGGTCAGACTCATCCATTTTCTGGCTCCAACAATGGTCAACAGCAGATTCCCAAGGAAAGGATTAAAACTGGGTAAGATGAGAATTTCCCACAACTCTCCCAATCTCCAGCAGTCTCCACATTTGGTACTGCCAGGGAAGGGAACGGAGGGAAGGGGCTGGAGCACCAGGAGAGGCTGAGGGAGCTGGAAAAGGGGCTCAGCCTGGAGAAAAGGAGGCTCAGGGGGGACCTTGTGGCTCTGCACAACTCCCTGACAGGAGGGGACAGCCAGGGGGGTCGGGCTCTGCTCCCAGGGAACAGGGACAGGAGGAGAGGAAAGGGCCTCAAGTTGCACCAGGGGAGGTTTAGATTGGATATTAGGGAAAAATTCTTAATGGAAAGGGTTGTCAAACCCTAGAACAGCTGCCCAGGGAAGTGGTGGAGTCCCCATCCCTGGAGGGATTTAAAAGCCCTGTGGATGTGGCCCTTGGGGACATGGCTCAGTGGTGGCCTTGGCAGTGCTGGGGGATGGTTGGACTCAATGATCTTAAAGGTGGTTTCCAACCTAAATAATTTTATGATTCCACCTACAGAGATGGATAGTTGGGCTTTTTTTTTTTTTTTTTTTATTTCCCTTATTCTAATTAGTTTTCCATTTACATAAACCTCCAGAGTCTACTTCCCTCTTTCAGCAATGAGTTCCATGAAGAACTGGCAGGATCGTAGAATATCCTGAGTTGGAAGGAACCCACAAGGATCATCGTGCCCAACTCCTGGCCCTGCACAGGACATCCCACCAGTCCCATTCCGTGCCTGAGATTGAGATGATCTCGGATCAGACGAGCCCTTCTGAGCCCCGGCACATTTTTGCAGCACCCTGGTTCCTGACAGTGCTTTTGCCTTGATTTGCACTGCCCAAACCAGTCACCCACATCCAAACAACACCTCTCTGGTGATGATTCCCAGAGTATGGATCCAGCATCTGGATCCTGTGGGGTCCTAGTAGGTCAAACAAGTCCTGTGCCTCAGTTTCTCCTGTGTTTTGACTGCAAATGCTCTGGATCTGGGGCTATTTCTGCTTGGATGCACAGAAAACACTGGATGTTGGATTACATCACGGGTTTCCCAGGAAGCAGGGGCAGCCAGTGGGGTTTAATTCTCCCATTAACAGCCCCTAAAACTTCCAGACACCTGGCAAAGGGCAGCTCTGCTTGCGGAGCCTGACAAATCCAGCGCCTCTGGGCCCTGCGTCCCACGTCCCTGCTGGGAAATAAAATGGGTCAGGGCCAGTTCTCCGAGGGCAAAGCAGCATGGCACAGCTCACATCCATATGGACAAACTCTCCCATCCTCCAAAGCAGGCTGGCACGGAGCCTGCTGGAAAAACATCCCTGCTAAACCCTCAGGCACGCCCAGATATTGTCTGGGAGAGGGGTGGTTGGTCTGGGCCTAGCCCGTGTTTGGGATCATGGTGTGGATTTAGTGCCAGGGATGATCCCAGAGGTGGATTCAGCCTCCTGCCCTTGCCCTGGGTGGTTTGTTTGATGTGGCCCTGGGGAGCTGTGGGCTTTCACACACATATTGTACCTGCCAGGACCCACCACCCGGGCAGCATGGCCAGGCCAAACAGTGCAGGACCCTAAAATGTGGCGTTGTGGATAACTCTGCTCCAGAGTCCAAGTCTGGGGTTAAATTTGCTGGTACAGACAGACCCTCCCCACCTGGATCCATCCTCCCTCTGCCCACAGCTTCCCAGGAAAAATCAGCTGAACGGGCACTCTTGCATCCTGCAAGGCGCTGAAGGTGAAAGTAGCCACGTGTGGGCAGGGTTTGTTCTCGCTCTGTGTCATCCCAATCCCCAAAGAAATGAAAGACACAAGTATTGTAAAATGGGGAATCAGAAAATCCTACAATGGTTTGGGTTGGAAGGGACATTAAAGATAATTTCATTCCACCCCTATGACACGTGCAGGGACACCTTCCACTATCCCTGGTTGCTCCAAGCCCCATCCAACGTGGCCTTGAATGTTTCCAGGGATGGAACATCCACAGACTCTCTGGGCAACCTGTGCCAGTGTTTTATCACCCCTATGATAAAAAAATTTCTCCTTTATATTTAATATAAATTGACCTTCTATTAGTTTAAAACCACCATCCCTTGTCCTATCACTACAGGCCCTAATAAAAAGTTTGTCCTCGTCTTGCAGGCCCCAGGCCTGGATCTGTGGCAGAGCTGGAGGGTCTCCAAAACCCTGGCTCTGTTAGGCTGCTCCTGGAGCAGGATGCTGGTGCAGGAGGAGACCAAGTCTCTGCCTCTCCACTGCAAACCCCAATTATCTCAGAGGCACGAAACAGGAAGAGAGCAGAGATCCAAAACGTGGCTTTCCATCGGAGCAAATCATGGAATCATTAAGACCTCTGAGATCATGGAGTCCAACCATCAACCAGCACTGCCGTGTTCACCACTCAGCCATGTCCCCAGGAGCCACATCCACACATTTTAAACACTTCCAGAGGTGGTGACTCCAGCACTGCCCTGGGCACTCTGTTCCAATGCCTGACCGCCCTTCTGGTGAAGAAATTGTTCCTAATATCTAGCTGAAATCTCTCATGGCACAACTTGAGGGCATTTCCTCTTGCTCTATCACTTGTTACCTGGAACATTCCTTTCTCCTGTTGTCAAACCCAGGTAAAACCAGGCTTGAGTCTCAGCCTTGACCACCCAGCTATTTATCATCTACAGTGCTGTAAAATAGATTTTTCTTTCAACAGTTTTAACAGTAGGAACCTTTACACTAAACCAGGCTTCACCCAACTTCAACTTGCACCACAAATGCATTCCTGGAGGAATTAAATTATTAAATCCCATAGAAATGTGATGGGGGGAAAAAGTTAAAGTTAATTTATCTGCAGAACGACCCACTTTGCTTGGGGTCTTTCCAAAATGATGATATGAATCTCCCTAATGCCAAGAGATTTAGAGGTTTAGTGAGGATTTGGCTTTATAGAATGAAATCATACAATGGAAGGGATGCTGAAGGATCAGCAAGTCCCACTCCTGGCCCTTCACAGGACTACTCCAAGGATCACATCATGTTTTCCTGGAAGTCTGAATCCATGCCAGCGTGCCTGGAAGAGGAGGGCGAGCAGAGGGCTCTGAGTGTACCCAGAGGGAACAACGACCACTGCCCAGAAATCAAAAACTTCTTCAATTCATAAAAATTCCATGTATGCATATTTCCCACACAGAGAAGAATTAGCCACTGGCACAGTTTACCCAGGAACATGGAAAAAGCCTCGTTTCCTGCTGTGTTTAAATGAAGGTGGACGTCCTTCTGAAACCCCCTCCTTGGGCTTGGCTGAGGGTACTTGAAGTGGCCATTTTTGACTCAAAGCCTCAGAGCCAGCTGATCCCAGATATCACAGAATCACAGAATTGTTTAGGTGGAAAAAGACCTCCAAGATCATGGTGTCCAACCATTCCTTCAGCACCACCATATTCACCACCAAACCCTGTTCCCAAGTGCCACATGCACATGTTTTTGAACACTTCCAAGAGATGGTGACTCCATCACTTCCCTGGGCAGCCTGTTCCAATGCCTTTCACCTTTCAGTGAAGACTTTTTCCCCTAACATCCAATCTCTGGATCTTAGGCTCCTCCTGATCCCCTGAGGGTGGCTGGCCTGGCTCAACTTTATGTGCTTTGAGTTTGTTGTGTTCCTTCTCACTAAATAACTCTGTGCACGGATCATCCACTGCTTGTTCTACAAGGCTGCAAGCAGAATCCATGGCAGGGGGTGGAATGAGATGAGCTTTAAGGTCCCTTCCAACCCAAACCATTCTATAATTCCATGATTTCTCTGTGTCCTTCATCACACAACTTCTCGTTCACATCCTCTGTGGCTCTGCAACGAGAGCTTCCCCTGTGTGAGTGCTCCAGCTTTGCTCCCGTGCCCTGGCTCCTCAACACATCTGAAAGGCTCCGAGTCAGTCCTGAGGGGACATTCATCATTGCAGCTTTCACATTTGTGTTTTTAACCTCCTTGAAGGCTTCCCAAGGATAGCCAGCCACCTTTTAGGTGCACGAAGCAGATGAAAAAACCCACCAAATTAGCACTCAGTGCATTTAGCGGACTGGCAAGTATTTGATCTGATCCTCAGGTTGGAAAGGGTTGGATTTCCTTGTGCAGAAGCCAGACAGCATCTCCTCCTTCCAAACCAAATTTCAGCCTCCAGCACCACCCCCTCACAGGCTGTGGTTTCAGGGGATGTTTCCAAGAGCTGGGAGCACGTGCCTGCCCCGCGTTAGGGGAGCACACACAGGGCAACATGGAAATTGCACAAATTCCCTTAGTTCTGAGAGGAGGGGCTAGAAAAGCTCCAGTGCATCCTGGCAAGATGTTAGGAATCCAAACCTGGAACAGCAGCAGCTGCAAGGAGCTGAGGGACAGACTAACAGCCCGTGCAGGCAGGCCCCGGGTGCTTTCTGCACGCAATCTTTTCCTGGCAGTGAAGTGCTGTCAACCCTAAAGTGCTGGAAGTACAAAAGGAGGTGGGAAGTGTCCCCAAAGACAGCCAGGAAGTCGGGCAAGGAGATGTTTCTAAAGCAGAGGGCATTGCCCTGTGAGCATTGCAAACCCATGGACTCCTAAGTGATGGGATGGATAACCCCAAGCTACCTCAAAACCTGCTGAAAATTCCTGTGTTTTCCTCCAATCCAGCTGTGACAGAGGGAGGGTTATAAGCCAGGGGACTGGAAGAGATCATTTTTTTGATGTTTCATTTTGGGTGTTGCTCCTTTCTCCCAAGTAACCAGTGACAGAACAAGAGGAAATGGCCGGGCTGAGCCAGGGGAGGTGTATGTTGGATATTTGGAATAATTTCTTCACAGAAAAGGTTGTCAACTCTGGCACAGTTGCCCAGGAGAGTGGTGGAATCAGCACCCCTGGAGGGATCTAAAAGAAGTGTGGATGTGGTGCCTGGGGACAGGGAATAGGGAATGGTTCTGTTGGCAGCGAGTGGGGGATCTGCCTCGGGGGGAGAACCCAGAAAGGAAATTATTCTATGGGTTGGTATAGAACTATAGAATAGTTCAGGCTGGAAAAATCCTCCAAGACTGAGTCCAGGTGTTAACCCAGCACTGCCAAGGAGGTAGGAACTGTCCTGGTGAGGCTTTGGCCATCCCAGGGTGTGGGCAAAAAAGCCATTTGACCCCTGGGTTCAAAGTAGAACCCTTGGGATCAACCTATGCCAGGTTTCCTTGCCATGATCCAACACAGGGACACCTTGACCCCCAGGGTCAAGGCATAGGAGTCTCCTTGCTGGTGGCTCCAAGACACAGGATGCTTCCAGCTGCTGCCCCAAACTCCCCCTATTATCACCCCAGCTGATCAGTTTGGGATGATCTGGAAAGAGACCACAGAGCCATGGAAAAGTTTGCGTGGGAAGGGAACTTTAAAGGTCACCTTGCCCAACCCTCTCCTCTGGACTTGCCTCTGAACTCTGCCCAGTCCAGCCTGGACCCACCCTGGGTGTGCCAGGAACACCAGAAAGAGGGGCCACGTTCCAGCAAGGGCTCCAAGAACAGAGGGGATTGAGCTGGTCTGGAGACACTCCTGATCCCCCTCCTTGCTCCACTTCCAGGCTACATTTTCCACCTTGTGATCAGTCCACACTGGGTTTTCCTTTGTGTTTCCTGCTGTTTCTAAGCCAAGCCCCTGCACCTTGGCACAGTGAGTCCACCAGGTCCATGTGCCCAACTCCACCTGCTCCACACCTCGCTCCTCAAAGCCAGCCAGGCTTATCTGACATCTCTCTGCTCCCCTCTCTACATGCAGGGCATGGCAGCCCCAAGGCCAGGTCTGGAGGCCAACCTAAGCCTTGTGGGGGCAGCAGAAATAATCCCGTTAATGTGAATTCCCAATAAATCAGGTCTTTGTGCAAGATTTCCCATCTCTAACCAGTAATTCCAGTTTAATTTGTAATACAAATGCTTTTTGCAGCACAGCACATGCCAGCTCCTGCAAGAAGAGCAAAAAGAGCAGCAGCAGCTTCTGGGAAAGCACCTGGTTTCCCCTGGGATGGGGCATGTACTGGTGACTCCACTTTGGAGCAGGGCTGGAACCTCCTGCTCTTTGTTCTGAGTGAGTCAGAACTTGTGCAAATCTTTTGCATTTCCACCTCTCTCTCCTGCTGAAGCTCTGCTCATCCTGAGCTCCTGGAGCACATGGACTTTCTCAGGAAAAAAATACATTTCCCAAGCTAAGATCCTTAGAAAAATGAGATACTTGATGAAAAGCTATCCCTTTGCCTTCCCTCCCAATTATTTTTTAAGTACTATAGGCATGAAATAAAAGATTTTTTATTAAAATGTCAGCAGGCAAACAAAAAAAACCTGATGAGATATTCCACAGCAAAGCCAAAATCAACTCTGAAAAATGACTCAAGCAGAAGGGTTAACCCCCAGCCTGTAATTTCTTTCCCAGGGAGACAGCAAATCCTCTCGAGTTCTCTCTACAGAGGGACTCCTGCAAAGTCTGGCATTATTTGATTTTATTGTTTTCTGAGTAATAACAGCCCTTCTCTAAGGCTGGGGACTGGATTTGTCCTTATAAAATGACCTTTTTGTAGCCTACAAGTAGTGAGAAAAGGACAAACTGGCAGAAAACGGATGAGATCTGTGGCTTTCTGCTGGTGGAAAGTCAGGTTTTATCCACCCTCAGCTCTGAGCCACTCCAGAGATAAGAGTGTGGTGATCTCTGTTATCCCTTGGGATCTGCCATTTCCAGAGCTCCTGGAAACCACGTCCACGAGGTGGGTTTTTTTTCCTGCAGTGGTTGAGCAATCCCTCCTCACTGTTTGGAGCAGGTGGAGCCCTTTCCCACGGTCAGTTTTCCTACAGATGCCCTCAGCCTTCCTGCTCTTCTTGTGACATCATTCCCTCTCCTGAAATGACACCCATCCTGTGCAAAACCAATGTTTTCTCTCCAAGAGCAGAAGGAATCATGATATGCTGGAACATCCAAGTGCTGCTGTTCAGGTTAATCTACCCAAAGTCTTTCCAATCCTGCAAAGTCCCTGCCAGAAGATCAGCGAGAAGTTTTATTCCTCGTTCCCCTGATTGGATTTTATCTTTTCTGGTCAACTGCTTCTTCATCTCCACTAAGAAAAGTCCTGGGAACAACTCTCTGTCTGCTTGAAAGGTGCAGAAGCAAAGGAAAATGGCCAAATACTGAAAAAGGAGGATAAATTGCTTCCTTGGGTAGATCAGAGCACGCTGGTCTGCACAAAACCCACCCCTCCACACAGAGCTGAAGTGAGGAGCTGCTGTGAATCTTCACTTTCAAACCCACATTTTCCATGGAGCTACAAGGAGAGGGAATGAGTCAGATGACAGAAACGGAGTGAGGAAGCATGAAGACCCATCCCAAGCAAACCATCTAGGCCTGAAATGTCAGGCAGATCCTTCCTGGAGGAATCAATCAGACCAGTCTTTCTTCCAGCGTGCACATGAGTGAGCGAGTACCTCAATTACGGCTCTGTGTTCCACTGCACATTGACCTTAAGAGCTCAGTGCTTTACAGGAATGAGATTAATTCAATTAACACACCAGGGGCTTCCAGCCAGGCTCAAACTGACCTGCTGACAGCGGGCATTGGAAGTAGCACAGGGCACTGCAGTTCAAATGTCCCATCTTCCCCTGCTTTCCATCTGCAGCCAAGAAAAAGAGACATCAGTGACACCACGAAGGTGGGGATTGTTTGAAAAACATCCCAATGGTTTGGGGTTTTGTAGCAGTTTCAAAGGCAAGGCACTGAGAAAGGCCTGAGCACATCCACTTCTTGATAGGATCTGACCTTGTTCATGATGTTTGGCCAGACTGGGAAAATTGTGACCAGCAACCTGATATCCTAAAATCCTGGAATGGTTTGGGTTGGAAGGGACATTAAAGATCATCTCATTCCACTCCCTGCCATGGGCAGGGACACCTTCCACTACCCCAGGTTGCTCCAAGCCCTGTCCAACCTGGCCTTGGACACTTCCAGAGATCCAGGGGCAGCCCCAGCTTCTCTGGGCACCCTGTGCCAGGGCCTCCCCACCCTCACAGTGGGGAATTTCTTCCTAAAATCTCACTGAAATCTCCCCTCTGTCGGTTTAAAACAATTCCCCCTTGTCCTGTCGCTCTCTGCCCATGTAAAAAGTCTCTCCCTCTTTTCTATAAGCCCCTTCTAAGTACTGAATTGAGGTCTCCCCAGAGCCTTCTCTTCCCAAGCTGCTCTGCCATCAGCTATTCTGTTTTCCTCTCAACTGTGTGAATTCCAGCACTTCTTCTGGGAAGAGGGAGGGAGACCTTGCCCTCCACAAACAAAGTCACTTGAGCACCACAGCATCTGCACAAGGGACATTTTCTCTCTCCCCATCCTATCAAAGGATGACTTGAGGGGAGAAGCAGCGTTAATCCTAACCTGGAATACCAAATTCCACCTCATTCTAAACCAAGTTTTTTAAAAATCCCCAAGTCTGTGTGAAGGTGTGTTTTTCTTCTCGAGGTGAGAAAAGAATCAAAGAATCATGGGATTGTTAAGGTTGGAAAAGACCTTTAAGATCAACAAGTCCAACCATCAACCCCACACCACCACTGTGTCCTCAAGGTCCACATCCACAAATTTTTTGATCTCTTCCAGGGATGGCGACTCCACCACTTCCCTGAGCAGTCTGTTCCAGTGTTTGGCAACCTCTTCTTTGAAAAATTTTTTCCTAATATCCAATCTAGATCTCTCCTAATGGAGAAAGTCAAACTGGAAGGTCCAAAACTTTTGGAACACCAGTGATGCCACCAGCTCTGGCAAAGCACTGGCTATGTCCCACTTCTCCAGCCAAGACATGGATGATGCTGCATCCTGGGACAGAATTTGGTGGCTTTTATGGTGTTCGTGTGAGTGGTCATCAACACTGTGCACCTCCACCTCTGCACAGCATCCCACTGGCTGTGCAGCAGTGCTGAAAGCAAGAGAAGGAGAGATCCCAGAAAGCACCGAGGGAACTCAGGGAGAGTGGGAATTGCTGAGGTGTGGGTGAGCTGAATGCCCAGACGGATGGGCAGAAGGGGTTAAAAACAGGCAAGCTTTGGAAACTGGGGGCTGGTTCCCAGTGCTTTTGCTCCGTGGATAGCAAGGGAGCACGCCTGGAGAAGCGGGGGCACCGACAGCTCTCCTCCTTCTCCAGGGTATCTCAGAGCTGCAGGGGGAAAAAAAAAAAAAAAAGGAGAAAAACCATCCAGCAACTGAAATTAGAAACTTAACAATGAACACGCTCCACATACAACTTGCCCGTCTCTGTCGTCATGGAGACGGGTACAAATCTGTGTCAGCTGCAATCCGCTCTCCAGTCCCGAAAATTTAAACGAAAAAGGAGGGAGCGCGGGCTGGGAGGCGGGAAGAGGGAATTCCTCTGCCCTGCTTGGCTTTGATGTGCATCACGTTTAAAGGCACAGGGGATTATCCAAGCCCGGTGCTGGAATGAAGCGGTGGCCGTGGAGCAGCTGAGGTGTGCTGGCCACGATTGCCTCCAGCAGAGCATCTTCCCAGCTTCCAGGACAGCATCTTCCCATGTTCCAGCAGAGCATCTCCCCAAATTCCAGCAGAGCATCTTCCCAGCTTCCAGGACAGCATCTCCCCATGTTCCAGCAGAGCATCTCCCCAAATTCCAGCAGAGCATCTTCCCAGCTTCCAGGACAGCATCTCCCCATGTTCCAGCAGAGCATCTCCCCAAATTCCAGGGCATCATCTCCCCAGCTTCCAGGACATCATCTTCCCGGATTCCAGCAGAGCATCTCCCCAGCTTCCAGGACAGCATCTCCCCAGATTCCAGAAGAGCATCTCCCCAGATTCCAGAACATTATCTCCCCAAATTCCAGGACATCATCTCCCCACGTTCCAGCAGAGCATCTCCCCAGCCTCCAGAGGGGCTGCATGGAAACGCCCCGGAGCCCAGGATGAACCCAACCCCACGGCATTCCCGGGAGGATACAGACCATCAGCAGCACCCTGCAGGCAGCAAGATGAGGCAGCATCCCAGAGGGGATGGAAGGACTGGGATGAGAGCTGGGAAAAGAGCATCCCAGGGGTCAGTGGAGGTGTTCAGTGGGAAAACACCCAGCAAGGGGGTTGGTGGTGTCTTCAGGGCAAAAAGGGAAGAGTCAGACAGAAATTCCTGCTGCTGGCATGGCAGGAGGGAAGATAAAGAAGGAAGAAGAAAGATGGGACCAGAGATTTGTTTGTGCTGGGTTCAGAGGTCCCAGCTGGGATTTGGGGCATGAACACCCTCCATGTTAGGTGGCTATACAGAAAAATCATGGAAAATGGTCCTTTCAGCTAGGAAAGAGCAAAGCCAGGGGACACAGGATGGTAAAGGTTGGAAAGGAGCACCAGTAGGGTCATCCAGTCTCACCTCCCTGCTCCAGCAGGGTCATCCCAGAGCACAGGGCACAGGATTGTGTCCAGATGGTTCTGGAATATCTGGAGACTCCACACCCTCTCTGGGCAGCCTGTTCCAGTGCTCAGTCACTGCACGGGAAAGTTCTTCCTGAAGGGAATGAAGACACTCCACAGACCTTCCTGGAGAAATTCTCTTCCATCTTGGCAACTCAGCCCCCACGTCTGACAATTCCTAGGATTTGGGTCAGTTTTTGTATGACTGGAGGGAGTTATTGGCCAGAAATTCAGGAAAATGGAGCAAAAGCAACCTAATTTCCTCCTGCATTCGTTTCCTGCTCCACCATGTTCCCACTAATATTAAAGGGAGATTTAGGATGGATAGGATGGAGAAGTGAGAAGCAACCCAACAAGGGAAGACTCTTGGGAAACTGTCCCTTGGGCAAGGATGCAAAACAGAAATACACCTCACAGTAACTGCAGTGACAGAGAGACCAGAAATTCCAAATTCAATAATCTCTTCTATGAAGTAAGCCTTATTCCAACAAGGGTGGAGCCACCTTGCTCACTGTGAGGCACTGTTCAATACGTTACCACTGGATTAAGATCTAAACTGTGCATGGAGGATTTGTTGAAATGATCTCATTTGCTGCAAAGCAATTAATTAGAGATACATTCCCAACCAGGTATGTTTTTAATGTTATCTGGAGAATCAGGCTAAAAAAAAAAAAGAAAAGTTTAAAATTAGCTAAATCCATAAATTAAACACATCAGTGTAACTCCTTTTTCTAGAACACAGTGGTTCTGCTTTTCCTTTTTGAGAAAAACCCTGCAGAAGGCATTTCTGATAAATTTTGGATTTCCCCCATCAGTGAAGTGCAGCTGAAACCAGAACTTAGACTGGAAGGAGAGAATCAACAGGAGCACTTGTTGAACAGAGCTCCATCAACACCCCACCCTGACTAATTAGCAGGGCTCTCCTCGTTATGTGCACTGCAGTAACTCCCCAATTAATTTGTTCGTATTTGCAGAGCCATTGCAAGAGGCAAAGCATTAAATATGGATGCTAAATAAAAGGGAATGAATAGCAGGCACCACTTGGCTCTCCAGGTTTCCAGGCCCCATCAGCGAGGACGTTCGCTCCCTGCCCAGAGCAGGATCCTTAACCAAGGCCCCTAAGTGTGTTATTAATTTTTCAGCAGCATCTACCAGACATAATGAAGACACAGTTACTCTGGGCATGAGGACTCTCCCCAGAAGAGCTTTAAAATCTCCAGCCTTTTGGCTGGAAGGGTCCGTGCTGCTCTGCATCCCAGCCTGAGCATGGGCCAGGCAGGGAGAAAGTGGCCCCTTCACAGCCAGGAGTGCTCCTGATGCTCATTTTTGTGTGCCCAGGACACCTTCCACTGTCCCAGGCTGCTCCAAGCCCTGTCCAGCCTGGCCTTGGACACTTCCAGGGATCCAGGGGCAGCCACAGCTTCTCTGGGCACCCTGTGCCAGGGCCTCCCCACCCTCACAGGGAACAATTCCTTCCCAATATCCCATCTAAATCTCCTCTCAGTTGGAAGCCATTCCCCCTCATCCTGTCACTCCATGACACATCTCTGCACATCCTCTGTGGTAGCCAAGATCCCAGCTGAAACCAGGCACTGGAGACCAGCAGGACCCCACAGAGCTCCCCTTCCTCGATGAAGGCTCTTTGCAAGCAGTTGTTTCTACATCACAACATCCTTGTTCTGATCCCACTAACACTGACAAAAAAGAAAAAATAATCCTGTCCTCAGTAAAAGCTTGAACAAAGGATTTAAGTCCAACCCAACGGCTCTCAGAGGCAACAGAAGACACCCCTACTAGGAGGATATTGGTGGAGATGGCCTCTTTCATAGAATCCCAGAATTATTTAGGTTGGAAAAGACCTCCCAGGCCATGGGGTCCATCCTGTGACCAATCCCCACCTTGTCACCCAGCCCAGAGCACTGAGTGCCATCTCCAGTCCTTCCCTGGACACCTCCAGGGATGGGGACTCCATCACCTCCCTGGGCAGCCCCTTCCAATGCCTGACCACCCTCTCCATGAATAAATTCCTCCTGATGTCCAACCTGAACCTCCCCTGGTGCAGACTGAGGCCATGAGGACACAGAACAATGAGGAGATGCACCTGAGAGCTGGACACCTCTTGGAAGGGATGTGATCCCAGTCTCTCGTTTGGTAACTCAGAGGCAATTTCAGCCTGAGCCTGCATTGGCTATACCTCTAACAATAAAGCAGCAGTAGCAGGTTCAGACAGTCACCTCCATCACTTGTGCATGGTTATCTTCCCCAGCAGCCCAGACCTGTGGGCTGGCCTCCAGACAAGGTATCAGCTTCCTGAAATCCAGCCCCAAAGCACCTCTGGGTTCCCAAATCCTTCCTTCCACCCCCCACTCATATCACCCACTGCTGTTTCATCACTTGTGATGATCAGGGGGCAGCATTCAAAAAAAAAAAAATCTTCTTTGTTCCCCCCTGGCCTGCAGGTGCTGAGGGGACAGGTTGATAATCTGTGCACTCAGCTGGTGTGTTCCCTTGGTTTAGGATTACATCAATTATCCCTATTTTTAGGCTTGAGGGCACAGTCCTGTAGACCACAACAGAGGCAAAATGACTCCCAAAGAAAAGGTATAAACATATCTTTATATTCCAGTCTTTGTTAAGCTCCATGAGGGATCCATCAAGAACCAGAAGCCTACCAATTTCCAAAGCCTGGAGTATTTCCAGGAGTCAGTTCTGCTCCAACCCAGCTGGGTTTCTTTCCCCCCTTCGTTTTCTTTCCTTGTTCTCTGCTCTCCGTGGGAGTTCATTTGCCTCAGAGTACCTTGTACTTGGCTGAGCTTGTGCCATTATTATCCTCCCTGCAGAAATCCTTGTATGGGGGGTTTAAAACACCATTTCTTCATTTGGGGCCTCACCCCCACTGCAATCAGCAGCCAGGAAATTCAACGCCTTATTGGAATTTTCTCTTTGATTGAGCCCATCCTTGCCAACCTTACCTCGAGAACAGAATCACTGAAGGGTTTGGGTTCGAAGGGACCTTAAGGATCATCCAGCACCAACCTCTGCCATGGGCAGAAACACCTTCCACTATCCCAGGTTGCTCCAAGCCCAATCCAACCTGTCTTTGAAGCTTTCTTGCCCCAAAACTCCTTGCGCACGTCTTATTTTTCAAGACATTACGATTAATTTTCACAAGTGCTGTGGATTCTGTGCCAGATGCCACACAGCAGAGGTGATGCCCAAGCATCAAGCAGAGCTGGAAAACCTCTGAAGGATGCTCTGGACTCTTCAAACCCTCCTTTTGGTCACTACACCACAGGATTTGGGAGTGTGCCAGGCGGGTTACGCAATGAACTCCCCGCTCTCGGGGGCCGATGTCACAAGGAGCCTTCTCGTGCCTCCACCTCTCCTCCACGACATCATTTTGCCTTTCAAGGGCGAGAAGCAAACAAAAGAGGCTTTTGAGCCGTTCCACCACCTGGCTGTCCTGGCTTTGTTTCCCCAGCCTGTGTGACACGGCAGCTCCCAGCAGAGAGGGGACAGCAGCTGCTACAAAGCCGTCCCTTCAAGAGCTTTTGGACATCCACCCTCCAGTGCTGCGGAGGCTGGGGACGGTGACAGGCCCTGAGCCACCACAGGCATTGTTATTCCCCTTTGGAGGCCAGCTGTGAAGTGGGACGGGAGCAGGAAGGTCGTGGCTGGAAGTGGTGTGGGACACCTGCCTCGGGATGGGAGGAGAGACTTTCTGCCAGTCCCTTTCCCTGCTAAAGGTGTGGTCACCAGCAGAGGCATCACCTAATGAAGGTTTCACCTAATGAAGTTTTCATTTAGGACACTGCTTGATGGAAGCCAGGCCTGTGGGTTTTAAGTAAAATAAGGTACTCTAGGCTGCAGGGCAGTGGTTGCCCAATATCCACCTCTGTGCTTTGGAGCTCCACAAACAGGGAAATGGAGAAGGGTTGGAGGGAACGGGTGGCACAAAACACAGCCAGGGTCAGCAAACAGGAGCTCTTCAATGTTTCAAAGTTTCCACCTAAAATGTGGAAGTGATGCTGAGATGGAGCGCAGGATTCATGTATTATATCCATTTAAAATAAATCTTACCTTTAAGAGAAGGCCAACATACCCCTGCAATGGGAAAGAGTTTATGAGAGAATAATCATGGAATCTTAAAATTGTTTGGGTGGAAGGGAACTTATAAATCATTTACTTCCATTCCCTGACATGGGCAGGGACACCTTCCATTATCCCAGGCTGCTCCAAGCCCCATCCAACCTGGCCTTGGGCACTTCCAGGGATCCAGGGTCAGCCACAGCTTCTCTGGGCACCCTGTGCCAGGGCCTCACCGCCCTCACAGCCAGGAATTCTTTCCCAATATCCCATCTATCCCTGCCCTCTGGCAGTGGGAAGCCATTCCCTGTGTCCTGTCCCTCCATCTCTTGTCCCCAGTCCCTCTCCAGCTCTCCTGGAGCTCCTTTAGGCTCTGGAAGGGGCTCTGAGCTCTCCCTGGATCCTTCTCCTCTCCAGGGGAACACCCCCAGCTCTCCCAGCCTGGCTGAGCCCTGCCCAACACCAGCCACAGGAGCGAGGCAGCTCTGGGGGTGGATGAAGCCACACATGAGGCTGTGAACCACATCATCTCCTGTGTTACATGAGCCTGAACACGAATAAACCACCAAGTCACACTTAAAAGGGCCCTGACAGACCTTCCCCTCCTACCTCCAAAACCCTGTAGACAGAGTTATTTAACACAGCTACAAAAATAGCACCCAGACTGCCCTGCTGTGCCAGACAGAGCACAAACATCTGGCAGGCAACAGATCTTGTCCCCAAAAACTTAGCAGGAGGTTAGTGGGTAGCTCAGTTCTAGATCCATATGTCCCAGGACCCAGGGAAGTATTTTATCCTCTCTTCAGCACTGATTCTCCCGGGAATGTGGGAAAAGCTATTCCTGGCCACAAACTAAGAGGGCAGGAATTTCCAGCTCAGGAAAGCACAATGCCAGGCCTGGCTTTTTGTACTCAGATGTGAAGAATCACAGGCTGTACCCGAGAGGCACGAGTGACACCGTTAAAAGGGAAATTCATATTAAATAAAAATGCAAAGCAGCCCTTTGAGTGGAAACAATTCCCGGTGTGAAAGGAAAGTGGAGGCTGCGCCGTCGCTCAGCTGTCTCTGCACTCACAGCTCCTTTTGAATTCAGTGTTGGTACAAAAACACACTCCCACCTGGGACTCGCTTCCCCCACGTCTCTCCCTTGCTGGGAGGCTCCCAAAACCCTGGAGAGCCTGCACAGGTAATGGGATGTGCATGTTTTTCATGGAATGTTCCTGGCTTTGCACTGAAAACCTCATTGCTCTGCCATCTGTATCCATCATGGAATCATGGAATGGTTTGAGTTGGAAAGGACTTCACAAGTCATTGAGTTTCAACCCCCTGCCATGGGCAGGGACACCTTCCATTACCCCAGGTTGCTCCAAGCCCCGTCCAACCTGGCCTTGAACACTTCCAGGGATCCAGGGGCAGCCACAGCTTCTCAGGGCATGGACGATGCTTTGTGGATGGGGCTTCATCCCAGATGTAATTCCCAGCCCACCAAAAGGCAGGTATCCACACCCAAGCCTCCTCTCCAGGCTCCCACCGCGGCTCCTGGCGAAATCTTCAGGCAGCCAGCGGAGGCTGCAGTGGTTTTTCCCGGGAGCTGCCTCCCACATGTGGGCGTAGGAGGAGCTGAACACAATCCCAGCCTGGCGGAGCCTCTTCCCTATCCTTGCCCGACCCCTCAGTTCACTCCCAGCTCCCGCTCCGGGAGGTCTCCTCAGCTGCTCCCTGGCCTGCCTGTCCTGTCTGTGCCGTGGAGACGCCTCGTTTGGGACTGTAGCACTCGCTGGGATCACAGGAGGACAGAGCCACGGATGGCGTGCTGGTGCTGAGGGCAGCCGGGGGCTCTTCAGGCGTGATGGCATTTCCTCAGGGAAAACAAACATTTTGGTGCAGGGTAGAGACGGGGACAAACACCTGAGCGCAGCAGCTCTTCCTGCAGCAAAAGCAGTGGGATCAGCAAAGGTGGGAGCGCCTCTGTGCTGGACTCCCACAGAGCTGCTCTTGAGTGATGGCTCTCAAATTGCATTAGCGAGGGGGATTGTCCCCAGAGGCCTCAGGATGAGGGAATACTGGAAGGGAAGGCACCACAGGGACCAAAATCCACCTGGCAGCTCGCTGACAGCTGCACTGGCTCTGGGGCACAGGCTGGGAACTCCTGCAAATTCAGCTGGAGGCTGCTAAATCCAAACATAATCCAACACCTCATCCAGCACTGCTGGGAAAGGGGCTCAGCCTGGAGAAAAGAAGGCTCAGGGGGGACCTTGTGGCTCTGCACAACTCCCTGACAGGAGGGGACAGCCAGGGGATGTCGGGCTCTGCTCCCAGGGAACAGGGACAGGAAAAGGGAAAACAGCCTCAAGTTGTGCCAGGGGAAGTTTGGGTTGGATATTGGGGTATTAGGGAAAAAATTCCTCATGGAAAGGGGTGTAAGGCACTGGAACAGGCTGCCGAGGGCAGTGATGGAGGCCCCATCCCTGCGGGGATTAAAGAGCCGTGTGGATGTGGCCCTTGGGGACATGGCTCAGTGGTGGCCTTGGCAGCACTGGGGGATGGTTGGACTGGATGATCTTGTAGGATTTTTCCAACCGTAGCAATTCTCTGGCTCTCTGCTCTAATGAAGGACTCTGAGGTGTTTCCAGGCTGTGAGGAGCACTTTGGAGCTCTCCTCGAGGAGGCTGAGCATCCCAACTCTGCTCTGGGCAGCAAGAGCCCACGCTGGTTTTTCTCACCAGTTCCAGGTCCCACACACCCTCATGTCTTTGTCTGCTTGGCTGGAGCTGTGGAACTGGAATTCAAAGTGGCTGCACAAGGTGACATCAGGAAATTTTCCCTCCTGTCACTCCGGCCACTAGTGCTGATTCTCTTAGAAGGCTTTAAGAATTTCACCCCAGGAACTGGTGTTTATTTATTTATTTGAAAAAGCCTGGCTTTTTTGAGTGGACACAAATCTTCCTGCCCACACACAAAGAAACAGAGCTTTGAAAGCTGCTGCTCTTAGGGTTTTCTCCCCAGATTTGAGTTTTTCCTCCTGAAAATAAAAAGCACTTTTTTTGTGGCCACGGAACCATACAATGGGACTGTTCCTGCATCAAATGAAGATTCATTTAATAGTCACATTTGGAGTTTGCAAAGCAACTTACTGGAACTATTGGTTGGAAGGGACATTAAAGAGTATTGCATTCCACCCCCTGCCACGGGCAGGGACACCTTCCACTATTCCAGATTGATCCAAGCCCATCCAGCCTGGCCTTGGACACTTCCAGGGATGCAGAGGCAGCCACAGCTCCTATGGACAACTTGTAACAGGGAAGAAATTATCCTTAATATCTAATTTAAATTGTTTCATACAGAAGATCCAGCCTGACCCCGGTGTCTCCATGTGCTCCTGTAACTGCTGATTCCTCACAGAGCCTGGAACATGCTGGGTTTCTGCAGCAATCAGACTGGGCAGCTCCAAATGTCACAGGTGCTCACAAAGGGAACGACTGCACCTTGAAAGCATCTGAGTAACCATGAGAGTCATTCAGTTCAGAGAAGAGGCTGATATTTAAGCTACAGATGGAGAAAAATTATGTCAAGAGCATGGTTCAAACCACTGCAGTTTAAATAACCTCCTCCAGGCAGCTTTGGTAAACACAACGCCGTAGAGGAGCCCTTGTGCTGCCCACGGAGAGCTCTGAAGGCAGGAAATGACAGCGGTGGGTGACAGGGATTCCTCTGCTCCTGCTCTGCTCCTCTCCTCCAGGGAAGCTGCTCAGAGGAAGCACAGCCTGGCTGCTGCTCCCGATCCAGGAAAGTGCTGCTGTAAAGGAAGGATTCCACCCTGGAGCAATGTGGGAGAGTGGAAGGTGTCCCTGCCCGTGCAGGGGGTTGGACTGGATGGTCTTTAGGGTTCCTTCCCACCCAGACCATTCTGTGGTTCTGTGATTCGAGGCTCAGGTCTTACATAAAATGTGCAGTAACCTTTAAGTGATGGTTAATCCTCCCCTCCTCTCAGTCCCTTTATTTCTCTTCTCCTGCAGACCAGAAGCTCTGCAAACAGAATCCCAGAACAGTTTGGGTTGAAAGGGACCTTAAAGCTCATCCAGTTCCACTCTCTGCCACGGGCAGGGACTCCTTCCACTATCCCAGGTTGCTCCAAGACCCACCCAGCCTGGCCTTGGACACTTCCAGGGATCCAGGGGCAGCCGGAGCTTCTCTGTGCCAGGGCAGACCTGGATGCACTCCCTGGCCCCCAGAAAGCCTCACCTCAGCCTCCTTAGCTCCAGCATATCATTATCATTTTAATTGCCCAAACTCGAGTGCTTGTAATACCTTTATTAGATTGCACTCATCCCCCAGTGCCAGACACAGCCTGATTTAACAGGTCCAGTGCTGCATTTACGAGCAAGCCTGAGCACAGCCTCTTTCATTACTGTCTGAAGGTAATTCCTCTTGATCCAAAACTTCCCATGGCCTGGAGTGATACCCAGGAAGGGGAGAAGGGAAAACTGCCAGGCAGGTTAAAGCACCGAGCTGGGAGCTTGGAGCACTCCTGCCCTGTCCTGGAGCTCCCCACCCCCACTGGAAGCAGCCAGAGGGAATTTGGGAGACTCCCAGACACACAGCCTTCAGCAACAACTCTCACCTGCCCCGATCTTTGCGAACCAGATCCCAAACTGAGGCAGACTGAGCTGCCTGGTGGTGCTGAACAGCCTCCCTGGCTCTCCTGTGCCCCACATGTGCAGCAAATGTTTGGATCCTCAGGGCAGGGGAACCTTCCTGGTGCCTGAGGGGATTGGAGGGAGTTTGAGGGGGAGTTTTGACAGCCCATGCAGGGGAAAACAAGGTTTAAAGGCCAATATCTTGGTCAACTTGTCATTTGCTATTTGTGAAACAGAAGTGGGAAAGGATTCTCCACACTGGATCCTCCACTTCTAATAAGGGCAGCTCCAGTTTCTGCTCTCTGTGAGCACACACAGGGCCCAGGAATGGCTGAAGCTGTGTCAGGGGAGGGTTGGGCTGGATGTTGGGAAAAGGTTCTTCCCCAGAGGGTGTTTGGGCACTGAACAGGCTCCCCAAGGCACTGGGGGCAGCCTGGGATACCGGAAGGTGTCTCTGCCCATGGCACAGGTTGGGATGAGACAAGCTTTAAGGTCTCTCCCCACCCAAACCATTCTGGGATCCTGAAACAGCATCCCAGTTTTTCAGGGCACTACAACCTCAGCACCTTCAGTATCTGAAGCAACCACCACAGGCAGTGTCTATTTTAGACCATATTATTCAGTTTCAGTACTTTTCAACACTGGGTTTCTTCCTTTTTAATTGCAACTCCACCTTTGGGATTAGTGATTTTATTTTATGATGGGATATTAAGAGTAGGCAGACATTTTTTTTTTTTCTTTTCTAGTCCAAGCCAGTTTTCAGAAGGAATAGATTAAATTATTAAATACACACAAGCACAGGAAACACAGGAAACTCTCAACCATTATCCTATGAAGACAATGCCAATGCAAACACTGTAATAAAATATTCTTCACTGAAATCAACACTAATTTTCCCAGGCAATCAAATCCATCCCTGTGATCCCTCCTCCCAGGGAAAACAGCCAACACAGCTAAATTCAGATCTCTGTGGCTCCATGCTTAAATTTGGCTCAGACACGCTGCAAATCAATGACTCCAGAAAGGTTTTCTAAGGAAAAAATTCCCGGTGGGCAGAGTTTGCTACAGCCCAGGGCAGCTCTCCTGACACAGCAGCAAAGAGCCCAGGGCTGCAGCCATGCGGGGATCCAGGAAGGCTGAAGCTTCCAGCTAGGAACTTGTTGAGGCCACCACTGTTGGGACACGGCTCCCATGTCCAAGGGGACAGTCCCCAAGGACAGCTCAGCCATGAGGACACCCTCAGAGGATGATGCTGCACCAGCAGCCCTGGAACAGCACCGAGTCTCTCACAAGCTCCTTCCTCATCCATGCAGGGTGGGGAGAAGGATGGGATGGAGAAAGGGATGGAGCAGGTCTAGTCAGCACCTGCCAGCTCAGGGGGAGGAGCAGAGGACATGTGACAGGGAGCATTTTGGGTTGGAGAAGGCTTTTAAAGGCCTTCCAATCCCCTCCAGTGAGTGGTGACATCCTCAACCAGATGAGGCTGCTCAGAGATCCACCCAGCCCGATCCTGAATGTTTTTAGGGACAGGGCAGCCAGAACTTCCTTCCCCAGCTGCAGGAAATTTGTGGATTGCCCATGCCCAGGGCTGTGCTTGTGTTTTACACGACACCAAGAAAACACCAATTTCTTGTCTCCAGAAAGTGCTGGTGCCTCTCTTTGATGTCCCCTAACTCTCACTCGGTAAGAGGATGAATAAATGTTCCACCGAGGTATTGTAAGGTGGGGCAAACCCTCCATGATTTCTTTAAGGAACTTGCAGCGCCTTGGCCTCAAGACCATGGCAAAATAACTCAACCATGGAAGATCAACCATTTCCCTGCACTGCCAAGGCCACCACTGAGCCATGTCCCCAAGTGCCACATCCACAGGGCTTTTAAATCCCTCCAGAGATGGGGACTCCATCACTGCCCTGGGCAGCCCTTTTGGTTAAGAAATTATTCCTAATATCTAACCTTAATCTCTCCTGGGGATCTTGAGGCCATTTCCTCTCCTTCTGTCCCTGTTCTCAGGGAGCAGAGCCCGACCCCCCTGGCTGTCCCCTCCTGTCAGGAGTTGTGCAGAGCCACAAGGTCCCCCCCGAGCCTCCTTTTCTCCAGGCTGAGCCCCTTTCCCAGCTCCCTCAGCCTCTCCTGGGGCTCCAGCCCCTTCCCCAGCTCCGTTCCCTGCCCTGGACACGCTCCAGCCCCTCCAGGTCTCTCTTGTCAGGAGGGTCCCAGAGCTGTCCCCAGCACTGGAGGTGCCCCAGCAGTGCCAGCACAGGGGACAGGCACTGCCCTGGTCCTGGTGGACACACATTTCCTGGGACAGCCCATGGGCCATTGGCCTTTTTGGCCACCTAGGCATACCTGGCTCTTGTTCAGCTGCCTGTTGTCCATGGCATGGAAGTTCCAGCCCTGCTAGACCAGAGCTGGAGCCCCTGTCCAGCTTTCAAAACACCCCCAGCCCTGTCCCAGTGTGTCCCCCCAGTCCTGCAGAGCAGTGAGGGTGACAGTCCCTGGCCAGGCAGGCACAGCTGTGTCATCAGGCTCAGAAACAGCCCAGCACCAAACTGACAGAGGCTGAATCATTTCCCCTTCCCATATCCACGGCCCAGGATCAATTAACCTCTGCCATGGCTCCTCCTGTGAATCACTTAAGAGGGGTAACAGTGAAACCACTTCATAGGAAGCAGTTTTAAAAATTGCCCTGATCTGCATAAGATGAGTTTGCCACAGAGAAGGGGGGAAAAACATTCAAGCATGTTCAGCATCTTATAGATTAATCCTAGGCCTAGAGCCAGGATAATTACTGCCAGAAGGAATAAAAGTAACATAAATATAGGTTAACACACAAAGGGTCCCGTTTGCAAGGTTTTACACATCACCATCTCACAGGTGGATTTGTAAATTTAATTATAGAAAGATTTATAAAAGCAGGTAATACCCAAAGGGTCGTAAAAATAATTTTACTACAGTGAAGAGAACAAAACAAAAATAAAAAAAAATAAAAGAAACTCCAAACATTTTAAATTAAGTAGGGCATCTGATGGATCTCCTGAAGCCCTTCCGCAGGATTCAGCCCAGACTGCCAGAGCAGCATCCGCCACAGCCTTCCAGAAATGCCATTTCCAGAGGAGAGCAGATAAGTCACTCTGACAGCCTTGCGACCTTCCAGAGCTGATGTGCTTAAAAAAAAAAAAAATCTTTTTTTGTAGAGGGTGCTCCTGGTATGGTCAAAGCCTTGTTAGGATGGGGGAGGACAATTCCAAAGCACCTTTGCTGCAGGGATGCTGTGAAATCCCTGGAATTGCTGGTTCCCATCAGGATCAATGGTGCTTTTCTGCCAAGGACAGCTTTGGGGGAGGAGGATGGTTCCCTGTCCATGGCAGGGGGTTGGAATGAGATGATTTTTAAGGTCCTATCCAACCCAAACCATTCTGTGACTCCATGATTAAATATCACTAGGATGGATTTAGCTTCTGAATGAGCTGTTGCCAGTGAAGGAAAAAGCAGGAGCAGGGGCTATCCAAACAACTCAGCATGGAAAACCAGGGATATTCTCTGTGGTGAAAAGAGTGTTAAAAACTCTCTCCTTCTATGAAAGCTGCGTTCTTGAAGAGAAATGAAATACTGTTACAAGGTGTGTATGAAAGGAAGGCACAGGGCAGGAGCAGGGGGGAGAATTCCATTCTGGGATCTCCTGGGCTTCCCACTAAAATACAGCCACACTTAGAAACTTGAAATTGTGACTCTTACCTATAAACCCCGTGTTTGGTGTATAAACCACCTTTCTGACCTGTCCAGTGCTTTCTGCTCCAGGAGGCACTTCCTGAAAGATCCCTGGGAGTGATGCAGGTGCTAAACTGAGCTTTTGTCAGTCCAGCAAAACATGCTGGCACTTTTAAATGCATCCTTTGGGGACTTCAAACAGCTCCTGACTGGAATGCTCTGCTGCTCTGCTACCCCCATGCCCAGTGTGTGTGTGAGGAGAAAACGTTCAGGATGCTGAATGCCTGTAAAAAGGCATTCCAAATGATCACAGACAAGGATTTTTTTGGCCTGAAAATACATATTTATTAGGAAGAACACTTATGGGGTTACAAATATCATAAATAAAACGTGGTGTGATAAAAAAGCCCTCAGGACTACTGAGCACTAAATCTCTGGAAAACGGGGACAGGGCCCTCCACTTTGCCATGATCAGCATCAGTTTGCACAGGTGGCTCTTGGGATCTCATTTCACACCAGTTGTTTCTGTGCCCAAAGATCCAGGCTGGACATTCCAAACCCTTTTTGTATGTAAATCTGTTCCTACAGCTCGAAAACCTCCACACAGGACACCAGAGCTGTTTGCAAGGGCGTGGTTTAAATATATATCAATGTATATTAACGTATGGAGTGAGCACCCAAAACGGCACGGGGAGGGTAAGGATCCATCTGCCTTGGGAATGGGATGGCACAGGATGGAACGGGATGCAGTAATGGGAATGCAAATGGAATCTCAGGATCAAGAAGTGCCACTAAATCAGAGGCTGCAGCGGGGCGGGAGGAGCCCGGTCCCCCCGGGCCGTGTAAAACTGGATTAGGCGTGAACTTCAAACCCGGTGTGATGTGGAATAATCCCATGCTGGCACAAAGGGATCAAAGCTAATTTCTCTGACTTGCTTAGTCTTCTGCAGAGATGTCTGGACTCGGGAGACACAGCAGGCTGGGAGTTAAAGGCTGGCTCTGTCACAGGGTTCAGCAGTGGCTGAGGGAGAAGAGAGCACGGTAAAAATCCCGGGGAGTGGAGTCATTTCTGATGAGCTTCTAGAAAACCAGGGAATCACAGGATCGACTGGGTTGGAAGGGACCTTAAAAATCATCTCATTCATCCCTGGAAATGTCCAAGGCAAGGTTGGATGGGGCTTGGAGCAGCCTGTGATAGTGCAGGGTATCCCTGCCCATGGCAGAGGAGTATAATGAGATGGGTTTTAAGGCCCCCTCCAACCCAAACCATTCTGATTTCATGATTCTCTGTCTCTATACCTGGATCAGCTCTGCTGTTAAAATTCCAGAAACATAAAGTAAGCCAACCAAACAACAGTAAAAAAAAAAAATAAAATTCACTCCTTCCCACATTAAACGAAACAGATTGATCCAAGCACTGGAACATCTCACCACCCAGAAAAACCTTTCATACCTAAAAAACAAAACAGAAAAAAAAATTAAATAAACAGCAATGCTCAAATCTTAACTAAACCATTATTGATCAATTAAAGCTTAAATGGTGAAATAAAAAGAGGATGTTCAGAGATCACTGATGGGGTGGCAGAGCTCATCCCACCAAAGGTTCAATGTCTGAGGTGCAGATCCAGTCAAAGCTGGAGCCAAAAGGTCAGGATTTCTAGGAGAGGACACATGGCAGTGTCAGTGACTGTGAGGGAGCCAAGACCAGCAGCTCTGACTGGGCACCTCACTTGGAATCACTGAAACATTAAAATGGAAAAATCTTTCAGGTCATCGAGTTCCCCCAGCACTGCCAGGACCACCACTGACCCTTGTCCCCAAGTGCCACATCCACATGGCTTTGAAATCCCTCCAGGGATGGTGATTCCACCATGGGCAGCCTGTTCCAGTCCCTGAGCACCCTTTCAGTGAAGGAACAGATAAATGAAGTCAGCTGGAATAAAAAATCCCAGCAGTGTAAATTAACCATTCCGAAGCCTTTGAGAAAATAATTGTACAGTTGGGTGCCAATAGATTGGTAATTACACCTTAAACTGGGACAGGAGTTGGGATTTCTGGTTTGGGATGAGATCCTTCCACACTCAGTGCTCCCTTTGTGCTGCTAAAAGGATGCTGGTAACTGATCAACCCAGAGCTTCAGGAGAAATAGTCTACTTTGAGGTGTAAATCAGCTCTTACACTGCAATCTACAAATTATTCTGCTGGATAAAAAGCACAAAAAATTAAGTACAAAGAGGCTCAATCACCTCAAATAACGATCAGCCATAACTGGATACATTATAGCACAGACATGTGTCTGCTCTGTTAAATATTAATTTAAATGGACACATTTTAGAAGACATATAATAGGGATAAGCACTTTTTGTTAAAGGAAAGCAACTCCTGTTAGTAAGAAAGGAACAGCTCAGAGGAGAGCAGAACGAAGGGTTTCAAGCAAGAACAGTCCAAGGATAAGAAAAATACAGGTACAGTAACTGGATACAATTATATGCATGTACACGTGCACTCAGGGCAGCTTTTCTATTTGATTCCTTAAAATCTTGAATTGCAAGCCAAGTAAGATAATACATTGCTGATCTCCAGATCTGTGAGATCATTCAGCTTTACAAGATGACTCCAGTATGGAGTAACACTGAGCTAAAACACACATGGAGCTGAAACCAGCCCAGCTTTGGCTGCAACTCGAGGACACGTCAGCAGCTGCCACTGCAAAATGTGCAGAGAGCTCTCTCCAAGCTTCAGACACACCCCCCAAATAAATCCTGTGCCAAAACACAGCAAATACTCTCTGTCAGAGACCAAGCTGTAAAGCTGTTTGGCTTTTTCTTTTGCCTCCTTAAGTTCCAGCTTGAGGAGTGCTTGGGAATGCTCTGACACAGGAAGGGAAATACCAGCCCGAGCATGTGCCCACCTTGTTTCCTCCACTGGTGGTATTATGATATTATGGTATTATTATATTATTGTATATACATTTTCTGGTGATAATTTACTGAGAAATTTGGTACATTTGCCAATTACCTGTCAACACAAAACTTTATTTCATTCTTAGTTATGGAATCATAGAACTACAAAATTATAGAATCAGGGAATGGTTGGGTTGGAAGGGACCTTAAAGATCATCCAGTGCCACCCCCTGCCATGGGCAGGGACACCTCCCACTACCCCAGGCTGCTCCAAGCCCTGTCCAACCTGGCCTTGGACACTTCCAGGGTAGCCACAACTTCTCATGCAATTTTTGGCTTTGTACAATGGTGCCTAAACTCCCCTCTGCTCCCAAAGCACTTTTGGAGGGAATTATGGGAACCCAGGAGGATTTGCAAGAGGAAACCCCATGGAAAAGGAAAGAGAGGCTTTGCAAAGCAGCAGAAGTTGTGCCTGAAGACAAGAACAGAAGAGTGACAGCACAGTGACAGAAGCCTTTCTTTGTCTCATTACCATTTAGTTGGAAGTTTTGCAGAGCGCTGGTCTCCTACAGCTCCTTCTATGATGGAATCAGGGGATGTCAAAATAACCCCAATTCTGCCTTAATGCTTCGTTCTCTTTGGTTTAAGCTAAAAACAAACACACACATGGATGATTATGGAATGCAAAACACAAGAAAATGAAAATAATGGGGTTTTTGCAAGATTCTGAATTATCATGAATGGTGAAAACAAATATAAACAAAGGACAAAAATGCTTTATCTTAAACGATGGGTATAATGTACATACATTAAAATATATATACACTGAAATAATGGGATGAACATAACAGGTAAGAAACCACGTTGTGTTTGCAACAGATGATAGAAATGAACAGAAATCTGCTTACAGGAACTGAAAACATGCTGCCACGGTGTAGTCCTGACTTTTTTCACCACTCACCCAGCTGCATTTACCATCACCTCAGCTACAAACAGCACATCTGGGGAGGGAAAGGGATTATTAGGGGCTCCTCTGTCATCCCGAATTACCTGCCCCGTGTGTGTACACAAGCTTAAACATTCAAAGGAATCTGCCTCCAAGAAAAGTCATCTTTATTGTCATTGTCCCCAATTTCACGGCCAGACCAGCGACACAGCCCGGCTGTGTGTCAGCACAGCCCCCAGTCTGAGGAATCCACACTGACACGACAAGAACTAATCCTATTATTTCCTTAACAGCATCTGAATAGGCATTTTCCAAGTCCTGCTTCTTATTGTAAGTTTAACCCGTGTGTTAATTCTCTTACTGAGATCTCAAGCTGCTTTCTCTAGAATCGGGGATTTAGGGGAATCAAATCCCTTCTATTCAATTTGCTACTTAAGAGACAAACCTTTCAAAATTAAACTTGCAGGCTGTTTGCTTGAAAAACATCGCTTCTCTTTCCAAGGAAAATATCTCTAAAACCTGTTTTAAGCACAGAGAGAGGTTTTTACCACATCTCAAGTTTAAACCTGACAGCAGCTGCCTTGAAGTAAGAACCAGGAGGGCAGAAATTCATTGGAGGAAAGATTTTCAGTTTATTTTAATACCAATTTGATGAGTGAGCAACCAAGCAGTGCTTTATTTGAGTAAATTATTTCCTATTATTGTGATTCTCCTCCAGTAAACCACAATCACAGAGTGGTTTGGGTTGGAAGGGATCTTAAAGGCCATTTTGTTCCAACTCCCTGTCATGGGCAGGGACACCTTCCATAATCCCAGGTTGTTCCAAATCCCATCACACGTGACCTTGGACACTTCCAGGGATCCAGGGCAGCCACAGCTTCTCTGGGCAATATTCAAAGGTCATCACGTGGGGAAAGACCTGGGTGAAGCCCAACTCCTCGCAGACACTTCTTGTGGCTGAAAAAATTTGTGAGCACATCATGCTCGGGGGAGTTTTCCTCTCTGTAATCAAATAATAAGCTCTAAAGCCCCATGAAAATAAACACCTCACTCTACACACACACAGACACTTTCTGTGCTTTCCAGCAAAGCCACAACAACAGATTTGCTGTGGGTCTGCAGGAACTTATAGGTAGTGTATTAAATATTGATTGAAAATAAATCCAAATAATTAGGCTTAAATTTTAATACCCGTGTACGTTTCTCTATAATTCATCGCGAATGGCATTTTCTGAGGTTCCACGAGAAGCTCTAGGTTTAATTTTAATTATGCATTTATTACATAATTCACCAAATTCAGTAATGTGCAGTGAGTCTCCCAGCCATTGAAGTGAGTAACGAGATTTATCAGCCCAGTTTGTCACACAACAAACAGGATTCAGAGCCTTATAAAGGCGGGTGATGAAAGATACATGGAGGGAGGGAAGAACCAGCAGCAGCTTTATTTCCATGTAATAATGCTAATAATATGCAAATAATTCCCCATCTTAATGAATACTTCAGATGAATGCCACGTTCCAAGCGGGGATGGCACAGGGAGAGAGAGAACTCAGCTGCTGGGAGTGTTCAAAGCTCTTTGGAAACCACAGAGTTACAGCTGTGGGTACCACTGAGCTTCCCTTCTCCCCTCAGAGGGAGGCTGGACACTGGAACAGCTCCCCACAGAATGGGCACGGCCCCAAGGCTGGAGAGCTCCAGGAGGGTTTGGACAATGCCCTCAGGGATGCACAGAGTGGGATTGTTGGGGTGTCCCGTGTGCAGGGCCAGGAGCTGGATCCATGATCCTGATGGATCCCTCTGAACCCAGGATATTCTGTGATTCCACAATCCTCACATAGCAGGAATGACATTGTCACACAGCAGAAGGTACCAAAGCTCCTCAAGCTCCTTACATCCTGTTTTTAGACAGTGGCAGTCACTTCAAAAATGTGGATAATTTTCAAAACAGGCAGAGATGCACACACACCCCTGTAGGGATCTCCATCCGGAGGCTGGAGCACAAACATTTCACATGCTCAAAGTTCCAGGGGTCTGTGACTTGCTCTCCTAAATACATCTGGTGACTCTTCAAAGCTGGATTTGGAAGTTTCTCCTGAATCCCTCCAATTGTTAGAGGAGTGAGCCTTGCTATCCTTCGACAAACATTTCAATGATTTTTTTTTTACCGTTTCCAAAGCTTTTGCAAACTTCCCCCCTTTCAGCAGGAACCATCTCCCCTGGGACACTGGGCATGTGCTCAGAAACCAGGGTACCAGGTATTTGCCACGCTGTTCTTTTCCCTTATTATTTTAGCCTCAAACATCTTCTGGGAACTCAAATATTTAAGATTTACAACCTCCTCACAAAGCCAAGCCAGCATCCCTTCCCACGTTCTCACTTGAAACCCACATTTTTTCAGTCCTCCTTGACAGCCCTTTCATTCAGCTTCCCACATCCACACATCCTCTGGGATTTCCAGTCTATCTCCTCTCTCAACTAAGTGTTAGGAGAAACAGGAACCTTTGGGGGGGGTCTCCTCCATCTGCAAGAACATCATCCCAAGCCTCCTTTTCTCCAGCCAGAGCTCCCCAGCTCCTTCAGCTGCTCCTCACAGGACTTCCTCTCTAGACCCCGAATTCCCATGGAACAAAAAGGCCCAAAATTCCCCAGAAGTTCACCCTTATGCTGAATGGACGTGGTGGATCCTCCTCTATGCTCATCCTCGGGGAAAAAGGAAAGTGTGAACCTCTCCCTTCTCAGGTACTGAAGGATCTGCACAGAAGAGAGAGCCTTTTAAATGGCACACAAACCCTGCACCAGTTCTCCCAGATTCCCCTCTGGGTCCCAGAGCAGGTGACTGTGAGACAGAAGCCCCAGGACACCAGGCTTTGTTAGGTCTGCTCCCGGGATATCCCAGCTGGAAGACAACAAAACTTCCCCCTGTGGAATCTGTAGCTCCAGTGCTATCATAGGACTTGACTGTGGAATCACGGGCCCTTGAAATACTTTGCTGATGTTGACCTCAGACACAGAGGGAAATCTGCTGCTCTCACTGTCACGTGGGACCAGCAGAGAAAGAAATTCTTCAATGTCTGATCCAGCACCAGCAGAGCTTGCTGCTCACAGAATGCAAAGACACTCTCTGAACTGAAAAATAAACTCAATCCTCACCTCTGCTTGAAGGATGCCCTCAGACACCAGATGACAGTGGGCTGTGACCAGGAATTTACGGCAAAATATCAAAGCTGCTGCAGGAACGAGGAAACCCTGAGCCAGAAAAGTCACAAGAGACTGTGTTGCACCCACTGAAACGCAGCGTTCCCAAAATAAAGGTTTTCCATTTGACACCAGGAACACAGAATGGTCTGGGATGGAAGGGAACTTTGATATCATCTCCAAACCCCTGCCAAGGGAAGGGAAACACTCAACAGACACCGCTGCTCCAAGCCCTGTCCAGCCTGGCCTTGGACACTGCCAGGGATCCAGGGCCTGCCCACCCTCACAGCCAGGAATTCCTTCCCAATCTCCCATCTATCCCTGCCCTCTGGCAGTGGGAAGCCATTCCCTGTGTCCTGTCCCTCCATCCCTTGTCCCAAGTCCCTCTCCAGCTCTCCTGGAGCCCCTTTAGGCCCTGGAAGGGGCTCTGAGCTCTCCCTGGATCCTTCTCTTCTCCAGGGGAACACCCCCAGGTCTCCCAGCCTGGCTCCAGAGCAGAGGCTGCTCAGGGAAGACTGAGACTAAAACTGGACAAATTACACTTCACTGCTCCTTTTCCATGTATTTCATGGGCAACACAAGTGTGAAGAAGAGGAAATACTCTTCCACCTCTGAAACATTCTGCTCTAATAAAAAACACAGCACTGCCAAGTAGGGCACTGTGAAATTATTCAGACTTCAAGTAATGTCACAAATTTGCTAAAACCCCTCAAAGCCCTTAATTCTTCCCCAAATAATTTCTGAGTAGATCCAAGCACACAAAGGAAAACAAGCAGGGAAAGAACAGTGAGTGACTTTTTACATGGGCTGATAAGGGATGGGACAAAGGGGAGGAAGGAGGAGAGATTTAGATGGGACATTAGGAGGAAATTCTCCCCTGTGAGGGTGCTGAAGCCCTGGCAAAGGGTGCCCAGAGAAGCTGTGGCTGCCCCTGGATCCCTGGAAGTGTCCAAGGCCAGGCTGGACAGGGCTTGGAGCAATGTGGGGTAGTGGAAGGTGTCCCTGCCCATGGCAGGAGATGGAAGTCTTGCAGCAGAACTGTTTCAACCTGTTCTTTGATTATGGAATCTAAATATAATAAAGGAAGATGGACAAATAAGCAACCAGAGCAGCACATCTGAGCTCCCAGGTGGGGAAACATCACTTAATAAGGGAATTTTGTGGGCAGCAGCACCAGAGCTGGAAACCTTTATTCCGGCCTCTACAATCAGCACTTGCAGCACTTTGTTGACACAACAGAACATGGCTCAATTTCAAGCACCGTTGAGGTTGAGTAATTTCAAACATCTTTTAATGTTTGTAGAGAGTCCAGAGGGAAGTTGGTTGAAAAGATCTCCAAGGCAGCCACGTGGAAATAAGATACAAACCCCTTCAAATCACTGCAGTGCCAGGCAGGAGGCAGGAACAGAGACAGAGGGGGGAGAAGGGGGAAGGTGAGGATCCACACCTCCAGCTAAACTGCTTAAAGCATTTATTTATGTCCAGTGGCTCCATTACAAGTTCACAGTGTGCCCTGGGGAGCAGTAACAGACCAATTCCATGAACACAGACTGGTGCTTCAGAAGTGAAATTCTAAGTGTAATCCGTACTCCTATTTCTTCTCATGGCATGAACACTCCCTTTAGAGGGAGGCTGTCTTCCTGTTCTCTTATAGGTACCAAAATTGTGCATGAGAAATCAGATAAGACATGAATACAGCTGGATTTAACTTGAGTATTATACACTAGGGCATTGGTGCTTTTAATGAAAATCTGGGAAAGATTGCTGATAAACCCGAGTTGGGAACCATGACAGCGAAAATAGGCTAACACTCATCTACAGAGCTTCCCCTAAACTCGTGAGGTCAAGGGAGAGCCCTTTGAAAGCCTAAATTAAATTTACAAAGGACAAAATTAGCTGCCCACAGTTGGTAGAGCATTTTTCAGAGCGGGATCCAGCAGCAGTATCCCAGCAAGGAATTTCATGATAACAAACAATAAACACAAACCAGCACTTAGGGTTTGTGTGGTTTTTTGGTCACTCGTATTACGATGATTCAGAACAAGGAAATCTGTCGTGAGAACATTGAGGGAAACACAGCTCTTCAGGATGCCCTGTTAGAACAGGAATGCCCTGTTAGAACAGGAATGCCCTGCAAACGTGGCCCTGGAACGAGCCAGCAGTGGAGGATGTCAGGGAAAACAGGAACACACCTCCGGCAACAGGACAACACTCCGAGGCTGGAGGATCCATGGCTAAAAACTGCTCGAGTCCTCTGGCAGCTCTGGTTTCCTCCTGGCCTTGTAACTCTGTGCACAGGCTGGATTATCTACTGCTCCAGGGGCTGCAGTTTAAATCTGCCAGCAGGGGAAAACAACCAGGGCCACAAACGGCCCAGAAACCCTGAGCCAGCGTGAAGAGATGATGGACGCAGAGCGCTCCATCTTCCTCTGGCTGAGCACAAAGTCTCTGCTTCTGCTTGCTGAAGCTTTCTGGGAGTGCTCACTGCTCTTGGAAGCCAAACCAGATGTGAATGTTAATGAAGTGGTGCCCACAGCACTCCTGTCACATCTGGAATCACGGAACCAGAATGGTTTGGGCTGGAAGGGGCCTTAAAGACCATCCAGTCCCACCCCCTGCCATGGCAGGGACACCTTCCACTGTCCCAGGTTGCTCCAAGCCCTGTCCAGCCTGGCCTTGGACACTGCCAGGGATCCAGGGGCAGCCAAAACTTCTCTGGGTACCCTGTGCCAGGGCCTCAGCACTCTCAGCCAAGAATTCCTTCCTAAAATCTCTAATCTAAGCCTATTCTCTTTCAGTTTAAGCCATTCCCCCTTGTCCTGTCCCTCCATCCCTTACCCCAAGTCCCTCTCCAGCTCCCTTGAAGCTTCTTTAGAAACTGGAAGGGGCTCTGAGGTCTGTTGGATCCTTCTCTTTCCAGGCTGAACACCCCCAGTGCTCCCAGCTTGTCTTCATGGGGTATTTTATGTTTTTATGTTGGGAAAATAAACAGCAGCAGGACTGTCAGATTTGCTGTGGAGCCAGCGATGGGGACAACTCTGCAGGCTCACCCTGAGCCACGGGACAGCTGCTGGGCAGGTGTGCCTGCTTCCAACAGATCCTGCTGCATCCGCCACTTCTGAGCCCCTCTGGCAGCATCATTTTAGAGGAAAGTTGAGTTAAATCCTTCCTGTCCATTTGCTTTCTTCAGGACATGACTCAACCCCTTGCACAGACCCACACAGCTGTCCCAAACTGCACCAGGATGGTTTAAATTCTTCTCTAAGTTTTATGATTATTCCATGGGTGAAGAATTAAAAAAAAAACTTCTCTCATGGCACCTCAGAGAGGAGAGAAAGCCTCAGAAGCCCCAGCAGCTGCTGAAATTGCTCCTTCTAAGCCTGTCCTGACACCTAAAAACCTGAAACCTTTTCCTGAAGGAAGATTTTCCTCAGTGCAGCACAAGCCCCGATTAATTTGCCATTTGCTCAGTACCCAGCAGAGGTAAGGAGTAAATCAGCACCTCTGTGGCTCTGTCACAGATGCCACAGGATTTTCCAGACAGACAGACAGACAGACAGACTGTAAGTGCTGCCCTGCTGGGACACTGCACGCCACATCACCGGCACATTAAGACAATCATGATCCCAGCATTAGCTGTGGGAACGCTCCCAATAAATAGCTGTTTTTCCAGCCTGATTTCTCCAGCTCCCATCACTTCACATTTTGATGCAGATTCTTCCTGTGAGCAGACTCATCACTGCCCAGCTAACTCTGTCCATCCGGCCCAGACACCACATTTGTTCACACAGGGCTGTGGCATATGGATTTTTCCTTCAAAAATGAGGAGTGTCAGCATTTTCCTATCATTCTTCTGGAGCAAAAGTGATCTTAACGACCCCCTCTTAAAAGCTGGAGCACATTTCACGAGAACTCCAATTTGTCAGGCCATGGTGAGGTCACAGATCAGGCTGGCAGGTGGAAAAGAAGGTTTAAATGTGTTTTTAGGGTCACCAGAGGAGGATCCCTCAGCCATTTGGGTTTTTCAGCAGCTCTCTACTGCCTGAATGCAAAGCAGTCTCAGCTGAATCTCACTAATTCCTTCAAAGGCTCTCTTACACTCATCTGCACAGATTATGCAGTAAATACGCCTTAAGAAAGCACTCTCTAACCCCAACAAGGCTATTCAAAAAATAAGGCTTAACCAGCTGACCTCTGATTATCTTCAGCAGTTCACCCATCTGTCTGCAATACACAAATTCCAGCCTCAGAGCAACGTTTGCTTTAGGTGTCTGAACTGGATGTTAATTATTACAATGCTCTTCAATGAAACGGTGACATGAAAGTGTCCAAACTGTCCCCAAAGAAGCTCAGTGAGGGCTGTGAACACTTTAAACCCTCTCGAAAGTCACCATATCCCAGGCACAGGACACTGAAGCAGCATTTCTGCTCTCAAGTGACACATCAGGACCACGCCATCAGCATCTGTGCCCTGTCTCACACTTGGACAAGATCAGCCCAAATGAACCCAAGTCCTTAAATGCTAATTAACTCCCACAGTGGCTTTGGGTAGAAACCTTGCAATGACAGTGTTTACAAAATCTGGGAGCTGTGAAGAAAACTGGGATTGCTCAATGGCAGCTTTCATGAAGTGCAGCAGGCTGCAAAGTAAGTGACATTTGAAGCTAAAAATTAGTGAATTATTTGCCTAGAGGTGGAGCAGCTCCAAGGTGGTGGCACCATGCTCCAGTTCCTTTATGGCCTTCTTCTCCCTGGACACCTCTGTAACTGTTCCATAGGAGCTGCAGGAGACACGGCACTCATCAGGAAACTTAAGGGTTATCCCAAACCTCCTGGGGTATCACAAACTTGAACTTTCCCCTTCTGCCTCAGGTTATTTTGAAGTCTCAGCCACCTTTAACTGCAGCCAGGAGCTCACTCTGCCACCGATCATGGAATAACAGAATGGTTTGGGTGGGAAGGGACCTGAAGGATCATCCAGTGCCCCCCCCTGCCATGGGCAGGGACACCTTCCACTATCCCAGGCTGCTCCAAGCCCTGTCCAACCTGGCCTTGGACACTTCTAGGGATCCAGGGGCAGCCACAGCTGCTCTGGGCAATCCATGCCAGGCTCTCCAGATGCTGCCACCCTCCTGATGTCTGTGGACTAAGAGAGCAATTTCAGCTGCTCCAACCCTCTAAAAGTGGTGTTTGACCCTTTCCAGCCCGGAATCCAGCCTCTTTAGCACCCAATATGCACCCTGTAAGCAGCTTTTGAATTTGAAGGGTTTCCACTGAGTGCATTTTACAAGTTAGGTCTCTTCAGGTCCAAATCTTTCTCACAGTGCATTTGAAATCACCCAGAGAGATCCTGATCCTGGCAGGGCTTGGAGATTGTTTTGATTACAAAAGAGAAAAAAATGCACAAACACATATTAAAGAAAGGGGAAGATGGAACAGGAGCTTTCAAACAGATGCAGCTTTGCTACAGACAGGAAAAAAACCACAGGAAGTGGAAGCCAGGGAGCACCAGTCTGGGAACAAAAGACCTGCAAGAGGTTGATTATGGCCTTGCTTAACAGTCCCTGCTCAGGGCTGGGGCAACAGGAGCAGCAGTGGGCAAAGCCACCCCTGGGAGGAGGTGAAGGAAGGCAGGAGCTGCTTTCCAGGAGAACTGAGCTACAGGGACTCTTCACACACCCATTATCCGTGAGGGGAGAGCACAGGGCACTTCCCATGGAAATGAATCCTGGCTCAGAAGTGAGACAGAGCTGTGAGAGAGGAGGAAGCACCCACACCCCATTCCCCTGCCTTAATGAGCCTCAGAATAGATCAATATTGTATCACCTTTCACCCTGAATATTTGGAGGATTTTTCATTTCAGGAGAAAAGGAGGATGCAAGCCCACAGCAATGCATTGTGGGGCACCCAGCTGGTGCCAAAAGATACATGGACCTGGTCTTGCACCTCCAAATTCCCATGGTGCAGCCAGACTGCAGATACAGCAAAGCTCATGAGATGTCACCTCTCAGCCCGAGGCCAGCAGAAGTGTAAGAGGGGCACTGGATGCACTTGTAACCTGGGTTTATGTAACAAAATTCTCTGCTCGTACTCATCATGTGTCCTCCTGTAAAAAACACTGTGCAGAGTGTAGGTTTAGATGGGATATTAGGACAAAATATTTCCTTATGAGGGTGGTGAGGCCCTGGTATGGGCTTCTGAGAGAAGCTGTGGCTGCCCATGGATCCCTGGAAGTATCCAAGGCCAGGTTGGACAAGGCTTGGAGCAACCTGGGATAGCAGAAAATTCCCTGGCCGTGGCAGGGGTTGGAATGAGATGAGCTTTAAGGTCCCTTCCAGCCCAAATGATTCTGTGATTCTGTGATAGAGTAAATTCTCTCCCTTCATCTCGAATTAAATCTAAGCATGAAGCAAAAGCAGCTGCATTTGTGTAGTGATACATGAAAGTGTCTGCAAAGCATTTTAGGATCCTTCAGGAAAAATGCTAAATATCTGTTCTATAATTCAATGAATGTTAATATATTCATCACAGATTTCGACTCTTCAATTGCATGGGAGAAAAACAAGAAAATTGGTGCTTGTTGCAATGTTACGATGCCAAGGGATGGAAGCGGTCCAGGGCCTTGGAATATTCAAGTTTTGTGTGGGATGCAGGGAAATCCCCCAGGAGAACACAAGCAGAGCCTGTGTGCTGTGGGATGAGGAGAGAGGTCACACTCAGGCACGCTGGCTTCGACCTCCAAAGCCACAAACCAGATGCTGTTTTACCTTTCTGTGGTTGCCAAAATCAAACCCAGACCTGTCTCTGTCCTCACAGAGAGGGCCCTGGTCCTGCCTGCCAGGCAGAGCCGGGTGAATCGTTCTCCTCGCTCGTTTTTCACTTCGTGCCCTTCTGAAAAGCTGTACCTGAGGTGCCTTCCTGCGCCAGCAGCTCTTGCCTGACACGACCTCGTGAGGACAGGGCTCCAGACCACAAAGGCAGAGCACTTGCCCTCCTTTTCCCAGGCACGCCATTCATTGCTACTCCAAGGTATTTTTGTTCGCTGCTTGGAGCGACTCTGAGCACATAACTGCCCTCCTTTGTTCAGGCTCTTCAACAAGAGAACCCACTGCTTTTGCAGTGTGCTCAAACATAAAGACTCTCAGCAATACCACGCATTTAGCGGGCTCGGGCTATTTTAGCATGTGCTAAATTAGGGGAGTGTTTGTAATGCGCTCACCTAAATGATCAGTGCTCACACGCCTCCTGCTTTTACACCTAGGTGGAAAAAAAATAAATCCCTGCTGCGGTGTGTCCACATGGGAAAAAGCTCCTCTGTGGCCTCCCTGCAACTTTCCCAAAATGTCCTGCCATTCATTTTCTCCCCCAGCATCCTGTCACTTCAGAGGGCTGGAGCTCCTCTGTGCCAGAGCCACGCTGGGAGAGCTGGGGGTGCTCACCTGGAGAAGGGAAGGATCCAGGGAGACCTCAGAGCTCCTTCAAGTGCCTAAAGGGGCTCCAGGAGAGCTGGAGAGGGACTTGGGACAAGAGATGGAGGGACAGCACAAGGGGGAATGGTTTTAAGCTGAAAGAGGGGTGGAATAGATGGGATACTGGGAAGGAATTCTTGGCTGTGAGGGTGGTGAGGCCCTGGCACAGGTTGCTCAGAGCAGCTGTGGCTGCCCCTGGATCCCTGGAAGTGTCCAAGGCCAGGATGGACAGGGCTTGGAGCAACCTGGGATAGCAGAAGGTGTCCCTGCCCATCACAGAGGACTGCAAGGAGATGATTCCCAAGGTCCTTTCCAACCCAAACCACTCTCTGATTCTATGACTTTTGGCCCCAGCCCTTTTACAAAGCTCCTCCTGTTTTTTCTCCCAATAATACCCCTCATCGTGTCAGCTGGAGCACTGCTGGAGTGCCTTTGCAGGAGGGGCAGGAGAAGCACCTCCAAGTGGGAGTGTTATTCTCCAGCAGTGCAGCAGCCTTTCCTTCAGCCTGGAGCCACAGCAACCCTTCCGTTCCCCTGGTTTCCAACAATATCCTTCCTCCCCCTGCTGTGCTTAGAAAAGGCCCGGCCTGAAAACCAGCCCTTCAAGCAGTGTCAGCAGTTTTTAAACCCTGCTAAGCTGTGCACTGGAAGGAGGAGGGGAACAAACTGGCCTCAAAGGCAAACTCCCATTCAGCTCCATTCAGCCACAGAAACTAAAATGGTAAAATAAAATTAACTAGAATGTTAAAATAAAATACATGTGCACACTGGTGAACCCCTGAGCTGGCAGGTCACAAGGTGGGCAGAGCACAGGGTATGCTGGCAGGGGCTTGGGACAAACTGGGATAGTGGAAGGTGTCCCTGCCCATGGCAGGAGGCTGGAACAAAATAAGCTTTAAGGTCCCTTCCAACCCAAACCATTCTGTGATTCCAAGAAATACAGCAGGGTTACAACACTTCTCATGTCTGGTTACTTTTTGATGTTATTCTCAGAAGATGTTTGCAAAATGGCCATCCAGCATCTCATGTTGATTATCTCAATGCCATCAAATCCACACAGATTTTGCCTCGTAGTAAATGCAGAGTATAGTATTTAGGCATTTTAGAGTTTCAAGGCTGGGAAAGCCATTTCAATCTTGAGAGCCTCAAGAAGCAATAAATCATAACAGCTCAGACAGGAGTTGTTTTTGACTCAGTATTACTGAGCTAAATTACTTGTAGCATTACAGAAAAGTAATTCTACGTATGAAAAACGAGCAGCAGCACTTTGGTGATAAGGTTAGAGAGATATTTGTGCTAACGAGGAAATTTAAGCTCCATTTCAACGCAGACTCACTGCAGCCCTCAGCAGTGTCTCCTGCCTTTCTCCAGGGACCAACTTAGCATCACTCACATCCTTCTCTGGAGTGATGAAAGCACATTATAGGCTGATAAAGGCAACCCATGGTATTTCTTACAGGTCTCCAAAGATCAGCAATTTATTAAAAAGCGCTTTTCAGGAACCGGGCAAAACCAAAACGTTCTTCATCAACACCTCACACCGAATCCATCTTCCCTTAAATAAATTCCCAGCTCTGGCAATACAAACACACTCTTCCCTAATTGCTGCTGTTCCACATTTGCAAATTCCAAGTGGTGATGCCTCTCTGCTTGTCAGCAGAGATTTATCAACCCCGCTCCGTGTCCAAAGGTCACACGAGTAAATGTGAGTGAGTTCTGAGCAGGAATCCCTCCCTCTGTTCCTCAGCTGCCCCATCCACAGCAGTGCACAGACCCAGGGTGACACAATGCAGAGTACAACAGCTTAAATAATTCAAACCAAAACGATAATTATCAAATGAAAGAACAAAGCAGCTCTGAGACACAGAGCTTTGCTTTATCCTCCCATGACTTATTTGCAACAGGTCTCGCAGGCTCTGCTGAGAATTAACAGCAATGAAGGGATGCTCCGGGGCTTGGTTAAAGGCTACTGCATCCAGCTGTTCATCTGTCATCAAAACACAAAGAAACCAGCAGAAAATTGAAGGTCTGAATCTCACTTCCCACTTAAAACCACCCTGGCAGTGCAAATATGAGAATAAATTATACTCCTCCAGCAGCAGCGTAAATGAGCTGTAGTGGAAAGGCCGATCCAGCTGAAGATTTCGAGTTAAAAATGAAAGCAAATCCAAGTACAGATGTTCTGTAGTCTCGTGCCTTGTGCAAATGCTGCTTTCAGTGTGGCTGGAGCTGCTCAGCTCTCCTCTGAACAGCACCTGGGAACCGTAGTGTCATGTCAGACACTGAAACCAGGCACGGAAATGCCCAGTAAATGAACCATCCAAAAATTTCTTTTACTGTTTCTGCACCTTCGCTGGTATCAAAATCTCTCTCCAGCCCACCCGCTGCCATGGAGCTCTTTGATTCATCCCCGCAGCTGGGAAAAGCTTAAGCCAAGCCCCTGTGTGTGAAATCAGGGGAAATCAGTTAAATCAGCCAAGGCAAGTGGAATAACCAGGCAGGGAACTGCTCCTTCCAGGAGTATCCTTATCCATCGTGGGTCACAATGCTGGGATTCAGGCCTGTTTTCCCTTGGCTTCCAAGGCACTCTGCACACTGAGTGGTACCTTCAGCTGTCTGCACTGATGGGGGCCACCCAAAAATTCACCCCTGGTAGCTCAGTGTCACCCCCAGAAGCCCAGCAATGAGGGGTGCCAGGGATGTAGGACACCAGGGCAGGAGCAGCCTGGCACAAGCCCTGCTGTGTTCCCAAAGGTGTTTGTTCCAGGACCTGGCTGACCCTGACTTCCGTGTTAATATCATTTTTCCATGCTGTCACTTTTTTAAACAAATAAGGCTAAAAGTGGAAGATGTACCTGCGTGGCTCAGACACAACCTGCCCTGACAGGGGGGCAAGGTCATGTAACCCTGTGATTTATTGACTCTGGGATGTCTGAGTCACAGAATCTTAAAATCACAGAATCACAGAGCCTGGCTGGAAAAGACCTTTGAGATCACCATGTCCAACCACCAACCCAGCACCACCACCACGTCCACCACTAAACCACGTCCTCGACTGACGCATCCACGCACTTTTAGAACACTTCTAGGGATGATGACATGGACATACTACTCTGAAAACCACAGTTATCCAACCTTACAGTCCACAAAACCTTATTCTCCTTTTTCTCCCAAAATTCTGAGGGCTTCTGCTTCACCATTGAGACTCCAGAATGTATCACCTGAGTCTGTTATAATGCACTGAAAGCAGAAAAATTGTCAAAATACACATCCCAGTCTGATACTACCAAGCTGAATAGGGTGAGGTCAGAATATTTTGGTAGAGACTGATTTGAGCAGCTCATTTTTCTAAATTACACTGCGGTGCTGAAAGCGAGCGGCGCTCAGTGTTTCGCTCAAAGCCTAATTCAATTTTACTCTGTCTCAGAGAAGGAAAACAGCACATTAATCCCAAATCCCGTAAACACAGAGTTGTAAACACTCCCCAGCACCCTCCCCACCCATGCTGAGGAGGGCTGGCCTGTTTTCCAAGCCTGTGTGAAAGCAGATGGCAGCCACCTAATTCGGATTCGGTGCAATCTGTTGCTGTTGGGGGGAAAAAAAAAAGATACTTGACTGCTTTTCCTTATAAATGTAAAACCTGGGAAGTTCAACCCACTCGGTAGTTTTGTGAGCTGTTTGGTAACAGTTTTGCCAACAGAGCCAGCTCTCCTCGGGGAGAACACATGCTTCTTGTTCTCAGCCTGAACTCTGCAGTGAAAAATCCCCTCGGATCATTTTGGGAAGGGAGAGTTGCCTGGGCTCAGTTCTTACTCCGGCTTTGCACCCTGCAAGTGCACCAATCCTGACAACATCATGATACACTGAGACACATTATCTACCTCATTTTTCATCACAGCAGTGAAGATCTTATTGAAAATAGAAATATATTACAGCAGATATAAATGCTTTTTGTGTCCAAACACCCCACGCTGTCAGCCTGATGGTGAATCCCCTCCGGTTCAGAGAAATTCTTCTTGTGAGGCACGAAACTGGATGTGGGATTTTGTGTATGACCAGCAAAGGGGGTCAGGTCACTTCTCTCCTGTGGTTGGGCTCCTGTTTAGAGAGCCTGAGATGCTGGTGGCTTCCCTTTTCTGGGAAGGGAACGGAGCTGGGGAAGGGGATGGAGCACCAGGAGAGGCTGAGGGAGCTGTGAAAGGGGTTCAGCCTGGAGAAAAGGAGGCTCAGGGGGGACCTTGTGGCTCTGCACAACTCCCTGCCAGGAGGGGACAGCCAGAGGGGTCGGGCTCTGCTCCGAGGGGACTCTTTCTTTCCCTGCACCTGCCTAGAGATTTGTTCAAGAGGACTCACCCCACGCTTCCTTCAGGGGTCAAAATGGAGCTGACTGCCCTGTAGTTCCTTGGATTGTCCCTGTAGCCTTAGGAAGATGGGGGCAATATTTACCATTTTCCCATCGCCTCCATGAATTTTCAGAGCAGCCTTGCTTTGACACCAGCCACCTCCCAGCACCCAGTGGAACCCATCAGGCCTCATGGATCTGCAGGTAATCCCTGACCTCACCCTTATCCACTGCTGATGTTCCTCTGTGTCTCAAACCCCTTTGCTCTTTGCTCATGGCAGAGGCCAGGGCACACGAGTAGAGGACCATGGAATCATTTAGACTGGAAAAGCCTTCCAGGATTATCAAGTCCAACCATTCCCCCAGCACTGCCAAGCCCATCACTAAACCGTGTCCCCAGCTGCCACATGCACACAACCCTTAAAAACATTTTGCTCTTCTTGACATCCCCTTGCAAGCTTCAACTGTAGGTGAGTTCTGGCTTTCCTGACACAAACCCAGCACGCCTGGACAATGTTTAAACCTCCACCCTCATAGCCAGACGCTGCTTCCACCTCCTGAATATTGCTCTTTTTGCATATTGAATGCCAAATGAACCCACTGCCTTGCTGTGCCTCTAGCAGGGGTCACAGCACGATGCCTCAAAGTGAAAAACCTCTTCGACCCCGCTCAAAACTCAGGGCTTTGATAGTTCTTCTCTCCAAGCATGAAAAACTGGATAATGCTGCCAGTGATTAGTTAAATCCCTTCACAGCAGCCTGTAAATAACCCTGGCTTGACACAAATGCCAGTGGTCACAAAGCTTCAAAGTCCTTCTTCAAAACTGGCCAATTTCATGTGACTGGGTTTCGCCGCGCAGGAATGAATTTGAGAGGTTGATTCTGTGTGATACAATCAGGATGTTTTAGTTCCTGGAGATAAGCTGACACTTCTCCTCCTACCCACAGCTAGAGACTTGAGAAGCGTGACACAGATTTCCTACCAACTTACAAATGTTTGCTTCGCTGTTTCAGCAGCCTCAAAGTGCCTTAACTGCATTTTTTCTTTAAATAAAAATCGCTAAATGCTGAAGTTACAACATTTCTGTCATCCCTGATGTTTATAAACATTAAATGAAGCTTTCAATGAGTATGTTTGTGCTGTCACCAGCACAGAGCTGCCTCGCTTTGTTTTTTGTCTCCTGAGGAGAAATGCAGCTGTGAATCCCCCTATGCAAGAGTAACAGGAGAACCTGGACATCACTTGGTGAGTTGAGCAGGGCTGGGAACTTTACTGGAATAATGGAAAATGTACCAACACACAAGACTAGAAACCTCTACTGGTCATACTTTCTCTTCGTGGAACTATTTACTTAAATTCCTGCAATTTTTTTCCCTGATCTCAGTACAAACAATGCTTTTTAACACTTTGGCCTAAAAACTCCTCCTATTATTGCTACCATCAATTCTCCACCTAAGTAAAATCAGGGACGAGGTGATATAGGAACACTCTTCCATATACTTGATGCATTTCCACAGGGCATTAATCCATCAGATAAATAAACTGAAAGGGAGAAGGTTTAGATTAGATATTTTAGGGAAAAATTTCTCCCTGTGAGGGTGGTGAGGCCCTGGCACAGGTTGCCCAAAGAAGCTGTGGCTGTCCCATCCCTGGAAGTGTCAGGGTTGGATGGGGCTTGGAGTAACCTGGGATAGTGGAAGGTGTCCCTGCCTGTGATCCTACAATATTAGACCAGTTGCCCACTTTGGAAGATGTGCTGCCTTTTAAGGGACAAAAACTCCTCAGGAGATGGCAAAAGGACCAGCCCACTCCTTCCACTTCCCTCTCTTACCAGAATTACCAGAAACTGCCCTGCAGCCTGGAAGAGGAGCTGGAGGAATTTGTTCCTGACTTGCTCCTGTGCTAAGGCACAAAGCCTTTTAAACCCACCTGGAATCATAAAATCACACCAAGACTTCTCCTCTGCAACTTCCAAGAGCCTCGAGGCTGCCAGAGCCCAAGGAGTGTTTGGACAGTGCTCTCAGGCACTGGGTGGGAGTGTTAAGGTGTCTGTGCAGGGCCAGGCATTGGACTCCTGGTGGGTCACTTTCAGCTCAGGACATTCTGTGATTCCTCTTGATAAGCTCCTGGGTGAGCAGAGCGAGAACATCTCTCCTCAAGCAGTGCAAGCTTTGGCATTTCCCACCTGCTCTGCCTTGGAACAGCTGAAGCTCACCCAAATCTGCTCTGCTGACAAAGCAGCTCCGTTGTACCCCGGCCTCGTTCACTGCTGCTTGCCCCAGATTGGGAACTTCGGGGGCAGGACCCGAGGCAGCAGCTGGCACAGATGGGACATGCCGACACTGCATAGAGGAAGGCTGGTCTCAGGTGATGCTGCTCCCGTGCCAAAACCACTCTGGAGACCCCTCAGTGTGACCAGGGTCTGCCTTCTCCTCTGGAGATGGTCTGGCTGCTTCCCTCAGGTTCTAAGTCACCACTTCAGGGCTGTCATGAGATGCTGGGCCAATGTCCACCCTCAGGGTCCATCTGTGTGCATCAGTTCAGTCCCTGGCAAAACAATCCTGTACTAAACCCAGCTCAACTCTGTCACCCATGGGCATGGAATCATGTGCTGGCTCTTGACCCATCAGGTTTTCTGTTAGATGATGGCAAGACCAGGGGCTGAGTTTTAGTGCCCTGGAGCCAAGAGAGAGACTCCCCTCTGTCTCTTAACAGCGTAATTTCACAGAATCCATCTCTCCAGAGGTACTCCTGCTCACTTTAAAGGTTACAGACGTGGTTTCACGAGATTTATTTTTATGAAATGAGGCTTTTATACTCCTTTTTATAAATCAGCTGATCTCCCAGTATACTTCAGCTGTGATATTAATTGTAAAACCCACACGTAGCCAGGCAGAAATGTTAAACAGGGAATGCTCAAGAACTGGAGAATTATATGAGGGATACAGAAGGATGCTCAGTGCAAGGGCAATCCAGCATCCTGCTGAGAACAGAAGATAGGCACATGCAACCACCTTTCACTAATCATGTGAAAAAACTTTGAGAAAGATGAATAAATCCAAGGGATAATTAAGAAGGGACTGTTTTTGAGAAGTGAACTGCATGAAATGTGGAGAAGGGTGTCAACACTTCGTTTTAACACCAACTCCAACAAAGCCTTCCACTTTCAGCCTCTGCCAGGCTGTGTAGATCAGTTCTCAAATCTTTTAAAGCAGAGTGGAGCTCTCCAGTCTTGTACTACTTCCAGTATATTGATCCCAAGCATGCAAAAATCAGCAGCCATAATTATTATGGGTTTTGGAAGCAGCTGCTTTGTTGTAACTTGGACAGAAATTACACATCAGTGAGAAGTAGGTGAGATATTATTGCACCTACTTGGCCTAAATAGTAAGAAGTCTGTGTGTCTATAGCAAACCAGGGAAGATCACAGTTGTCTAATAAGAATGCAATTCACTGCCTCAGAATGGAAGTTTTGGCCAGATCTTAATGCTGTAAAAATTACATTTGTTTCAGCAATCAAGTGTCTCTCTGATTACTTCACTGCTATCGGGCTTCTGATATAATTGACATGATCACTTTCAACAGGAAAGCCTGGATTTCAGAACAGCCAATCTTGCCCTCTTTTTCTGTAGTACTTTACACTCATCCATTTTTACAATCAGATTTTTTCCATACTCCCTTCCAGAAAAATACATTCAAAATAGTTCCAATGTCCAGCTAATTAAGAATACAAGCAGAGTGAAAGACACAGAAATAGTTTCTAAAGGGACAAAACCTCTTCCTTTTTCACTTAAGATGACCAGGCTTCCTAATTATTTCTGCCCAGGTAAGAGCTTGTCCCCAACATCGTGACACAGAGCATTATGTGCCCCTCTGAACGCTCTCATTCACACCTGGCTGTCCCCACTGCCCGCAGTTCTCCCCTCTCCAGCACAGCTCAGGGATGTGACAGCCCAGGCTGTGACCTGTCCTGCTGAATTCTGCCTCCAGAAACCCTTCTTGGTGATAAAACTGATTTACAGAATAACTTCTCCCAGTGGTGAGAACAAGGCTGCCTGTTGTAAAGTCCAGTCCTGCTACCAAACAGTTCTGACACAAATCATCCTCTGCAGCAACTGAGGCAGGTAAAAACTCTCCACAGAATCATGGAATGTGTTGGGTCAGAAGGGAAATTAAAAGACCTCTGTGTCGAACCCCCCTACCATGGGCAGGAATATAAACTTGCTCATCCAATCTGACCTTGAATTTTTGCAGGTATGGGGCACCCAAGGTGTCAGTGTTTCACCACCCTCATCACAAAAAGTGTCTCCTCTATCTACTCTCCTGCCCATAACTGCTGTGACTCCCAGGTGCTCTCTGCACAAACTCCTCTTCCCTGGGATTCTCTCACTCCTGCAGGAGTTATCCCGTCCTCTGTGCTTGCAGACCTACTTCTGCACTGCTCAAAACCCAGCTGGCTGAAAAGGCAGCCAAAAAAACTCCCTAAAACAAAAGAACCTAAAGCTTAGACGCCTGGAATTTCCTCTTAACACCTCTTCAAGCATTCACTGTTCACTGAGCCTTTCATTTCCTTCTCAAATAACCTCCCACTGAGTTAAACCAACACAATCGAACAAAATCTCTGTAACCAGGCCAACACACGGAGCTCCCATAGATCCAGGGAACACGTGGAGATCTATCACACCCCCTCCCGTAGTGCCGCGAGGCTGAGCTGGGATCGGCAGCTGCGGGAGGAAGAACAGAGCCCTGCGATCAGATTATGGCATCACTCCTCCCAAAGACTGACTTGCAAACGACCCTGGAGATCGACAGAGACAGGAGCAGAAGGGTGATGAACTCGATGAAAAATAATCACAGAATCATTTAGGTTGGAAAAGAACTCTGAGATCACGGAGTCCAACCTGTGACTGATCCCCACCTTGTTAACTGGAATAACTGGTGGGTCCTGGTAAACTCACTGGTGGACTCTCACAAACGTGGCAGCTTTTACTCCATTGGACCTGTAATAGGTTTTTCTCTCTCTTCTGTTTTCAGGGACCCACCAACCATTTGTGATCTGGAAAATCTCCACTGAAAACTCTGGTTGAAATGGGTCAAATTCAGAAGCTACCACAGGGGCAGGCCCCGTGTCTCCTGCACACATGGAGAACACCACAAGAAGGATCAGATAATTTCACAGAATCACAGAAAGGTTTGGGTTGGAAGGGGCCTTAAAGCCCATCCCATTCCAACCCCTGCCATGGGTTCCACTATCCCAGGTTGCTCCAAGCCCTGTCCAACCTGGCATTGGACACTTCCAGGGATGGAGCAGCCACAGCTTCTCTGGGCAGCCTTTGCCAGTGTTTCCCCACCCTCAAAGGGAAGAATTCCTTCCTAATATTCAATCTAAATCTAAAATTCAAAAAAGCCTAATTATCCAGTGCTTTATGCTATGTTTTTTCAGGATTCAGATGGTCTGATTTCGTAATTCAGGACATCAGGAAAAGAAGCTAAAGATCACCATGGAAAACGCTAATCATGTTTTCTCCTAAGTTTTTTAGAAAGTAGCATAAATACAACCACTGTTTCTTCTTAGCCACCCTGCTGTGCAACATTTGAGGAAAACTCAGTCAAAGTTGCACACTTGAGACATCTTTTTATTTCACTTGACCACAATACCCTCTTCTTCTGGCTTCTCTGCCACAGTTCAGACACCTTCAGGACTTCTCCATTCCAGCTCCCTCTCTGCCCCAAATCTTGGGCTCAGCTCTGTCACGTATCCTTCCTCACGCTCCAGCTTGTGACTGCTTCACCCTTTACCTCTTCAGGAACATGATACCTTCCAAGTGCTTATTTTAAGCTACTCAGAAGCTGTTCAGATCCATGGAGAGCAGCAAAGCAACTCTCTGCCACCCCCTGCTTCAGCTTCTCCACCGAACTGGGGCATCCTTGGGATCTGTGAAGGGAGCATGGAAGATCCCAGCTCCTCCTCTTGGCCTCCATCCTCCTCCTGTACTTCTGGCTTTCTTTAAAGCTCACACTGCCAAAAAGGACCCCTCTATCATGAGAGAAGAGTCTTCTTTCCTCTCCTGCAGTCTTCAGGGTGGCAAAAGCTAAACACGAACATTTTTGTTTCCTTTCTAGTGAGGATTCCTCAGCTTTACATGCAGAGCAGAAAAGCACAAAAGCTGGAAAAAGCTGGTTGTTCCTGAGGAACAGATACTGCCTCTGTGGGAAGGGATGTGCTGTGAGCCTGTTCCCTGCCCACAGAAAAGTTCAGCACTTTCCTAAGTGATCAGAGACACCCTGAGTCACCCTGTGTCAATCAACACCATCCCTTAAAATACAACCACCAGACTATTTTCTCCCAGCACACCAAAACCAGGTACCAGAGAATCAATCATGGAATTATAGAAGGGTTTGGATTGGAAAGGACCTTTACAGATCCTCTCATCCCACCCTCTGCCATGGGCAGGGACACCTTCCACTAGCCCAAGTTGCTCCAAGCCCTGTCCAGCCTGGCCTTGGACACTTCCAGGGATCCAGGGGCAGCCACAGCTTCTCTGGGCACCCTGTGCCAGGGCCTCACCACCCTCACAAGGAAGATTTTTTTCCTAATATCCATTCTAAACCTACTCTCTTTTATTTTGAAACCATTCCCCCTTGTCCTGTCCCTCCAGGTCATGGTAAATAGTCTCTCTCCATCTTTCTTGTGGGGTCCCCTCTTGAGGGGTCAATAAGGTCACCCCACAGCCTTCTCTTCTCCAGGGTGAACAATCCCAATCCTTTCAGCCTTTCCTCACTGGAGGGGTGCACCTTCCCTCTAGGATTTACCTCCAGGTACAACTCCTCTGCAGGCTTCCTGCTTTCCTCCGACCCCACAGATCCACTGTGGATTATAACTGAAAAAATACTAAATCCAAGATAAACCAGTGATGACAAGGCCCAGATCTACTGGAATAACAAATTCCTGTTCTGGCTGCAAGGTCAGCACATCTACAGGCTCTGGACTCTGCCAAGACAACACATGGATATCACAGGGACCCTGACACAGGCTAACAGAGACATTTTCCTTCCATCCTCTGCCAGGTCTCCTGTGTGCCAGAATCTTCACCCACCTCCATCCCCATCCCTGAGAAAACAGCCCCGGCTCTGCCTTACCCTAATGCATGGATGAGATCAATCTGCAGGACAGAAAGCAGCAGCTCAGGTGATGCCAACCAGCCAAGGTGCTTTTTATTGCAATCTTCCCATGCTCTGGAGTGGTACCTGATGGCTGCTGAGCCAAACCTGCAGAGCCTGGCATCAGGAGCTGTGTTTGTCTTCCTCAGAAAGCCAGCAGTTAATGGCATTCAGGCTGCCTCCAGAATCATGAAAATATCTTTATTAAGCATGTCAGGAAACGCAGCAAAATGCTGTGTCGAACAATTGGCCGTAGCAATGCTACTCAGCTCTGCAAAGCGAGTCTGGATCACATCTGATGTGCTACATAAAATATATGTCAGCATTTTCCTGGCAATAACAATAGAGCACTTGCTGAAAAAACCTTAACACACTGCAAATAAAATATTTGGAAGTGTGGTCACTGCAGAGCTTAACACACTCAGCTGGAGACTCACATGTCTCAATCGCTTTAGAGGAGAGCTGAATAAGCCCAACTTTTTCAGGTATATTTAGACACAGTGTTGAGTCTAAGGGCTTCTTATATATTTCAGCTACAAAAGACATTTTTACTTAGCCCTATCTCTGCTCTCCTGCATATAGGCATATGACCCAAGGGGAAAAAAAAAAGGAGATGAAAGCAAGAAAGTAAGGCCAGTGTAAGGAAGGAGACACAGGCAGCAAAGCTTTTTATGGGGCTTGAAAAATGCTATGCTTAGTCATGAAGGAAATCAGAAATATTAAATAAGAGGTAGAATAATAAAATATGCTGAGTTGGAAGGGGCCCATTAGGATCATAGAGTCCAGCTCCTGGTCCTGCACAGGCAGCCCAACAGTCCCACCCTGCGGCTGAGAGCGTTGTCCAAACAATTCTTGAGCTGTGACTGTTCCCTGGGGAGTGTGTTCCATGCCCGACCACCCTCTGGGGGAAGAACTTTTTCCTAATATCTGACCTAAACCTCCCCGAGATGATCATGTAAGGATAAGAGAAAAGAACGAAATCAAGGGGATGGGAAAATTAAAAAAAAAAAAAAAAAAAAAAAAAAAAAAAAAAAGCAGAAACAAGCAAAAAATCCAAATAAACAAAATCAAACCAACAGAGAACTAACTTTTAAGAAGCTTTAGTATTGCCTGGGGGTCTTAAAGAGTACCAGGAGTGAGAAATGTACCCTCAGAGATCATTAAACATGTGATTTCTGCTGGGGACTGTCCATTTTGTGAATTTGTGATTATGAGTAAAAATCCATCTGGCACAACAAAAATACAAGAACAAAACTGAACTTCATCTGGGAAGCCCCACACAGGCAGTGACTGAACACAGGTTCAGATTAAATTCAGCATTTCTTATAAGTGAGGAAACTCCGAGACTTCCCCACTTTTCACACCGTAATTCCCCAGGACCATCCATACTCAGGGCTGGAGCATTTGGGAAAGGAAGGGCTGTGCACTGGAGATCCCCAGCCTGTGATGCTCTGAGAGGAGCAGGACTGGGCTGGTGGCTGTGCTGTGCTTCAGGTACCTTTGAAGAGACTGACACCAGCAGAAACAAAGCACTTGCCTTTCTGTGAGTGCAGTCATCCCAGGAGAGCACTTCTGAAAGGTTTAGGAAGCCTTTTGATTAGAGGGGAAATTGGAAATCCTAGCTACAGATCCTAGCACATAATAGGCCAAAACCTGCTGTCACCAAAACTACCCATTTAATTTTTTTTTCCACAGCTCTACCAGAAAACGAGTTACACAGAAAACAAGATTAAGGGGAAGGAAGAACAGAGAGGGCTGTGAGTGTGGTCTCCCCATCACCTCCGCGGATGATCCCTGCTTCAGGTTATTTCAGCTTTGTCCAAACCTACCAGTGAGAAACCCCTGTGCTCACCAATTTTGTCTGTGATTTCTCTTTAGAGATGCCATGACTGGGTGCTAATTTTGATGCATCTCGACACCTAACAAGGCTCCTGATCTTACAAGTAGTGTAAGGTGCCTTTCCCACCCTTTCTGGCCCTCATTCTTCCTTGAAAATCTGCAGCAGACAAGGATTTAGCCCTAATCACAGCAGTTTAAAGTAGTCCTTGTGCCACTGAAAGATGGTGCCCACACGTTTGGTGGTGGAGGGGTTAAACATCACCAACAGTCTTTTGCTACTGCTATATAAAAAAGGAAAAAAAAAAACAAATAAGTAGAAACTGGGCCAGTCTTGACACAGAATTGAGTGGCTGATCCTTCTCGCAAGTCTTGTGTGCAAGGATTTGCACAGGGGACACAGGACCTACCCCACAGGGATGCTGGGGTGTCCTTGTGCAAAGGAGAGAGCAGATTCCAAACCTGGCTGTAGCATCCTGGGACCTGACAGGCCAGGTGAGTTCCAGAGGCACAGAAAAAAGGCTTGAGGAGGCAAAGCTTTACAGGAGCAGGAGGGTGGGGAGATCTGGCAGGCCCACTGCAAATGTAAATTTGCTTTTCTCAGTTTATTTAGGGTCTCCCCCTAAATCTTCCTTGGCCCTGCCTTGTCTAACACTGGCCCTGCCAGAGACACTAATTCTCCCTGCCCCATCTGTTTGGATTTGCTTACTTCCTAATTTATCCAACGCCTAGCTCCATGGTGGCTAAGCATTTTAATCACAGTGATTAACACACTGAGCAAGAACAAAACAAAAATGGTTAATCAAAGGCTATTAGCAGTGTTTGAATGTCTAGACGCCGTTTTACACATGAATGCTGGTTAACGATCATCTCCCCAGAACGTTCCCTGATTTATTCCTTCCCCTGCCAGCTCCACAGTTTGCCACCACCACGGCAGAGATTTTGACCCATTTGGCAGCACGAGAGCACAACACTCTCCTGCAGGAAACATTCCGGCTTTTCAGGCTGCCTGAAGTGCTTCCCACCACCGGCAATCTCCAGCAAGAGGAAATCCTCAGCTCCATCCCTCATCCAGTGGGATGGAGATGAAACCTATGATGCTCTGAACCCCCCGTGCCTCCAACATAAAGAGGATCCTTCCCAAATCGAGGAGGAAATGCCAAGAAATGTCGTTATTAAATGCACAATGTCTTAACCAGTGTTTGTCACACTCAGGTATTATTTATGCACAAACACAAGGAGCTGGAGATTAATAAAAGCCTGGGTTTGCTCCTACAACCCTGGGTGTTGAACTTTCCACCCCAAAACTGCTCCCAAAAACCAGAGCCCAGAGCCCAGAGCCCAGCTGGGAATGAGAACTCCCTTGGGTGAAGGAATGTCTGTCCACAAAAAGTCTCTAGCTCAAGGATTGCTCACAGGGATACACAAGGAAAGGAAGGGATGCCCTAATACCTGCACAAAGCACTAATTTAGGAAGCCCCGACCTCTGAGAATGAGTTACGTGGGCAGGGAAAGTGTCTTATCTGTGTTTGTAAAGCCCTGTGTAAATTAAGAGTCTTGCACAAACAGGATTTAAAACAAAAATACAAGTGCAGCAACAGGTTTTATGGCTTTAAATACATCTCCAGTGGTTCAGGCTGTGAGCACAGCGCTCAGTGGTTTATTTACGAGTCACGGCAGCTTCAAGTAAAGCAGAATTGTAGGTTTGTTGGGATTTTTTTATAGTTAATACAAATAAAAGCAACCAAAAAAGTTTGGCCACTTTCAATTCCGCTGTCTTCAACTGGTCCTTCTGTCACTGAGCGTTTTCTGAGGCCCCTTTGGCCATGTAAGTTTTATTTTTCTTATAAAATAAGGCCCCACAGCTGCAGTACTGGGCTCTGGGCAGGTTCTGGGTTCAAAAGGCTCCAGTAAAAGCTGAGTTCTGGGTGAATCATAGAACCATGAAGGTTGGAAATGATCTGTAAGATCATTGATTCCAACAGTTAACCATGATAGCCATGATAACCAGTGAAGTTAAAGTGCTACAGTCCCATCCCAGCACACACACAGACATCTCCCTCAGGATAACAAAGGTTTATTTGGTGGTACACGGGGAGGAAATGGAATGAGGAGCACAAGGGATTACCCTTATTCTACCCACACTTTTACCTCCCTTTTCCAGCCAATCATCAATCCAGGGATATGATCATTTTAGCTCAATCTTTCCCTTCCTTGGAAGGGTATGCTTACAGCAAAACAGCAATTGTGGGGGGTTTATCTCTGATGAAATTTTATGAAAACACCTATCTGAAGTCTCAGTGCTGTACGAAAGAGAAGAGGCATCTCAAGACAGACCTCAATTAGCTCAGTCAAACCACACCTCCAGTCACTTAAGTCCCTTAAAACAGCATTACCAGCCACAGGAAGCAATAACCACACTGCATCTGCACATTAGTGATTTAAAAAGCCTGGCTGGTAGATCCTTACATTGACCATCCCAGACTTCCACCAGTTCTACTCCACTGTTGACTATTTATTTATAATTTACTATCCAGGTGTCTCTGGGACAACTTAATACCCTGTGATAGTCTCTCATCTCTTCCCAGCTAATGAAGGCAATAAATAACTACAGTAAGCATTCCAATCAATATTACACTCTGCTCACATCCCAGAGAACACGAGGTCTGTGGCCTGCAGTCCTGCTGGAGATGAAAAGTCTCCCTGGGATCTGCTCAGTGCTCAGGCAGAGCAGGTGGATTAGCAGCACAGGGCTGGGAAGGCACCTGCAGCTCAGGGCTTTCAGGGAAGAAACAAGAATGGTTTCAAACTAAAAGATGGGAGATTTAAGTTAGATGACAGGAAAAAAGTCTTCCCAGTGAGGGTGGGGAGGTCCTGGCACAGGTTGTCCAGAGAAGCTGTGGCTGCCCCTGGATCCGTGGAAGTGTCCAAGGCCAGGCTGGAGCAACCTGGAGTAGTGGAAGGTGTCCCTGCCCATGGCAGGGGCTGGAATGAGAGGATCTTTGAGGTCCCTTCCAACCCAAACCATTCCATGATTGTATGAAGAGACATCCAAGTTTTATGCACTGAGTAACCTCTGTGAACAATCTTAAAGATCCATTTGTGATTTGAGAAAATAAATTAATTTAATGGGAAAATGCCATTAACTGCATGAAATGAAAAGGCTGCAGCTGCTTGGAACTTTCCTTCGTACAATGCAGAATCACGGAAAACTCTCGTGATCCTGAATTCAAGTGCTTTTTCCTTTCGTCTCCTGCCCTTACAAACTCAGAACTTCACACAAGACTTCATGCTGCCTCTTGCTGAAGCAGTGGTGTTTCTTAATTCATCCACCAGCTCTCCACCTTCTCCCTGAGCCGCTCCTGCACTGCCAGCTCCAAGGCATGAGCCAAACCACAGCATCCAGAGGCTGAAATCAGACACGAGCTGTTCTTTTCAAAGCATCCCCTCTGAGATCAGTCATTACTACACCCCTTGGTACCCTCCCAGGAAATATTTAGCCAATCCATCTCCTTGCAACGCCCGCTCTCCCTTCTCAGTGCCTGCCCCCTTCCAGGATTTTTCCTCAAATCCCGCTGTACATCTCGGAGCCGGGATCACAACCTGCTGCAGAGAAATCTGCGGGGACCAATTCTCCTCAGAGCCTGCAGGGAGTTACTCCAAGTGGTAAAAGATGAGAAAAAGGAGAGAAACCACAACTAATGACTCATCTCAGAGAGGAGCTTTGCTGCTGAAGCTGTTCCTGGTGTAAAATCACCTCTGTTCAACAGCATGAGCATCCCATGTGGGAGACAGGATTTGATCTGAAGGGGGTCCTGTTTTACTTGGGTCTCCCTCCTCTTCCCAGCTCAGCTCTGTGCACCAGCTGTAGAGAGCACAGGCATTTTTCAAATGCAATTTTACCTTCTAGAAAGGTGTCCCTGCCCATGGCAGGGGGCTGGAACTAGAGGAGCTTTAAGGTCCCTTCCAACCCAAACCATCCCAGGATTCTATGGTTCAATAAAATCCTTCTCATTAAAACACCCTTTGGCTGCAGAGTAAATAACACAATCACACTAAAAATTCTGACAGCACAGGAGTATTTTCTCTATACATATTCCCAAAGTCCAATACACACAAAACATAATTACCCTATAAAAATATCATTGAATCCAACTGTCAAAACTGACACCACACTGAAGCTAGAAAACTGACTTTGGAATATTCAGTACCTTGCTTCACTAAAAAATAAAGACTGTCCACAATTAATCTATGTTTTTGTTGCACGGGTATTTTCTCTCTCTGCAAGGGGCAGAAACTCACCCCACTGGTTTCAGTTCTTTAGGGTAACTTACTATGTGTAAAGCTCATTCCCTATTCCACAGAGCAATCTGCATGAAAACCAACCAAACCCCCCCTTCCAAAAAAGCCCCAAATAAAACAACTGTAATCCTCCCACTCTCAATATTTGCAGGAAAACAGTTTCAAGCCCTCAGAATTCACAGAATCATGGAATGGTTTGGGTTGAAAGGGACCGTGAAAATCATTCAGATCCAACCCCCTGCCATAAGCAGGGAACCTTTCACTAGAAGACCCATATGTGGCAATCTGCCTAATGAAAAGAGCAAGGAGACATCAAGCAAAGCAAAACTAAAAAAAAAAAAAAAAACAAACAAAACTAAAGAAAATTTTGCCAAGCTCCAAAACTCCTCAAAGGACTAAAGCACCCATCGTGGGCTATTAAACACACACCACCTCCTGCTCAGGAACTTTTAAAGCCACAAATGCCAGATGATGGCACGAGAACCTGGAGGAAAATCAGGATGTACCTGCCCAGATCCAACCCCTTTTCCTGGGCCAGCTGTGCTCTTTTCTGCTCGCCATCAGAAAGAAGACAATGAGCGGAACTGTGCTTTGGCCTGACATCTCTGAAGGTACTTTCCTACACTGCCAGAAAGGCTCTTTCAAGCATTGTGAACTGTTTTCAGTAACTGACAAAGATAAAAAAAAAAAGGAAAGGTATTTTACGCTTAAATCAGAACTACTTTAAAAACACCAAACATTGCTGCTGCTTTGTGGTTCCTTCCTTTAATTCCAGCAGTTATTACGGATCACAGGGAGCTGTGCACAAAAGCTGGTTATCCCTGTCACCCCGAGCCCTGAACCGTTCAGGACACAGAGTTACTTCTTTAATTCACCAAAGGCACGGTGGAACAAGTGCAGGACACCCCAGGAAGGGCCCCCATCAAAGGCAGAGCAGAGCTGGGTCGAGAAGGATGGCAGAGCAGACAGCCTCATTTAGATAATCCCACTGGTTTGACCCAAAGAGACACAACTTTATCAGGTAACAGAGCTCCTGTGGGGGGGAAAAAAAGAATGTGAGATCATAAACTGACAAAAGCTGACTTTGCTGACTGAATCCAGAGGTTTTAGATGTATCTGACACTTCACTGCTGTGGCTGAATGGGAAAGTGCATGGAGGAAAGTAACAGCTACACCACAGAACTGGGTAAACAGCCTCATCGAAAGCAGGAATTCCTTTTTCTAATTCTATTCCTATGATTAGAAAGAGTAACAGACACCCTTTAACAAACAAATAATTTCAGTCTTATCATGAGAATCATGGGCAAAAGGATGTGGGAGCAAATTTTATGTCTGGGATGGTGAATTTTCATGGTCATTCCCTGCTCCTGTGAGGAGGCTTTTCTAAAATCCAGTAACACCACTTTCAGTAAAACCAGTCTTGGTTTGTCAGGCCTTTAAGTTGCTTTTCTATTATGAATCTTGTCTTTTATTAAAAAGCCAAAGGTACCAAGCTCCAAAAACCTGAAACTTTCTGAAGTAACCCAGCAGATGATGCTTGAAGGGCAGGGAGAGTCAGCCTCGGACAGGTATCCCATTTCTTAGGTGATCCAAGAAAACTGACATGGATCGAAGGAAACTCGGAAGCCTGAACTACCTGACAGGAGGTTGTGGACAGGTGGGGGTCGGTCTCTTCTCCCACATAACAAGTGGCAGGATGAGAGGAAATGGCCTCAAGTTGTGCCAGGGGACATTTAGACTGGAAATTAGGAACTATTTCTTCACCGAAAGGGTGGTCAAGCTTTGGAAGGGGCTGCCCAGGACAGTAGGAGTCACCATCCCTGGTGCTACTTAAAAGCCGTGTGGATGTGGCACTTGGGGACACGGGTCAGTGGTGGCCTTGGCTGTGTTGGAGGAACTGTTGGACTTGATGATCTTAGAGGGCTTTTCCAAGCTTAGCGATTCTCTGGTCCTGTGGTTAATAAAATGTTCTGCCACTCAGTTCCAGAAATGCACTGAGCAGCACACTCAGTTTAAAAGCAGCAGTGACCACAGCAACTCAAGGCACTGATTGCACAGAACCCCTGGGTCTGGGGACAAGAAAGAATCCAAATAAAACACTGCAACCAACTTCAACAACACTGAAGAAAACAATACCTTCCAAGCTGGGGGAGGGGCTGGAGCACTAGCTGGATGAGGAATGGCTGAGGGAGCTGGGAAAGGGGCTCAGCCTGGAGAAAAGGAGGCTCAGGGGGGACCCTGTGGCTCTGCACAACTCCCTGACAGGAGGGGACAGCCAGGGGGGTCAGGCTCTGCTCCCAGGGAACAGGGACAGGCAAAGAGGAAACGGCCTCAGGCTGGGCCAGGGGAGGTTTAGGTTGACATTGGGAAGAATTTCTTCCCTGAAGGGATGGTCAGGCATTGGAAGGGGCTGCCCAGGGAGGTGGTGGAGCCTCCATCCCTGGAGGTGTCCCAGGAAGGTCTGGACGTGGCACTCTGGTCTGGTGACAAGGTGAGGATCAGTGACAGGTTGGACTCGATGGTCTTGCAGGTCCTTTCCAACCTTAAAGATTCTATAATTGAAGAATTCGGTGAAAAGTTGAACACACTCCCACAGAAGGAAATGGGTAAAGAGCAGAAAACAGATGAGGGGCAATGCCAAGGGAGGAGGACAGGACACACCTCATCTCAGAGCTCTTGACAGGTATCAGAGAGTCCCAGCTGCCTCACGAGCAAGAACACAAACTTGCTCTTAGAGTTAACACAGATTTAGTGTCCTACTGAAAATTTTCCTCTTGGAAAAAGGACTAGAAGAGAAATAAGCATATTTAAAGGAGCCTCATTGGTAAAAATTTCCAGTTTTATGATGGTGAAATTGTTCCTAAGAATGCATACTCCTATTCTGAGTGACTAACAGATGTTTCCACAGAGGATTTAGGACAGAAAGAATACAAATGCACTGATAATGGCAGCCTAATGAAGCTTAGTCCTCAGTTAATTCACACAACCAATTAATCCTATATCCAGTGGAAAGTGGGAGCAAGGCAAGGACCCTTTCGCTGACTATAAGGAGCAGTGCTAGGCAGGATATCCACTCTAAATATCATGGAATTGTGGAATGGTTTGGGTTGGAAGGGAACTTAAAGATCATGAATATGTGCATTTTCATTCTTAATTAGGGCTTTGGTCTTTTACGAGCCTCACAGCAGCACACAAGGACTCAGCTTCAGATCCCAACCAGGCACAGTTCTCCAATCCCAGCCTGGCTCCTCCAGCAGTCAGGATCCTTAAACAGCTTAAACTGCTCCAGTGAGACCCACATTCCATGTGGGAATCGGCTCTAAATAATGATTTTTTTCAATTAGTATTTCCTCACTCATCAATTCCTACTTAAAATTCCTCAGCAGAATTATTCCAAAATAAATATTCCAAATTAAAAGTGTGACTTCCTCACCATTCCCCCCCAAAACCAGTTTCAGGATGGCAAAAACCATCATTCAAAGTAAACAGAGGAGGTGTGAATCTGCCAGTGCCTCAGACACCTTTGTTAGGAGTCCTGCTTCACAAATGAATCCCCTAATCCCCTGAAAAAAGGGGGAAATAATCCAGTCCCAGGCAAAGAAGTTGGCAAAGCCACCAGAAATGCAACTTAACCCCTGAATTCAAACTCCCCATTGCAGTTACACAGCTCCTGACAATTGTAGGAAATTGGAAAAATTGTCATTTTTTTCCTCTCAGAACACACTTAAGTATCAACACGAAAAATAAAAGAGTTAGAAATAATTTGCCCTCACTGATAAAAAATTGGTCACTTCCCAGGAATGCTGAAGAGCTGCTTCCCGGTGAAGGGAGCAGCAGGGAATTACAGGGAGATCTGTGTCTTCAAACAGAAAATTCAGTGATTCGTTGCAGGCAGAGCTTGATCACAACCAAAAAAAAATAATGAGAGCCTTTAACGAAGCTCTAATTGTGCAACAAGCCATACCAGGAGAAAAGAAACAGCAAAATCCCAAATGTTTTGATAAATGGGATTATGAAACTCCAGAGCAGTAAAACAAAGACTAAGAACACAAATGGTAATAAAGCATCATTAAAGGTACTGTTTTGAAGCACTGCTGAAGCACAGGTAAATGCCAGGTTACCCAAGCAGAGTTTTAGTACTCAAAAGCAATGTTTAATCTGATTTTTTTGCTCTCCTGAATTTCTGGAAAGAAGATAGTCCTCTTAGTTAGGGATAATTTTTATTTTCCTGTGAGGATATGTGGGTTTTATCAGCACCTTCTGAGACTTCTCCTTCCCTGTGAGAAAGGACCAAGCACTAAGACCAACCCTAGAGGGGTCATTTGTCCCTTGTGTTCACTGCCTGACAAACAGATTTCAGACTGGGCTTTGCATCCCCATCGGAGAAGCCGCACCAATTTTAGAGCAAGCTGAGGAAATGCTGGAGAATGTGTGAATTTAGGGATGCCAAGATTTTCCCACAATAAAACTGGGGCAGATCAACCATAATTTTTTGCAAAATTATAAATGACACCTGAAGTCCTGACTGGCTTCACCTACTGAGGGATGATTAAGCTGCAAATCTACAATTACTCCTAATCTTAAATAACTGATAGGATTTGAACTCCCAACATACAGTAGCTCAGATGTGATATTACTGGGAGCTTTTTGAAGCTAATCAATAACTATTAGAGCTGGATCCCATCAGCTACCACCAGGTATTAGCCACTTTCTCAATATTTCAAGGATTCAGTTATTCTTAGCTACAGTTAAAGTAGTAAAATGAAGTGGTCTCATACTGACACTGCGATAAATACGAGATTAAATATAGAACAAATTTATTACTCCCCGAAGTCCTACTGAGTGTCCTGATTTTTTTTCTTTTTTTTTTTTTTTTCCCTGTATCCACAACAATCCGGTTTACTTTGATGTTTTATTATCCCAGATCTAAAGCTCGCGATTGAAAAGCAAAGCCTGTGCTGGTTCAAAGAACCCAACCCCAGCCACGCCGGGGGAAGGGAACAAATTCCAAAGGGAAGGCGTGGATGGCGGAGCCGGCCCTGTGACAGCCGTCATGCCCCACTTAGAGCGAGTGGCACTCACAGGCGAGTGATTTGTGACACTGAGCGTGTGCGACACGGCGCAGCACCCCTGGAGTGCCTTGGGCTGCCACAGGATCGTGCCTGCAGGAGCCGACTTTTCCTAATACCCCGCGCTTTGAAGAAAGCGGAATAATCAACCCATTTTTAAAGCACTGGTTTGAAGGGCTCCGAGGAGTTTTAAAGGAAAGCAGTTAATTACTTGGCTCGCTTTAAAAATAAATTAACCCGCAAATTAGAGTCGGGATGGGTCTGGGTGATGATGGGTGACCCCAGAAGTGCTCGTTTTTGGCTCGCTGCATGTCTTGAGCTCTCGAGGATGATCCCAGTTTAACCCCAGCGGGTCCTCCCTGAAGAGCAAAGTGCTCTGGAAAACTGCAGGAGCAACGAACCTCCTCCACCAGCATCCGAGCAGGATGAGTCCACAAGGACATGACTGTTTGGGTCTCAGCTAAATTCCCTGGAAGTGTCCACGGCCAGGCTGGACGGGGCTTGGAGCAACCTGGGACAGTGGAAGGTGTCCCTGCCCATGGCAGGGGGTGGCACTCGGTGATCTTTAAGGTCCCTTCCAACCCAAACCACTCTGTCATTCCATGATTTATGACATGTCTTGGCATTTCGCCGCTCTCCTCACCCAGGATTCACCCCTAAGCATCAATTCCAAAGTGGCCCACTGAATATAACTCTCCCAAAGATGACAATGACAATCTAATCCAATGAAGGGATCTGGCCTCCACTACTGGTGCACACACAGGAGTCGTAAAATAAATTTAGTCCCAAACAGGTAAATCTGACAGCCCTGCCCAAGAAGTGGATTTCGCTGGAGACTCTGACAGGCTGGATACACCTTCATCAGCTTGGAAAAACAAGCCCACACTCTCATAAGAAAATAAAAATTAACCTTAAGTAACGGGACCATTTTCCTTCTGATGTGTTGCATCCTTCTGGGCTCCTCATTGTCTACTAGACAGGGATGATGTTGCCTTCAAGGCTCAACCAGCAGAGGATCATTCCTGGGACCTAGAAGCCCTCGCCTCAAGAAGCACCACCAGAACCATTCCCAGCCAGCATCCTGGAGGCAGCCACCCTCTCCCAAAAGCCAAGAAAGCTTAACATGACAGAAACAGCCATGCTGTGCCAACCCATCTCATGGCCAGAGGGCAAATCCTGCCACTGCCAAGCTCCCAAGAGGAGATGTGGCCACTGAGGTGAGATGTGAGATGAAGTGAGCTCAAGTGAGATGAAGTGAGCTCAAGTCAGATGAAGAGGGCTCTACCCTTGATCAGTGCACATGGTTGGACTTTGAGATGGAACCACGAAAGGGGAAAGGTGTCCCTGCCCATGGCAAGGGGTTGGAATGAGATGATCTTTAAGGTCCCTTCCAGCCCAAACCATTCTGAGATTCACTGAGGGGCTCTGGTATCACCCCAGAGCGAGCTGCATCACATTTGGGGCCGGAGCCTTTCCCGGCGTCAGTGGCACGATGCATTTACGTCAGCATGTGACAACGGGCCCGGAGTGACAAGGACTAAGGTAAGATTAAGCATTCAGGAGCAAAGCATGTCCTTCACTGAAACAAGGGCGCCGAAGCCTTATCGCGCTGCCTTTCGGCACAGCCACGTGCCCAGGCACGGCCTCACCCTCCAGCTCCGGCCCCGGCTCGGATGCACATGACTTGGCAAGGCACTGCCGCAGCTTTTCCCAAGGAAACCATTCCTTCCCCAGCCCAGCCGGAACAAACACTGCGAAATAAAGCCCCGAGACAACCTCCCGCTGCATCACCGACGTGTCGGCGTGACAGACTCCGTGTGGTGACTCCACACCCCAACGTGAGCGCCTTCCCTGCTTTTGTGAGTCTTCCACGAGGCAGGAACTGATGGATTTCTGCAGCCGGTGGTGCTCGGAGGGCCGTCGGTGCACACTGTTCCAAATTATTTCCATTTCTAATTAATATTCATAAACGAGTCACAATACTGCGCCTTCCATCAGCCGTCACACACCACCCACGCGAGATGAAAGGACAACTACATGAGATAAGCAGTTTATTGGATCAAAAGTCCCCTTTAGACAGGAGACAGCTACTGCAACAGCCTCCAACTGATAGCATCCCATCACATGGAGGGAGTATCAGCAAATCTCCCTCTTTAAACCCGAGATTCAGCACACGGAATGCACAGCGCAATTATTATGTTAATTTAGCTGCATTTTGCTGCCTGCTTGAGGCTTGAGCTGGAGGGAGGAACTTCAGTTTGAAGAGCTGCCACTGAAAATGGCTACTTCAAGAAACTCAACTGACACCCAATTACACCATCAGCTTTCGAGTTCAATCCCCTTTTGTCCCTGTTGTCAGCACCGGCTGCCTCACCTGGCTGGTTCTGGGCAAGGACTCTGCCCTTCAGCTTTTGCCTTTACCAACCATCTACATCTTGCTCCAGCAGGATCCTGAAGGAGCTTTACCTGTCCTCCTCCCCAGACACAGTTTAGGTGGCAGAAAACAAGGCTCTCATCTGCTTGCACAAAACATGGCCTGGGAGTAACAGCTGTTATTGTCCACTACCCCTGCACGGACAAGAAATTAATCAGAAAGACACCTGACATTCACATCAAGCCCATGCAGGATGGCAGAAAACACTGAGACCGTAACATCACATTCCCCGCTCTCCACTGAAGGGAAACAAGTGTTTCCCAGCTTTAAACTGAAAGACAGTAGGGTTAGATTGGATATTGGGAAAAAAAGTCTTCCCTGTGAGGGTGGGGAGGCCCTGGAACAGGGTGCCCAGAGAAGCTGTGGCTGCCCCTGGATCCCTGAAAGTGTCCAAGGCCAGGCTGGATGGGGCTTGGAGCATCCTGAGACAGTGGAAGGTGTCCCTGCCTATGGCAAGGGGTTGGAACTGGAAGATCCTTAAGAGCCCCTCTGAACCCAAACCATCCCAGAATTCCACAATTAAATGGAGCAGAGGAAGGTGCATTGCCCACTGCACTCCAGAGCTGTTCTGCTCCTCATCCATGAGGGACCCAAACAGTCTGCCCAAGAAAAAGCCTATTTACACCCATTGCCAGAGAGGGAAAGTATAAATATTTCCAAAGCTTTATGAAGGCTGGTACTTACAGTCATGCTTTGAAAGGGAAAGAATAAAGCAAAATATTCAATTAGAAAAAATTACTATAATTGCAGGTTCTATTTTATCCCTCCATTAAAGCAATAAAGTGCCTCGAAATATTGCTAAGCTGGGATACAGAGCTTAGTGCTACTTAACAAATTAATATACATCCAGGGGGGTTAATTTAATTTAGATCTGCATGAGGGTCTTCTCTCCTCCCTGGCCCCTATGGTCTCCCCCTACACCTCCAGCTGGATATCCATGCATGCTTCTCCCCCATTCCAAGGGATGGAAACGCAGTGCTGAGGCTGGACATAAATTCTGACATGTGCCACACACCTCTGGAGCCAGAGGACATCAAGCACATCCGTGCACAGCTCCACACACACAGATTCCCAGCTTAAACCATGTTCACCTGCCCCTCAAAGCTCCGATGTCTGAGTATTTGATTTTCTGTTGGACGAAAATGTCCAATTCCTGCTCTCTGAACATCAAACAAAATTCTCTTGGAAATGCAAAATCATCCCATTTTGCTCTAGTAGCACATAAATCCCATGGGAAGGGATTTGCTGTTGAAAGACACTACGCAAGGAACTGCTGAGGCTGGAGAAGGGGCTCTTCCTCCCAGCCTTGGCTCTCTCCATGCTTTCTCCATACTACAGTGCCACGAGCTGCAGTTTTCCGAATATAACCTCGCTCTTCCCTGCGACAGAAGATAAGTGAATCTTATTTTAGGGAGCCCTTCATCCTTTTAATTAAACAAATTAATATCACTTCTCCGTATCTCATAGCCTCCATTATCTTTTGTGAACTCCTACAATTCTGTTGTAAAGATATATTGAAAAAGCGCTAATTGAGATAATCTCTGGAATTCAAGAGTTGCTGTATTTTTAGCCATGTTTTAAAACTATTTTCCCTTTGTTTCTGGAATGCCTCCCATCCTTCCTCCCATGCCAGACTGTTTACATTATTTAAATGCCTTCTGCTTATACCACTCTTTACAATTTTTACTTCAACAACATCGGCCTCCGTTGCTCTTTTTTCCCTCGCTTAGACATAACTGGGATGAATTCCAATCCCAAACTCAAAACCACTCCTGGTGCTTTACTGCTGTCTTCTGTGTTTGGTAGATCAGGCAACGTATTTCTGCCATCCTGTCATCCAGGGCTGCCTGTGTGGGGGATCCAAGCATGAGGAGTTAAACTGATCTTTTTTACAGGAGAAAATGGGAGAAAAGTGAGTTTCCCAGAGACTGGAACTATTTAAACTCACAGGGATATGTGACATGTCCCTGCTTTAGGAGACGACCCTGAGCCACCCCTGAAAGGATGAGGGAGCTCATCTCTCCTGGACTTTTTTGGAGAGTTGTGATGTCCAGTGTCCATCACAGAAGTAAAACATGATCCTGCTCCCTGCCCCTACAGAAAACCCCACGGAACCCCATGAGCTGAGGGAGGTTCTGGCAGCTGGACATGATCCTCCCTCCCTCAGGTTTGGGTTTTTCCCCCAGGTTTAATTAGCAAAGTGATAAAGGCAGCTCCAGCTGCCAGAGCCTTTTGCATCAGGGCTCCTGAGGAGTTTTTAATAAGAGTTCTGCCAAAATGGTGGGGGTTTTATGGGAAACTTCTCCCACATCATGCAGACTTGTGAGGGTAGAAAAGGTGATGTAGCTCAGCAGCTGACAGGAGTTTTACAGCATGAGCTGAGACCTCTGCAGTGTCCATTTAAACCTGTTCACAACAGGCTTGGTCTTCCTAGTGCCCATTCACTGACAATCTACAGGGCACTGAGGAAGCATTTAGGAGAGATTCCTGTCTTAGTCCTGTTTCCCATGGGGTCTTGGGACAGGGAGAAGATGCCTATTCCAATCCTCAGCCCATCCTGTACAAAGGGGTACTTAAAGAGGGTGTATAAAAAAGAGGAAGAGTGACTTTTTACATGGACAGATAGTGATTGGACAAGTGGGAACAGTTTTAAACCAAAAGAGGAGAGATTTAGGTGAGATATGCAGAAGAAACTATTTCCTGTGAGGGTCTGGGGACCCTGGCACAGGATGCCCAGAGAAGCTGTGGCTGCCCCTGGATCCTGGAAGAGTCCAAGGCCAGGTTGGACGGGGCTTGGATCAACCTGGGATGGTGGAAGGTGTCCCTGCCCATGGCAGGGGGTGGATGGGCTTCAAGGTCCCTTCCATCCCAAACCATTCTGTGATGTGATTCCATTCAATGATAACACAGGGATATTTCTTTGGGATGCCAAAATCCTGCTGCAGGTAAACCAAATCAGAACAGAGCAGAGGAAGAGGAGGTCGTGATAAAGGCTCTGGGCTTGAACACAGAAGGTTTCAACAAAGCTGCCAATTCTGCAAAAGATTTTCTGTGCAGCTGAAGTCACTTAAGGACAGACTGTGAATATTTCAGAGGTGAACCTGAGCTCTCACAGATTTCCAAAAAAAGGAGACGTGAGGAGCAGCACAGTCTTCAGGTCCCATTATAGTTTTGGGGACACATTTGAGATGGCCTTTTGCTCTATTTTTTTGTCTCTTGGCCAAGATTTGATTTTGTTCCTGGTTCAAGATATGGAAGTAAGGAATAAAACACCCATTTATACTGAAATAATGAAAGTCAATCAGTGAAATTTGTTCAGGGATGGACAAATAGCAACTCCTGAGGCTCCTCCTCAGCACTGTAAATGTGGTTCCTCTGCTACAGCATTTCCATATAACCAAACACAGGCTAAAACTGGAATACAGGGTGGTAGGAAATGTAAATCCCAGGTGGAGAGAGTGACAAAAAAATATAAAAATAAAAATCCATCCATGGAGAGATGCAATGGGCTGCTCCTGGGACACAGCTAAATGCTCAGTTCCACAATCCAGAAGATTTTGGGATCTTTGGCATCTTTGACACTGCAGCCCAAAGGATATGGGATGTGCCTGATGTTCTGCCCTGCAAAGACCAAGCAATTCCACTCCACAGGGTTAAAAATACAAGGTGTTCCTCCCTCCATTAGACTGCTGCTAGGTTGGAAGGTTTTCTAAAGATCCTCCTCCCCTGGAAAGCTCTTTCCCCATTTTCTTGGGATCCTGTTTAGAAAAGCATCTCAGTGCCCTAAAGCATCACAATAGGCTTGGCCATCCTTCTGAATCCCAGCACATCAGAAGAAGGTGGGTCAATGAAGTGACAATATTTGGCACATGCTCTTTGCTTACACCTTTAATTACAATTTAATTTTCTCTCTAGCAAAGCCTTACTCTGACTCACAATTCCTCCTGCCTAAAAGCTTCCAGGTGTTAAAACACTGCCTTTTACTACTGCTCATTTTCACTACAGTCAGGTGCTAAAAATCAAGTCAGGATTCAAGGGAAATAAAGCAAAATGAGTAGAGAGTGAAATGGTGTGAGGGATCCAGACTTTTCCACAGGCTCATCTTCGTTCCCCAAGGAAAATTACACATTTGACGTCCCATTTCTGCTCCTTGCAGTCTCAAGTGAGAGCAAGCAGCTCTCCTCCAAAGAGATGCTTTATCACCATCAGTTCTTCCTCCATCCTTTTCATTAAAAGAAATGCTCCCTGAATAACCTACATTTGTTCGGAGAGGAGAACCACTGCATGGAATAAAGCTGGCTCAGTGCAGCTGAAAGCAAAATGGAAGTGTCTGGAAAGGTGGAAAATACAGAGCCTGGAATTTTAACACACAAAAAATGGTGAGCCATCTTTCCTCCTTCCCTTGGCACCGTGCCTCCCCTCCACCAGGAAAGGCACTGTGAGGCTGCCACTGGCATTAGAGATAAAGCCATAGGGAGAGTGGGAAAAAGCCAAACAGCTGTTTTTCCTGGAGTTCAGCTTGAACAGCTGAAAAGGGATGTTGTGGTCAAGGACTACAGGGGTGGGAGCATTTAGGAAAGCAGCCTGCAACCCAACTTCAAAGCAGTCGGGTTCCCTTCCAGTTTTTGGACTCCTGGAGGTGCTGTCCCCAAAATACCTTGCAATGGTGTCTTCACCTTGAAAGCCATGGAAATTTTATGCTGGTTCCAGTAAAAACTAAGTCAGGTCACCCAAGCAGTTCTGCTTCCCTCTCCTCCTCCCCAAAAACCAGGGCAGGGGGGTGATGAGCTGCTGTCACTGCCCAGCCACAGGGCACCATGTAGCTCTTCCTCAACAGCATCCAAGAGCAAACCAAACTCCAGTTTCTCCTCCAAATCCCACTCCCCCCCTGCCCAAGGCATGCCATCTCTGCAGAAACGCTGGGTCACATGGGAAGGGGAGTTCCCAGCAGGTCAGGGCAGGATATTATTTCTCCCAAGGAAAGGTTTGGAGAAGTCTCTGCCCTCCCAGGTCTGGCCCAGCAGATCCGCTCCAACATCTGTGGTTGGACCCCCTCTAGTGGGAACCACTCAACAAGACACGGAGCATCACCACCACCCGCCACCCATGGAGACCCCACTCAAGGGATAAAGCCCTTTTTCCATCGTTATGATGATTATTATTACTATTTCCACCCTCTCACAACCTATGTGCTCTGTAGACGTTTTTGGACCTCTACACCCACAGCCTAGCCCTTCCTTATGGAGATCCTGCAGAAATGGGGGTGGAATGGGTAAGTTTTTTGGAAGGGAGAACAACCTCACTGGAAAAAAAATATAAAAAGTTATACCCCAGACCTGATTTTGTAGGGAGAACATATTTATCATCTATCCCAGAATGTCTTCCCTCTGCCAACTTGTCAAAAACTGACAAAACTCCATACTATAAAAGCAAGCTGTTAAAACTTGGCTAAAAGGAAAAACTCAGCTGCCAGACAAGCTAACCAGAAAAAGCTGAAAAAAATATTCCAACGTGCCAAGGAAGGCAGTAAATTCACAGAAATGCTCTACAGAGCTGAACATCCCAAACCAAGACAAGGAGGCAGCATTAGGTCAGCAGCTTCTGGTTCATCTGCTGTTTGACAAGCAGATGGCTTCCACTTTGAGGGATTTGGGCAGAGAACTTCAGAGTTTTAGTTGCCCGTATTTCTAAACTATCCAAAATAACGCGTCTCTAACTCACAAAGTTCATCCCAGACAAAGTATTTTAGGAGAGCCTGAACCCACTCAACCCAAAGTCATTAAATGCCACATATTCCATTTAAACCCATTGATTCATCCTTCCACCTCCGAAGATGAACAGCTCACAGATTTGGTCTTTCCACTAATAAAAGAGATGCCAACTCTGCCTAAATGTTAGGAATTTCTCACCATGTACATACACAAGACAATTTTTAATGTCACAACAGTGACAAGGGTTGTTGTGGTTTGCTGCGGTTTCTTGTACATGATGTTTTTCTCCTAGATCTGTATTCAAATCTGTTTTAATAACAAACCCCATAAATAGAGCACATTCATGTCCCAAAACTCACCATCACTGACAGTTTAACAGACACAGAGAGATTTCCAGCTGGTCAGCATTCATTTTAGCTCAGCTCCACAGCCCGTTAATCCAATGGAATCCAATAATGTTTGCTTTAATATGCACGGCGCAACGCAAGGGATCGGGCTTTCCACTCTAACCCCCCTGTTCCAGGGCAGAACCATGACCCAGTAACCCACTTCCAGCAGAGGTTAACAAAAGGAACATCAGACAGGGAAGTTCACTCCTGTCATTCATACAACCTGTGCAACTACTCAAGATACCAGAACTTCCACTTCTCCTGAATTCACACGGCTGAACAGCTCCAGCAAAAGCAAGAGCCCTGTCTTCACCCTGTTTCCAGCAGAACCACAGCATCTCTCCTCAAGGAACAGCCCCTGGCAGCTTGCACTGCAGCACCTCTATAATGGGCATAACGTGCCCCAGCTGGCATCCTTCGCTTTTTGGATCGTCTGGATCAATTGTTCAAGTCCTCAAGACAATCTAAGACTTAAGAGGAAAGGTGAATATTGTAGGTTTATGAAGGTAAAAACCCCAGATGCTGAGCTTTATTGGTGGGAAGGCATTGGAGATCAGACTACTGGCATCCATTTGAGATCACACTACTTCCAGCAAGAATTCAAAATATATATATCTATACACACACATATGTTTTTACTATTTTTCCAACAGCCACTATAGACAGACAGTATTAACACATCCTTCAGATCTCAGCTGAACTAAAAAAAACACAAAAACCCCAGGAATATCACTGTGCCCCCTCAGCACTCGCACTGCCCCCTCAGCCCTCCTGCCTGGTCACGATCCACCCTCTGAATACGACACAAACAGACAAAGCCCCCATCCAGACTGCTCCAAAACAAGCTCCTTCACCCACAATCCTGACAAAATGAAGAGACAGCCTTGCTAAAATAAGATCCCAATGTATATTTATATTTCTGCCATAAAATGCTATTTATTCACCATCTTATTGGCGAGTCTTCCCAGTATTTACGAGAAGAAGCTGCCACAGGAATTGTGTCATCCCTCAAAATCCAAACACAGATTTACCTAACGTATTCAGGATGAGAATTCCTGTACTACTCCAACCTGCCCCCCTTCCAATTCTCCACGATTTCGCTCCCAGCTGCTGAGCAACACCCACGACATCCCCTACGTAAGGTACGATCCCAATTACGCTCCTTGCAGCGGCAGCGCGGATCTGTGATCCCACAGGAAACCAGGCTCGGAGCATTACGCACTGAACTTACGCTCTCCTAGGTTTTCCTCCTCCATTCCCACGTCTAAACTTCTCCCCAGCACGCAGCGATTGCGCCGCAGGCAAAGGCGGCCAAACCAGTGCGTTCCAGTATTAGTCCCATCACCGCATCCGAGATTAATTTTAATGGCGCTGGCAATAGCTGTACTGGGAATGCAAAAGGACACCCTCGTGGAGGCTACTCCACAGATCCCAGGAAGTTAATTCTGGCTCTGGTCAGATACTGGGAGTCGGCTCCACGCTGTCCAGCGTGCCTTAAAGAGCGGGAGCTGGGCGCTGGTGGGATTAGAGATCAACAGGAGAGAAAGCTCCCTGATTTCACCTAACGTGATCCGGGCTGCAGCACTCCTTATCAGTCCCCTTTGGCACTCCCAGCCCTGCACAATCTCAGAAGCAAATGTTTTTCCTCTGCATTAGAATAGCAGGGAAAAGTCTGGGCAACTTGAGCTTTGTTTCTTCCTACTACCCAAAAATCAGCCCTCCACATGCACCCCCTCTGTCCCTGCCGGCATCACTTCAGTATCCCCCGCCCCACGAGTTCACTCGAGCATGCCATGGCATGGGGTGCTTGTGCACAGCTAAAATACAATCATTTCTTCTGCCTGACTCCAAGAAAGGAAAAATCCAACTTGCCAGAGGAGCATCTGCATTGAGAACTGCTTCTGCTGATGGGATCAGCACTTGGGAGTACCAGGGGAAGCAGCAGAAAGGGTCGCGGACCAATTCATCATCCTCGCACGCACCACCCGCAGACATCCCCCTCCCGCCACCTCCCAGCCCAAATCCCGGCTGTAAAAAACCCGTAAAAATAGAATAAACCCCCAAGCAGAAGTTGAGAACAAATGTGCTTTGAACGCTGCACAAATGACATTGAAGATGCAGAAGAAATATGTATTTGCTGTTGCACTGCATGATTGCATGGGCTTATTTCCTACGTACACATCTCACGCATCCTTCCCACGCAGATCCCCTCCCCTCCACCCCCGCGGCTTCTTCAAAAAAAAATTGGGAAAATAAAAACCTTTGATCCCTAAGGATTATTTTAAAAGCTACAAACACCAAGCGACCCCCATCTGGAGTTTCTTCCCTACAGCCTGACTGACCCATCCATGGGGTTGAGGGGGTGCAGCCACCACCCCATGACACAACCCAGAGTTGTCCCTCTACCCCCACCCCAAATCTCACACCCCTTCCACATTACCAACGCGCGCCCCAGCTCAGAGGCTGCTGGGCCACGCCGGGTTTTTACAGCTGTCCTTACACCACCTCGCTCCGTAAGCCCGACATCTCTGTGGCAGTGTTTGCATCCACAGGCTTTCATCCCGGAGAATCCCTCCCTGCCTCCTCCCACCTCTCTTTTTGGGGAGGATAACGTAATTTCCAGCTCGCACTGGAGGATGTTTTTTTATTCCTGCCGAGCCCGAGGTCATTTCCCAGACTCGTCCTCCAGCCAGTGTCCCCTCCACCCCAGGACCTCTCCCTCCGGCAGGGAACAGTCCTTTATCCCCGACCTTCAGGCTCCCACCGGCAGCCCCACCGCCACCGTCCCCACCGAGGAGGCTTCTCCTTTTTCCAAAGCCACAGCCGAGGCATCACGCTGCGTTTTTCCACTCCCACCACTCGCTCCTTCGGTTCAAGGGGAGTCAGCGAGCCAGCAGCTCCCGCTCCACTGGCTGGGGAGAGGCTCTCGGGGATCGATGAGACCCTCACCCCTCATTCCTGGGATCTGTGCCAGGACGACATCAACCCTCTGGAACGAGCCCTTCCCGGTGCTTGGCAGCCACGGGTCCCTCCCCCCGCAGACCCTCTCTGGAGCAGCCCCTGCATTCCATGGGGTCTTTTCCTGGCTGCCCCCTGGCTCCAGGAGGGGGGTGGTGGGGCGAGTCCCCTCCAAGGCCATAGGACCTCCCTCTGCAGCGCTGCCACTGCCAGGGTCACCCCCAGCCCCAGGCCTGTCCTGAAGGGAAGAGCAGCTCCATGACCTCCCTCCCAGTCCTGCCCCATGTCTGTGGAGCACCATCTCATTCCCTTCCATCCCACACCATGGGGGGCACAGAACTGTGTCCTCTCCAGGCTGTGAGGTGACAGCAGCCCTATTCCCCTCTCTTCAGCCCCACATGCTCATTTGTGGGGGACATCTCTGCTCCCTTTGGGGCTCTTCTCAGTGAAGAAGGGGTCACCCCAAATCTCCACGTGGGGAGCACCATCTCATGTCCTGCTTGTACCAACCAATGCCACTCCTCCCACCTCAGCCCCACAGACATATTTTGGGGGAACTTCTCTTCCCCTCAAATGTCCCCTCAGCACAAGGGGGACCTTGACACCTCCTCCACCGTGGGGAGCACTGGCAAGGGTCCACCTCAGACCATGAGGCGACAATGACCCCCACGCCCCCCACCTCAGTGCCCCAGGCTCATCCTGTGGGAATCGCTCCTCCCTTTGGGTCTCTCCTCACTCAAAGTTGGAGTAACCCCCACATCTCCCCTCCTTCTCCACTTGGGGAGCACTGCACTGACCACCACCACCTCAGACCACAAAGTGACACTGACCCATGTCCATCTCAGACCACAAGCTGACAACAGCCCCCATCTGCCCTACCTCAGCAAGGGACAGTGACCCATGTCCACCTCAGATCATGAGGTGACACTGGCTCCCATCAGTCCCACCTCAGCCAGGGGACAGTGATCCACCTCAAGCCATGAGATGACACTGCCCCACGTCTCCCTCAAACCATGAAGTGACAGCAATGGCCATCTGGTCCACCTCAGCTAGGGCATAGTGACCCACCTCAGCCTATCGAGGTTACACTGACCCCCATCTGCCCCACCTTGTCCAGGGGACACTGACCCACATCAAACCATGAGATGACACTGATCCACCTCAAACCAGGAGGTGATACTGACCCACGTCCACCTTGAACCAGGAGGTGACACTGACCCATGTCCACCTCCAACTAGAAGGTGACACTGACCCACATCCACCTTGGACCACGAGCTGAGAGCTCCCACCTCATCCAGGGGACAATGACCCATTTTAAACCAGAGGGTGACACTGACCCGTGCCCATCTTGGACCACGAGCTGACAGTCACGCACATCCGCCTCAAACCAGGTGCTGACAACCACATACACCAGCCCCTCCTCGGCCAGCGCACACTGACCCACGTCCGCCTTGGACCACGAGGTGACACTGTCCCCGTCCATCTCAAACCAGGAGGTGACAGTGCCCCACATCCCCCGTGGACCAGGGACTGACGCTGCCCCACGTCCCCCTCGCACCGGGCGCTCGCAGTCCCCGCTCCCTCCCCTCCGCGGCCGCGGTGCCCGACCCAGCGCGCCGCCCGCCCCGCCGGGGGCACGGCGGAGTCCCCGGCCGCCCCTTACCTCCAGACCTGCCCCATCTGCAGCAGGTGGATGACGGACTGCCAGACCCAGACGGAGATCCTGCAGAGGCGCTGCGCCCCGGGGGTGGTGGTGCCGCCGGCTCCTCCTACCCCGCCGGCGGGTCCCCCACGCCGGCCCGCGGTCCCCCCCATCATGGGCGGCCCGC
>VZSE01011451.1:217025-248593 GCA_013398275.1 Promerops cafer
CCGGACGGGAGGGAGCGGCGCCTTCACACCCCGTGCCGCGGGGTACGGCCACCGTCCACCATCCCTCATCCAGCGGGATGCTCCGTGCCCCGTCCGACCTGGCCCGGGGAACTCACAGGGATGAGGCCTGGAGAAGGGGAGGCTGAGGGGGGACCTCACCGCGATCTGCAACTTCCTCGTGAGGGGAAGAGGAGGAGCAGGCGCTGGGCTCTGCTCTGTGCTGACCCGGGACGGGAGCCCAGGGAACGGCCTGGAGTTGTGTCAGGGGAAGGTTAGGTTAAATATTGGGAAAAGGTTCTAATCCCAGAGGGTGACTGGGCACCTCCTGGAGCAGCTCCTCGGGGAATGGTCACAGCACCAAACCTGACAGAGCTCAGGGAACACTTGGACAACGCTCTCAGGCACAGAGTGGGACTGTTGGGGATGCTCCTGTGTGGGGCCAGGAGTTGGACTGGATGATCCTTGTGGGTTCCTTCCAACTCAGCTTATTCTGTGATTCTCTGGACAACCTCTGCCCTCACAGGTCTCAACAACTTCACAGGGAAGAATTTCTTCCTAAAATCCCATCTAGCCTTGCCCTTTTTCAACTTAAAACCATTCTCCCTTGTCCTGACACTCCATGCCCTTGTCCAACATCCCTCTCCAGGTTTCTTGGAGCTCCCTTACAGAATCACAGAATTAGTTTGGAAAAGATCTCTGGCATCACGGAGTCCAACTGTTAACTCATGGACATGATCATGGGGATCAACTGTATCCCCAAGTTCTACATCTACACGTGTTTTGAAAACCTCCAGGGATGGGGGGTTCCACCATCGGGTTGCCTTGGGCAGCCTGTTCCATTGCCTGACCACTCTTTCCATGAAGAATTTTTTTCCAAATATCCAATTTAAACCTCCCCTGGTACAACTTGAGATCACTTCACAGAATCACAAAATCATGTAGGTTGGGAAACAGAGCTGAAGTCACTGAGTCTGACCTATGACCAAACACCACCTTGTCAACCACAGCAGAGATCTGAGTGCCACGTCCAGTCATTCCTTGAACACCTCCAGGGATGGTGACTCCACGACTTCATTGGGAAGCCTGTTCCAATGTCTAATCACCCCTTTTGTGAAGAAATTCCTCCTAATGTCCAACCTGAACCTACTCTCCAGCCACGTAAGACCTAGGTTCTAAGATCTCCCCAGGGTTCACTTCTCCAGGCTGAACAACTGCAGTTTTGTCAGCCTTTCCTCGTAGGAGAGGTGCTCGATCTCTTCAGTCATCGTGAATTCACAAAGTCTACACTGATTCATAGAATATTCTGATTTGGAACGGACACACAAGTGCAACCCTTGACCTTGCACAGGACACGCCAGCTATCCCATCCTGTGCCTGAGAGCGTTGTCCAAACACTCCTGGAGCTCTGGCAGCCTTGGGGCTGTGCCCATTCCCTGGGGAGCCTGCTCAGTGCCCGACCACCCGGGGGAGGAACCTTTCCCTGATAACGCAACCTAAATCTTCCTGACACAGCTCCAGCCGTTCCCTGGGTCCTGTCCCTGTCACTGGGAACAGAGATTGGAGCTGCCCCTCGGAGGAGCTGCAGCCCCCAGTGAGGTCTGACCTCCATCTCCTCCAGCTGAACAAACCCAGAGACAGCATTCGTTCCTCAAATGGCCTCTGAGAGCCTTCACCCTCTTCCTGGCTCTCCCCTGAACACTTAAAAAGTTCCATTGGGCTTCTTCCCCCAAGGCCCAAGTGCTGACACCACCATTCCCCAGACCAGCCTCAGCTGGACCCCCTTGTGCTGACCCCATCCTGCTCCCAAATCAGCTCCCCACTCCAGGGTCAACTGCCCTGTCCCTGCTCAACCTCAAATCCCAGGATCACCACTCAGTTCATCCTCAGCCAGGCTGCTTTCCACCTTCCCACCTCCAGCAGCTCCCAGGTCCCTGGCTGATCCAGGACCTCCTCTGGGTTTCTTTTTGCCTTTTCCCTTCCCATGATTGTGCTGGAGAATGGGGTCTCCTGTCCCACCCCATCCCACAGGTCCCTCTCCTGTACACAGAGGGTGGTGGAGCTGTGGCTTCCCCATTCCTGGAAATGTTCAGGTTCAATGGGACTTGGAACAGCCTGGGATAGTGGAAGGTGCCCCTGCCCATGGCAGTGGGTGGCACTGGATGAGTTTTAATGTCTCTTCCAACCCAAACCTTTCTGGGATTCATTCTCTGTTGATAATGAAGCTCTTTCCTAGCACACCTTGGCACCCCAACCTCACACCACCTTGTTGCCTTCTCAAATTCCCCACCCTGGTGTCTTCCTGTCCTGCTCCTTCTATCACAGGGATTCTCCATCCCCTCGTCTGCTCTTTGCCATTCCCTTACCTGCTTTGGGGGACACTGCTTTTCCCACCCTGTACTTAGAGCCAGGCAGACTCTCCAAGGGCTCAGCTCTGTGCTGGAGAAACCTCTAGCAGGCTGAGGAAGCAGCTCCCAGCTCTTTTTGGGATCTGCCTGGAGCTGAGCTGCACCCCAGGCAGCTGTTTCACTGAAGGACCCACTGGCAGTTTGGGAAAGCCAAATTCCAGGTCCTTTCCCCCCAGTTCCATATTACACATCTGATCATTCACCATATCCATCTTTTCTGAGCTGTCTTGTGCTGTCCTCTGTAGGTTACAATCTCTCCTCTTTTCCATGTTTTTTTTCCCCCACTATTCAATAAGAAGACTCCTTCCAGATGCTCCTTCTGCAGCAGCTGCCTCTGCCTCATTCTGTGGGAGTTTGAATTCTACCCTTTCTCCCTTTTTTTAACTTTAAACTGTGTCAAAATATCCGAGCTGAGAATGTCAGGACTCCAGAACTGGATGAAAAAGTTGCTGCTTTGCAGAGTCTAAATTTCAGCATGGAGAAAAAAGAAACAGCTCCTAGAAGGTAGAAAAATGCGATAAAGTGCAGATAAAATGCTTTTTCAGGGAGGAAAAATTAATTTAATCTTGAATAAAAAGTGAGAGGACTTTCATATATTAAACAGGTTGTCTGGGAAAGGTGTATTTGGTGTTTCAGGGTGATGTCAAAAGAGCTGAAAAGTTTTGTGAAGTCTGAAAAAAATGCTGCGGGTTTTGAAATTCTTGGATCCTCCTGTAACAGAGAAACAGAAGAAGGGGAGCAGAAAGCAAAGCTTTGGGCATGATCCACGTGGATGCACCTGATGCACACCTGGATGTGGACAAATTCCACTTGGAGTGAAACTCTGGAACAAAGTTCTCCAAAGGGAGAAAACTGGTGTTATTTGTAATATCATATAGTGGGATCAGACACAAAAGGATCCCACAGATCCCCATCCTAATGCATTCAAATGTTGAAGATATTCCCTTGTTTTCTGCCAACTTCAGCTATTAAAAGAATATGGAAATAAATAAGAGCAAAAGCATCCCTCGAGCAAAATTACTTCATGTGCATAAGACATGTATAAATATATATAAATATATAAGTATATATATAACATCAACTCCCTCTCCTGATGGATACTTTCAGACCTAAATATGGATGTTAATTCTCACAGCAGTAAGAAATAAGGACTCTGGGACCCGTATTTTTGGGTGAGAAGCACCCAGATTAAGCTTCGACTTCTGATTTGCAGTATGAGGAGATATAAATGGAAGCATCCCTCATTCCTTCAAACTTTTCTGTGTAGCAGATTTGCTACATATGATTAAAAAGATAAAAAAATCCCCCAAAACCCAAAAGAACAGATAAGTAAACAAATCCTTTGGTCTTATTACTTATATAGAAGTGTAGGTGAACCAGTAAGGGGGCAGACGAGTCATTTGTTTTGATACAAAACCAACCCAAACTTGTTTGATGAGACATTCGGGTGGGAGAAGACAGCAGTTGAGGATTTCAGCGTTGGCACGTGGAGTAAGAAGCAGCTGCTTGGGCAAGGGATGACACAATGACAATACCCTGCTGGCACTGCCCCTGAACTCCTCGGTGCAGTTTGTGGCCACCTGTGCCCAGGAAGAGTGAATTCCAGCTGCAGGGAAGAGCTAGGTGTTGATCAGAGCTCAGGACAATCTGTCTTTTCTCCTGAGGAGTGAAAGAATTTGGCTTGTTTAGTTTAGCTAAAAAATGAGGCTGGAGAAGGAATATGTTTTCCTGCCTATAAATACATCCTGGAAAATAAATGCGAGCGGAGGGAAAGGCGTTGGGACACTGAAGGGCAACGGTGGAAAAGTGACTGAGTAGGAACTGGCCATGAATATTTTTAGCCTGGAAATCGGAAGATCTTTCCAGTAGGAGTATCGGAGACTGAAATAAAAAAGTAACTCCTTTAACACATAACTTCCTGATTTTGTCAAGAAAAACGCATGCCAGTGTGGAGGGATAAACAGCTGGGATGGAAGCCCTTAAAGGTGTTCCATCCCAGATCATCTCTCCTTGGAAAGATCCTGTCCGTTTTGATGCACGGTACGCTACGTTCTTCCTGCACCAGGGGATGAGTCATGGCTACATGACTCCGTGGGTGGCCAGAAGTGATATCTCCACCACTTACATCTTAATTCCTGATTATCCCATGATGTTCTCCAGCTCCTGCTCCCTCACTCAGCACACAGCAGAGATGTACCCGTGTCCCAGTCTCCCCACAACCCCCTGATTTCCCTGTTTCCCACAGCGCTGTGGGGTTGCTTTGGCCAAGCACATGGGGGTGATGCTTTGCCCCTTTAGTCCACCAGAGCTCCCATTCCCTTGTAGTCCTGGCCCTCACAGAGAGCCAGAAGTCATTACTCAGAGCCTGTTTCTTTTATTAGACGACACTGTATTTTTAGGGATTTTTTGGAAGTTGTGAGTGTCAATCACACCCATGTTGAGATCTCTCGACTCATATTTTTGAGAGGAGAAAGCTTTTCTCGGCACTCAGCAGCATCCCACGCTTCCATCACGCTGGAGGCGCTTGTGTCCGGAGGTCTGGGTAAACTCTGGGTGACCCTGAGATCTGCACGTATTTATAAAACATGTTTAGCCAGGGTTTTCCCTCGCAGCACTCGGAGCTGATCTGTCTGTGCCTTGTGTTTCGTGTTCCTGCTGTTCTCCAGGAGCACCAGGGAGGCACCAGGAAGGGGAGGCATGTTCAGTGCTCCAGCAGCACCCTGGCATGGGATCACAACCTCCTTGTGCTGCTTGGTTAAAGGCTTTTTTCACCCTGATCAATACCCTAATTGAGCTGTGTGGTCTTCCATCTTCCAGGCATTTATTCAGATCAGGGGAACAAACACTAAATATAGAGAGGTATGTAAGCCAGAATCAGAGTTGTGTAAATCTGGAACTACCTCATTTAAATAACTGGGGGATGGATCCAGATGAGTGTTTGGTGTACGTGGAGTACAGATAATTACATGGGGATTTACTTTAAGCAAAGTAGGTCAGAAAAAAATGACATCTTATTGTGTCATTAGTTTCCATCAATTACTTCCATGTTGTTTGCTCAGTTCCCAAGTCAAACGAGTGTGGGCTGACAGCCTTGCAAGCTCAACTTGGTATTGTCTCTAAAAATCAAACTGCATTATTTCTGCCTCATGCATCATCACTAACAATAAAGCATCCACTGCTGGAATATAGCAGGTGGCTTTGTTATTCATGCATGAGGCAGAAAAAGCTCCAGCTTCCATTGCCACGACATCCATGTCTCTGCAGGATCAAAAGTTGGATGTGTTGGTAAACTTAGTAATTATTGTGTGAGCTTGACTTAGAAGACTCACTTAGGCCAGTCCTTCTGTTGGTTGACTTTGTTAATTTCTATTATCCTCTTTGAATGCTACGCGTATATACCAGGGGAGGATCAACAGGGTGCTGCTTTTGCTGCCACTTGTCTCCCTCTGGCAGCACTGTCACAGAATTGTGAAATCATGGAATGGTTTGGGCTGGAAGTGGTTTCTTAAAGCTTATTCTGTTCCAGCGCCCTACCATGGACAGGGGCACCTTCCACTATCCCAGGTTGCTCCAAGCCCTGTCCAGCCTGGCCTTGGACACTTCCAGGGATCCAGGGGCACCTGGACAGCTGCTCTGGGCACCCTGTGCCAGGGCCTCACCACCCTCACAGGGAACAATTCCTTCCCAATCTCCCATCTATCCCAGCCCTCTGGCAGTGGGAAGCCATTCCCCCTTGTCCTTGCACTCCATGCCTTGTCCCCCATCCCTCTCCAGCTCTCCTGGAGCCCCTTTAGGCCCTGGAAGGGGCTCTGAGCTCTCCCTGGATCCTTCTCTTCTCCAGGTGAGCACCCCCAGCCTGGCCCCAGAGCAGAGGGGTTCCAGCCCTTGGAGCAGCTCCATGGCCTCCTCTGGGCTCTCTCCAGCAGCTCCACGTCCTTCTGCTGTTGGAGCCCAGGGCTGGAGGCAGCTCTGCAGGTGGGGTCTCACCTGAGTGGGGCAGAGGGGCAGAATCCCCCCTCCCCTGTTGCCCAAGCTGGGGGATCAGCCCAGGGCATGGGGAGTCTCTGGGATGTGAGGGCACATGGCCAGGGCATGTCCAGTTCCCACCCACCACTTTGTGACACTGGGCTCTCTAGGAAAGGTGCAGAAGGTCCCAAATGTTCTCTATTGAAAAGCCAATTCAGAGCCATCATAAGAACTGCCTCTAGGACGGTGTGAGGAATGTTTGGTGAACCTTTCCAGTTACATCCCTTCTCTTTTGTATGAGGGCTTCATTTTTGGGTTTTCATTTTAGCAATGCAATTGACTAGTAAGTGATACCAGTGACTGCCAATTGTGTTAGTCCTTACTGATCATAAAATCATGGAATCACTGAATGTTTTGGGTAGGAAGGGACCTTAAAGACCATCTTGATCTATACCCTGCCATGGGCTGGGAATCTCCCACTAGACCAGGTTGTTCAGAGCCTCATCCAGCCTGGACTTTAAGCAACTGAATGTGGTTTGTTCTCACAGCTGGACCAGGTGCTTCACTTCCAGTTCCTTACAAGTCCCTGAAACATGTTCAGGTCCTCAGCTGTTACATGATAAAACCTGGATACCAATTCCCCACTAAATAGGAAATTATATGAATACGAAACTTGTGTCTATTGGACAGAAATATTACATTTAAATCACTTTACACCTCCTGACAAATTTAAGAATTAGTATGGCCTTGAGACGTGCATTGGCGAACTTCATCGTTCCTGTTATCTAGATCTTACCTGCGGTGACGGGGTTTATTCAGCTCTCCTCAGGCTCCCTTTAATCTCCTGAGAGCTGCAGCTGTTTTCATTTATTACTGTGCATCCAAAGGAACCTGTCTGCTCTCTCTGCTTCCCCCAAAATGCCTCTGTGGGACACCATTTCGATGCCATCAGCTGAACCATTGACATTGGATGCCCAGTCCCGGGGCCACCTGGGCAGTGGGGCTGGCCAGGAGAGGGTGACTCCAGGATTTCCATCCTGCCTGCCTTTTCTGGAAGTACTTCCATCTTTCCCATTAAACCAAACACGGGATAATCCCCTCAGTCCTGCTCCTCGAGGAACTCGGTACTCAGTAGGAAGGAGCAACGTGACTTCATCAGCCAAGGAAGGTGGTGAGCAGTGCAGGGAACTGTGTTCCTCCCCTTGGAAAAGCATTAACAGCTCAGGCCTCCAGTCTGATGGACTTGCTCGATGCTTTTCCAAGCTGGGGTTTAGGAAAAGCAACCACACAGCATTTCCTCCTTCCCCCCATGGGATTCCAGTGATTTAATTGGCTCTGAAGGGCAGGGATGTATCTCATAGAGTAGCTGGCTGCTGTTGTCACTGTGCCACGCTGCTCTTCAGAGCTCAGTGAAAAATAAACTTATCAGGCAATGCTTCCCCTTCCAAGCAGGGTGAAGGCTGGTCCCTGTGCCAATGGCAAGTGTGGGTAACATTCAGTTTTTCTGTTTTTCTGGGCCACTAGAAAAGCCAATGTGGAGCCATGGACTGTGGGAGGAAGTGGAGCTGGATTTCACACCTTAACTCAGGTAAGCTATATTCCCTGAAAAATGATTCCCCTTCCCACAGTCCCTGATGCTTGTTTTTTTATAACTGATAATCACTGAATCACAGAATGGTTTGGGTGGGAAGGGACCTAAAAGATCATCCCCTTCCCCCTCCTGCCATGGGCAGGGACACCTTCCACTATCCCAGGATGCTCCAAGCCCCATCCAAACCTGGCCTTGGACACTTCCAGGGATCCAGGGGCAGCCACAGCTTCTCTGGGCACCCTGTGCCAGGGCCTCACAGGGAACAATTCCTTCCCAATATCTCATCCATCCCTGCCCTCTGGCAGTGGGAAACCATTCCCTGTGTCCTGTCCCTCCATGCCTTGTCCCCAGTCCCTCTCCAGCTCTCCTGGAGCCCCTTTAGGCCCTGGAAGGGGCTCTGAGCTCTCCCTGGATCCTTCTCTTCTGCAGGTGAACACCCCCAGCTCTCCCAGCCTGGCTCCAGAGCAGAAGGAACCTTCAGAGCATCTCTGTGGCATCCTCTGGACTCAGTCCAACAGATCCATGTCCTTCTTATGCTGGAGGCCCCAGAGCTGGAGGCAGCATCTCAAGTGGGGGCTCATGATGCTGTAAACCTCCCCCAAACCTCTGAATGTAACATGACATTTTTTTGTATCTAACACTACAGAATTGTTAATTAAGTGTGTGACTTTTAATATCAAACCAAATTTAGACAGGATGGTGCACAAATCCAAATGTACCTGGGTTTCCCTCTGGAAAAAGGTCAAGGAAAAGGTGACTGGTGACTGGTGACTTCAGCTTCTTCCACCTCCCTCTGGCTGAAACATCAGCCCAAGCATTGCCTCTTTCCATTGTGGGCTGCTACACCTTGGTGTCTTAACTTCTCTTCTTGGTCCTTCCTCTAGACAAAGTACTGCAGAGAAATCACCTTCCCCTGATTCCCTGCTGATCTTCTGAGAGCCTCTATGGTCCATTTTCCTAAAGCTCTGTCTACACCAGGTCTTCTTGCTTTTCTCTCCCTTATCATCCTGAGAATTTCCATTTCCATTTAATTCTTGTTGTTTATGGTGTGAACCTTGGAGTTGTCCTGTGCAGGGCCAGGTGTTGGATTTTGATGAACCTTGTTTGTCCCTTCCATCTCTGGATGTTCTTTAATTCTGTGTTGGTGGCACCTTTGCAGCCCTTCTCTTCTCCCCGTGCACCACATGGGGTTCTGGTTTTTGTGTCCTTTTGCACTCAGTAAATCTTCATCCCCTGCCTTGGCTCCACTTTGGTCCTGAGTGGGAACATAGAGTCTCAGAATGGTTTGGGTCGGAAGGGACCTTAAAAATCATCTAATTCCAGTCCCCTGCCAGGGATCTTCCCATCCCATGACTTTGTCCTCTCCTAGATCAGCTTCTCGTAGCAGTAACAGGCTCCAGTTTCAGGCAACAACATAGAATTTTTACCTGTTTTGGGGAAATCCATTCACCTGCCTTTGCACTTGGCATTAAGTGTAAGGAGATGGGGCATAAAGACTATTTATTCCATAATGGTGCAAAACTCTTTTTTGGAGGATAACAAACACTCTCTTTCTTTTATTCTCCCACCATATTAAAAGTATCACCAATTCCCCTTCTCTGTTTTTAAATGCTTTTAATTAATTTGGCTTTGCACAGGTCATTTAATAACTCAGAGGATGGATGAGATTTTCCCAGCTTGAAATGGATGCTGGAAGCCTCTCATCTCTATGGCAAAAACTATCACGTGACTGTTTCAGACAACATCTCAGAATTAAGTCTGGCTATTCTGAAGCCCTGGTTCAGGCACACTTTGTGCTTTCTGATATGTGCAGTCACCAGCATTTCCAGCTTTGCCAAGTGCTCTTATCATTTCTTCCATCTGCCAGCGCACACAATATTTCTGAATCTGTTAATTAAGGAACTGAAATTTTGCCCTAAGACACCAGAGTAACTGGTTCAGTTTCTTTGCAGGGAAAACTGATGCCTGCCTTGTCCATAATTACCTAAATTGTTGAGAAAAAAAAAATGATTCTGCTTTCACGTTGATTCACTTTTGTAATTTCATTGCTGAGGCTAAGTGTGGTGCCCATTTAAATTATCTCCTGCTCTCATTTTACTCAAGACATGTTATTTGCTAACAAAGATTCAATATGGAAAAACTGGAAGGTGACAACTACCTCCTTCATCAATGCAAATGACAATAATCTCCTCTCCTCCACCGTGTAAATATAAACACTGAATCATCCCAGACAGAAATACCCTCCTGCATTTAGAAATATGAATGTGCAAAGGAGACACCTGCTCTCATTTATGGAGTCATAAAACTCAAGTTTATCCAATGATTCCATGGCAAATCATTCAGGAGATCAGCGGCAGCATGGACACAGACTAAAAGTGTCCCCAGTGTTTATTCCAAGAATTTGGACATTCTTCACCCTTTGGTTACACTTGCAGTTGGAAAGAAAAGATTAATTTTCCTTCTTGTCAAATTACTGGAATTATTTATTTTAAAAACCAGCCCATACAATTACACTATAATTTATTTTTCCTTACAGCTCTTTGATATTATTAATAGCCTCTGTATAGCTTCTAAAGCAACATGAAACCATCCACAAGTGATCACCTCTTGGACTAAGTGCTGTTGGGTGTGCAGAGGCTTCTGCTGAGGCTGATCGCAGGGTGATGCTCCTTTTTGTGAGAAACTCAACTGATGGAAGAGCACGTGGAAGTCTTTGCCATCACACTTCTAGATGTTCAGTTCTGTAGTTGACAGTATTTGAGTTCAATCATAAAATCCCAGAATGGCTTGGGTTGGAGGGGAACATAAAGATCATCCCCTTCTACCCCCTGACGAGGACGGAGACACCTCCCACTGTCCCAGGTTGCTCCAAGCCCTGTCCAGCCTGGCCGTGGACACTTCCAGGGATCCAGGGGCAGCCACAGCTTCTTTGGGCACCCTGTGCCAGGACCTCCCCACCCTCACAGGGAATAATTTCTTCCCAATATCCCATCTAACCCCGCCCTCTGGCAGTTTAAAGCCATTCCCCCTTGACCAACTTTTGAAGACGACTATGGAAGTTTGTGTCTTCCAGAGGATCCGTTGACTGCAGTGACCTCTTTCTCTCCTGAATCTCCATGAATCTTCTCAGTGGCACTGGGCAAACTTCACCCAAATGTGTATTTAACAGGAGCATCGCAGACCCACAGCCTCCTGCCCCCCATGACAGACCCTGCACAAGAGGAGCATCCCCAGGGCTCAAACTTTTCTCAGCCCCACTTGGGTCTGTTGGAAGAGCCTGCAAGCATGGGCACCTTTGTGGGGTCTGGGTCTGAAAGGTATTTTGGTAGATGTGAGGGTCCAGCTTGGTGTAAAACATTTCTGTGGAGCTGAGGATGCAAAAACTTTGTCAAAATTCTCGAACAAGAGGGGAAAACCCTGTCAGAAAATCTCCCTGGGATGGGTTTGGCTGCACTGTGCCATAACCCAGGAAAGCAGAACATGGGCAGTTCCTGCTGAGTTACTTTTTGCATAAGAATATTAAAGCTATATGCATAAAATAATACCATCCTTCTTCTCAGAGACTGTGTCACAGAATCACAAAATGGTTTGGTTGGAAAGGACCTTGAAGATCATCTCATTCCAACCCCCTGCTATGGGCAGGGACACCTTCCACAGACCAGTTGCTCCAAGCCACTGTTTCCTAAACAAAGTTAATCAATAAACCTGCACATGGCTCCATGAATCTTGCAGAGAAGACAAAAGTTAACACCTCCAGTGGCAACCCTGTTCTCACCCTGCTGAAAATCCAAATTCTCCAGGCTCCGCTGGCTTCTCTTTTCATTCCTCCTCGTGCTTTGAGCCACTCTTTTCTCCACAAGGGTGGGTGTTTAGATGCTTGCCTTCTAATCAGCCACAATTACAGCCTTTCCCAGGATCTTCTGCTGCCAAATTGGAGGGGGGAAAGAGAGAAAAGGTTTTAAAAAATAAGAGAGAGAGGCTAATGCTTGCAAAGACATATGTGTTTAGTGTTGTTGGCAGATTTGTAAACTTATTAGTGCCTCCACACACCATGTAATTAAGATCTACTGGTAATTAGTCAATAGTTAAAAATAGCGGTTGGTATTGTGCTGCTGAAAACGCCTACAAAATAATGTGTTCTCTGCTCTCAAGATGCAGTTAGTGTCTCTAAAAAATGTTAATTTAAAAAATATGTATTCGTTTCAGAAGCAGATTTTTTAGCAAAGGAGATTTCAGTGAGTTTGTGTGTGTGTGTGCATCCAACCTATTTATCTTTCAACATTTATGTGTGTTTGTGTGATGTCCAAAAAGTCTGACTGCATGTTTTGTCTTGGATAAAAATGTTAAGCTACAAAACTGCAGACTCGGCACAGCCGTGGAGAGGGAACGGGAGCTGTTTTCATTTGTCGATTTCCATTGGAATAAACCTGCTCATCAAAGGAAATTGTTCAGAAATCCATGGGAGTGGCAGATGTGCAGCACCATGGGGCAGATGTCTGGCGTTTGGAGAGCCGTGTGTGTATTTTCTAAATATTCAGGGATTACCACAGTCTATGGATATAATCCTTTAGTAACCTGGAATGTCAAAGACAACACAAAAGCTCTAATGCCTTGTAGCAAACAATTTGGCCAAAGTGCCCTGGAAGAGCAGGTTAGAAGTCACTTGTCTTTATCCCATGAAAGAAGACCCAAAAGAGGTGGTGTGGTCTTTTAAGATTTTTTTAAACTCCTGCTGTAAAATGTGCTCCAGAGCTGTGAGAGTTGCTGGTGATGTTCTGAAAGGACATCTCATTTGGCTGTCATAAGCAATCTGTGGTGATTTGTTGTGCAGACAGGCATTTGTCTCAAGTAATCCAAAGGGCTTATTGTGATTGCTTGCTAGATCCAAGGAATGTAGAGTCGACTCCCAAACCTCTCCTAAATCTGTCCTTATGCCATGTCAATGGATTTGTCAGGGCACCCTCAGACAACAGCGATGCACTGGTGGGGGAGATTTACCTTTGCCAAGCAGAGTTGGTTGCTGTGTTGATAGAGCTGCTCCTGAAGTGCCTGTGGAGAGGGGAATTCTGCTCCAGGAGAGAAACTGGACTTTGTTTCGTGCTCTGGAGAGAAGCACCTGTTGCTGACCTTAAGAGAAAAAGGCCTTACTCCAAATCCAGGGTACAGCAGAAAAGACCAAGCCTGGACCATCCTACCAAGGATCATAAAGTTATTTCATGGGTTGTTCATGATACCACATGAGTTCATGGAGTCATAGAATAATGGAATGGGTTGGATTGGAAGGGACCTAAAAAACCACGTCATTGCAACCCCCTGCCATGGGCAGGGACACCTTCAGCTACCCCAGGTTGCTCCAAGCCCCATCCAACCTGGCCTTGGACACTTCCAGGGATGGAGCAGCCACAGCTTCTCTGAGCAACCTGTGCCAGGGCCTCTGCACCCTCACAGGGAAGAATTCCATCCCAATATCCCATCTAACCCTGCTCTCTGTCAGTGTGAAACCTTGTCCTGTCTCTCCAGACCCCTGTAAATGGTGTTTCTCCAACTTTCCTGTTTGCTGCTTTTAGCCACTGGAAGGCCACAATTATGTCACCCCAAAGTCTTCTCTCTTCCAGGCTGAATCGTTCCTACTTCCTCAACCTTTCCTCTCAGAAGAGGTGCCCCATCCTCTCGTCATTTTGGTGCCTCTTTTGGACTCACTCCAACCCATGTTCTTCCTGTGCTGGGGGACCCCAGGTGGGGTCTCGCTTGATCAGGTCAGAGGGCAGAATCCCCCCTCCCCTGCTGTGCAATCAGCCCAGGACACGGGGGTTTCAGGGCCAGGGCATGTCCAGCCTCTCGCCAGTCCTTCTCCCAGGACTGTTCTTGATAGGTGATCTCTGGACAACTCTCTGAGCATCCCTGCTACCCAGACACCTGGCACTGTTACCTTTGAGCTCACAGTAGGATTTATAGTAATGTTTCTTTGACGCTGAAAATGAATTTCAATTTCACTGTGTTCAACTGTGGCATTTATAGAGTGAGTTTTCTGCTCAAAAACCTGAGAAACTTATTTTCAAATAGCTTTTTTTGGTTATGAATGTGTCCTTTGAATCCTTTCACCCTTTCCCAAGTCCTCTTTCCCTGGTTTAGAGTGGCAGTTAACCAGCACTTTGGGAATGTCATAAAGTTCATTACACAGAATTCATGAGTAGAACGATGTTATATGATGATAACTAAAATATATAGATGCATATTGGGGATGCAGTTTGTTTCTAATCAAACAAAATCACCCATTGGAAAAGAAAAAAAGAATCCAAACAAATTATAAAATCACAGAATTTGGGTTGGAAGGGACCGTAAAGATCATCTCATTCCATGAGCAGAGACTCCTTCGTCTGGATGAGTTTGCTCAAAGCTGCATCCTCAAAGCCCATCCCCAAATAAAGTGAAACCAACAATCTTTGAACAAGGAGTGAATTTAAGATGTCCCTTCTTTGGGAGCTATGCCTGTCACTGGCAGCTTCACCTGGGAGAAGACATTGATAGGATATCTTTTGTCTCCCTGGGGTCTAGTAGAAACTGTTGGAGGGATGAAGGAGTTGTTGGAGCAGATTGGAATGATAAAGACGCAGAAAATCAGAGATGGGCACTCTGAGGATGTGATCTCTCCAGCCTTATTTCCTCAAGAAACTAGAAAAATGTACAAAACCCCTTTATTCCCTCAGCTCTTTTCTGCTTCACTTCTTCCAGCTCTTTTATAAATCACCATTCCCAAACCTCACTGTCCAGCCTGGGCTCACTCGGGACTCAAACACATCCTGCAGCATCACCTCAGGGTAGGAGCACATTTCTCCTGGAGCAAATCTCCATTTACCAGCTGATCAGCCACCACTGGGGAGCACCAGTTGACCCCACTCGTGCCAGAGCTTGGGAAGAAGTCACTGCATGAGAACTGCTGGGGCGTGAGGACCTCCGGGACACGCGGCTGCCGAGGCTGGACAGTGACAAACCTCTCCAGAGGGACATCAGCACAGCCTGCAGCATGCTGGAGGACTCAAGGACTGGGAATAGGAAACAACTGCTGGTCTGTTCCAGAATGTGAATTAGGAAGAAAAGCCCATTTGAGGCAAATGGCAATGAGTTCAAGGAGTCCTCTGGGGTGAAAATGTGTGGAAGGTAGAATTATTAGAGACAAATAAGTGTTTTCCCTGATTTAGTTTTCTTATAGGACCTTGCTAATGGCCAACAGCTGGGAGAAAATGTGAGGTGAATCCTTGATTTCACAGGATCATACAGATTGGAAAAGTCTTCAAAGGCCATCAAGTCCAAACTTGGACCACTTTGTCAACTAAACCAGAGCATTCAGTGTCACTTCCAGCTGTTCCTTGATCACCTCCAGGGATGGTGATTCTACCATCTCACTGGGCAGCCTGTCGCAATTTTTAACGACCTATTTTGTAAAGAAAGGCCTCCTGAAGTGCAAAAATTTGAAGCAATCCAGCTGCTGTAATGCTCCTGGGGCACCCTGCTCCCCCGGAGGCTGCACAGGACCAGGATGGCCCAGGGTGAGGAGAGGCTGGAGCCACCCCCGTGCTCCTGTCCCTGCAGTACACAGCCCATCGGGGTCTGCTGCCCAGCGACGTCTTTTCTTCTCAGTTTGGAGTTTTGCTTTGAAAGGCAGTTCTGGTGACTCTGATTTGTGATGACAGCAGCTTCAGTGGCATTTAAAGAGACTGGAAGGAAGAGATAAATAAGCTTGAAGATTGCTTAATAAAGCAGTGGAAGAATTGTTCTTCCCTGTGAGGTTTCTAGACACGAAGTCAGGCGTGGGAATTCGTCTCGTCTTGTTTTAGCTGTCTAGAAGTTGGACATCTTCCTTGTCCAAGCTGATCCTCAAGAGTTTCTCTGGAGGATTTGGAGAGGATGCCAGCACAACTGGAAGGCAATTCCCCTCCCTGTTTTAGGCTTGTATTTTGGGACAGGAGGAACCATGCTCTGGAGGTGCCCATCCTTTTTCTGCTGACTGCACAGAAATTTAACTTTTAGAGGGGTGAAATTAGGCAAGGGCAACCCAGACTAGACAGAGTGAGAAGAACCTTGTTCAGAGATAGATGCTTTGATTAGGTGACACTTTGAGTCTTGCTTCTCGGGTTGCCAGAGAGCCAGGAATGGTGAATTTGGTCTTTGGGAAGTGTCACAAACTGCTCCTTGTGGCATCTCCCATGGGAATCCCAGCCAGAACCAGAGAAACCCAACTCCTGCTCTGCTCAGGGGATGGGCAGTGCAGGACAGAGGGAATCCCGTGGAGGTCAAGCAAAGCTGGAGGACAGCAAGGACTCCTCAAAGAGAAGTGTGAGGAACTCAGTTCTCTGCTGGTTAGGCTGATCAGAAGGGGCACGAGGGAGTCTGCAGCACAAATGCTCAGGTTGAGTCTCAGAGAGGATAACAAGCTCTGGCATTTTTAGGGCAGAATGGAAAGAAGATTTAAAAAAAAAAAAAAGAAAAAAGAAGCTGAAACATCAGCAAACAATAACTCTTGATCTAAATCTTACAGATCACTGTACTTGCAGTGGGGCAACTGTCCAGGTAAAGACTGCAAAACTGAGCCTGTTGAATGAGACCTACCTTGACCCAAAAAGTTCTTAACTGTCCTTCCACCACCAGCAGAGATTGTGCAGGCTTGACCAAACACTCTGCAGCACCTGTAATATTTCACTGTAAGAGAGGAAAGAATTCCCATTCCTCTGAGACATTCCATCCCTGTCTTGTTGCTGTGCACTCCCTGTCCCTGGAGATGTTCAATACCAGGCTGGGTAAGGATCTGAGTGACCTGATTAAGCAGAAGGTGGCCCTGCCCGTGGCAAAGGGTTGGAACTGGATGTTCTTTCAGGTCCCCTCCAACAGAAAACATTCCATGATTCTATGATTCAATAAAGAGAGACTTAATTTATAGACCTGAACGTGAAGAACAGTCCTGGGAATGGCAGAGGAAGTGGTTTTAAATTAGGAGAGGTTTAGTTTAGAGATCAGGAAGGAATTGTTCCCTGTGAGGGTGGTGAGGTCCTGGCACAGGGTGCCCTGAGCAGCTGTGGCTGCCCCTGGATCCCTGGAAGTGTCCAAGGCCAGGCTGGGGGGCTTGGAGCAACCTGGGGTAGTGGGAAGTGTCCCTGCCCATGGTAAGGGTCAGACTAGATAAGCTTTTAAGTCCATTCCAAGCCAAACCATTCTGTGATTCTATAATCGTGCTGATCCTGCTTAGGACAGGTCAGAAATCCCCCCAGGAAATCTCCAGATGAGAATGGCACTCACTGCTCTTCCAAGTCACCGCTGCACAGGGTGCTGTGCGGATGCAGCGTGCCTGGAGCGTGGCTGTTCAGTAGTTAACATTCCAGGGAGAAGCCACTGGTTCCACTCCCATGAGCAAGTTTCCCTCCTCGGTGTGGCTGCAGCTCCCAGCTGCCAGGAGGATTTGGTGCAAGGTGGTCGGGCCAGCAGGGTGAGAGGCAGCAAACTCCTGTTTTCAGGAGCTGGGGTAGTGTTGTGACACTCCAGGGTCAAGCACACACCCTGTTCATTGCTCCAAGTTTCTCACAGGGAGTCCAACAACATTGGATTGCTCATATGTGCTTTCAGGATGTCATGTACAGCACTGCTTCCACCTCCTTGTCAGCAGCTCTTTTATCACTTCTTGATTAAACAAAACACTTAAATCCTTATCCCTTATCATGTCTCGATCCTGAGACGTGTCTGTGTGGCAGAATATTCAAACCATCTCCCAGTGCCACTTGTTTCAAGGAGCACAGATGGGCTTCAGGTTAATTTTAGGTGTAATATTTTGCTGAATCAGGATCTTCCCCTGCAAAGGACAACTTCCTAGGTACAGAGAGGGCAGTGCAAGGAGACATCCCTGTTGCTGCAGGAGACACAAGCTAACACTGTTTTCTCAGGAGAAAATGTGCATGGAAGGACCTCACAGCTTCCTCTTGAGCCTGCAAGTCTACCTTGAATTGCTTAATAGGGTTGTTGATAGAGGGTCACTTGGGAGCTGGAACTCACCTGAGGGTCAAAGCCATGACAGCCATCCAGCTTGAGGAGGGGTCTCGGTGTTTTCAATGTGTTTTCTATCCCTGTTGCTCATTCATCCATCCAGGCTGTGCGTGGGCCTCAGTCCTTGGATTTTTCCTGCCAGATGGGGATGTATTCACTTCTGAGTTTCCCATCTAAAGCACTTAAACCACAGCTTGTGTCTCAACAGGTGAGTTGTGCCACAAGCTCCTTTTGGAGGCATCACTGCTGGGAAACAGAATCATAAAATCATGGAATGGTTTGGGACAGAAGGGACCTTAGAGATCATCTTGTTACAACACCCTGCCATGGACAGGGACACCTTCCACTCTCCACTATCCCAGGCTGCTCCAAGCCCTGTCCACCCTGGCCTTGGACACATCCAGGGATCCAGGGGCAGCCACAGCTGCTCTGGGCACCCTGTGCCGGGGCCTCACCGCCCTCTGAGCAAACAGTTTCTTTCTAACTCTTCCCTCTGTCAGTTTGAAGCCTCTCCACTTGTCTTATCACTTGATGCCCTTGCCGAATTCCCTCTCCCTCTTTTTTTATAAGCTGCCTTTAATTACTGGAAGGGGTCACAATGAGTTCTCCCTTTCCAGACTGAGCAAGCCCTGCTTTTTCAGCCTGTTTTCCTAGGAGAGGTGCTCCAGTCCTCAGATCATCTTTGTGGTCTCCCTGCACCGATTTCCCAGGACTTCTCCTTTATTCCTCAGAAGAGCCTGGATGTGGCCCCAAAACACTCTCCCCGAGTGGGCTGTGTGGGTTTTGTGCACAGAGATGATGGATAGCTCTCACAGCACTGCAGCAAAGCCTGTTCTCCGTGGCTCCCTCTGTACTTTCCCCCAGAGCTCGGGGAATTGTGGATGCGGGTGCATTTGACAGTGTGAGGGCAGAGTAACAGTCTGGCAGCTGGGCCCCACTGGGAAATCCTGTGCCTGCCTGGTGCCGGCTCCCGAGGCTGCAATTATGGCCAGAGGTGATACCTTCATTTCCAGGTGCTTCTGCCCTTTCAGCTATTTGCCTCCCAAAATCACTCTTTATTGCTACGTGTGAAAACCTCCACCACTGTGTGAAATTGCTGTGGATCAGATGGCAGCGGATCCCTGGCGCTGGCTTTCAATAGGATATTTCACAGCTCTCTGCTTGCTGGGAAACATCCATTTCTGCTCCAGCCTGTGCTGACCTGCAGAAATCACAGCTTTCATGGCATCCTGATGCAGAGCTTGGGCTCTGTAATCAAAGATGCAGCCCCTTGGATGTTTAGGTTTGAAGAGCACTGATTTGGGGTCCCCTGTACCCCCACAGTGGGCGTTTTTGTCTCAGCAGTTTTCACATTCTAGCTGGATGTACTTTTCTCCAAGATGCTGCTGGTCTGTGCCCTCTTCTTCCCTCCAAATATTAAAAAAAAAAGAAATTGTTCTCTGAGAGAGTGGTGAGGCCCTGGCACAGGGTGCCAGTGAAGCTGTGGCTTCCCCATCCCTGGAAGTGTCCAAGGCCACATTGGATGGGGCTTGGAGAAATGTGGGCTAGTGGAAGGTGTCCCTGCCCATGGCAGGGCATTGGAACAAGATGACCTTTAAGGTCCCTTCCAACCCAACCCATTGTAGGATTTTAAGAACTCTGCAGTGCCTGTTTTTTTTTCTCTTGCATATGTTGAAAATCTTAGTTAGGGTGGGACTACACAGGTTCTGATTTCCCTGATCTATCCACATAAATACATGGAGATCCCTATCCTCCACTCCCATCAATGCACCCATCAGGGTGTTATGTTTCCTCTCTGGTTTGCAGTAGAGCCATGGAATATCCTGAGCTGGAAAGGACCCACTAGGACCATTAAACCCAACTCCTGTCCCTGCACAGGACACCCCAAGCAGTGATAGCACCATGGCTGGGCTTTTCATTGACATGGAAACCAATGGCTTGTCATGGGAGGGAGGTCAGTGTTTCAGTGTTTGCTCAGGATGGAATTACAGAATCACAGAATGGTTTGGGTTGGAAGGACCTGAAAAACCATCTCATTCCACCCCACTGCCACGAGAAGGGACACCTTCCATAGACCGAGTTGCTCCAAGCCCTGTCCAACCTGGCCTGGAACACCTCCAGGGATGGGGAGTCCACACCATCTCTGGGCATCTATGAGGGCTCCTTCATCACTCCTCACTCCTGAACTGGGCAAAGTGTCACCTGCAGTCTCCCGGGATATTTCAGACTCCACTGCATAAGTGCCCTGTGGTGCTTTGCTGACGTTCCAGGCCAGGGTTTGCTGCTGGGGCGATCTCCTGAGCCACGGATTTCCCGTGCACAGTGACTCACTGTAGCACACTAATCACAGCGGCCCCTTCCGTGATCTCCCCAGCTCCTGCACAGGAATTGCCATTCCCATTTAGAGCACCGGCTCATCAAACCCCCCTTCCTGCCTCCGGCGGTGGCCAAAACCGGAGGCTCCCGAGGTTGCCTCCGTTGCATTCCAAAGTGACTGCACAGTTCTGGGTGTGCGGGTGGAAAAGCTCCCCCGGCCGCTGCCAAAGATCCTCTTATGCGCTGGAGCATGAGATTTGATTACCTTTATTACAGGATCTTCGCATGCAGAGCTGCAAATGTTCATGGTCATGCAATTATCCAGTCACAGCAGTTGACTCAGTGACCTTCTTTAGCAGTGAAGTCCATAAATTGCCTTTGCACAGTGGAGGGACCTGTGAATTCCTGCTCCTCCATTGAACTTCATCTTCACCGAGTGACATCCAGTGACTTGTATTATACAGGGCAGGGAAAAATGGAAAGAGAGTTTCTGGCCTGTGGTTTCCTTCACTTTCTCCATTTGAATATCCTCAGACTCTTCCGTTGTATTTACAAAACATTATTGGATTTTTGACTGTTTTCTTTCCTGAATGAAGATAAACTTGTGCAGCTCCTCAGGGTGTTCTGGCACCCTGGATCACAGGTGAAGATCACCCATGAAATGTCCAACACATCCTTTGGCTTCTCTGGGAGAAGATCTCAAGTATGTTTAGGAAAACACACAAATAATCATGGAATCCCACAATTGTTTGGGCTGGAAGGGACATTAAAGACCATCCACTTCCAGCCCCTGCCATGGGCAGGGACACCTTCCACTATCCCAGGTTGATCCAAGCCCTGTCCAGCCTGGCCTTGGACACTTCCAGGGATCCAGGGGCAGCCACAGCTTCTCTGGGCACCCTGTGCCAGGGCCTCCCCACCCTCACAGGGAACAATTCCTTCCCAATATCCCATCTATCCCTGACCTCTGGCAGTGGGAAGCCATTCCCTGTGTCCTGTCCCTCCATGCCTTGTCCCCAGTCCCTCTCCAGCTCTCCTGGAGCCCCTTTAGGCCCTGGAAGGGGCTCTGAGCTCTCCCTAGATCCTTCTCTTCTCCAGGGGAACACCCCCAGCTCTCCCAGCCTGGCTCCAGAGCAGAGGGGCCCCAGCCCTTGGAGCAGCTCCGTGGCCTCCTCTGGTCTCTCTCAGCAGCTCCACATCCTTCTGCTGTTGGAGCCCAGGGCTGGGGGCAGCTCTGCAGGTGGGGTCTCACCTGAGCGGGGCACAGGGGTAGAATCGCCCCCTCCCCTGCTGCCCAAGCTGGGGGATCAGCCCAGGACATGATCATGGCTGTCATGTCCAGGACTCATCCACCAGCACTCCCAAATCTTTCTCCCCAGGAGAAGTCCCATTCTCCTCCCAGCCTCTTCTTGGGCCTGAGATTGCCTAGACCAAAGTGTAGGACCTTGCAGTTGGCCTTGTTGATCTTGATGAGGTTCACATGGACACACCTCTCCAGCCTGTCCTGGTCCCTCTGGATGTGAAAAGGCAAGGAAGGTCATTTCAAGGGCTGACACCATCTGGGACCCAGCAGAAGAGGGCAGATGATGAGTTAACCCCTTTAAATTCCAGGGGAAATTGAAAGACAAGAAGAAACTCGGGGATTCCAAGTACAATTTGGCCAGACCTCGCATTTCTCAGTGAAAATGCACCAGATATCACAAGAAATAGGGGAAACAGCTATTCGGGGAGAAGGATAAAATGTTACTTTTAGGGAAAAAAAATGCCACAAAATAACATTTAGCATCTCTTCCAGCACATGCTGCTGCAGCCTTGAGTGCAAGGAGCCGTAAAAGTGACTAAAGCAAGAGTCTGCGGAGCGGATTGCTCGAGTGAAAGGAAGCTGGGATGAAATAAATGCCAGCCAGCCCCTCACCCAGCACTGCTCAGAAACGCCTGATGCTTTCTGACTGGAGAGCCAGGCCTGGAGTAATTATTCAGTTCCAGCATTTTCACTTTTAAAGTGAAAAAGAGGCTTCTTATCTTTGCATGAGTTACAATTTTGCCTCTTATTTTATGAGCTGACACTGCTGGTGAAGGTCTTTGCTTCTGGTTTTGCTCCTCTCCCGGTCCTTGTGGCCACGTGGCCACTGTCCTACTCCGCCCTACTGGAATTAAAATCCCTGGGGCTATGGCTACAACTGAGAATGAAACTGTTTGGGGCACAGAGGGTCACCCCTACTGCTGAACTGCTTGTTTCAGCTCAGGTGGAGCATTGGCTGGAATAACCTGGGAAGCTCAGGAGTTAACATGAACAAGGAACCATTCCCAATGGACTATCTGGGGGGATCATCCTGTTTTGAAGACTGAGAAAATTTAATAGCAGATCCAGCCCAACTGGCCACTCTGTCTTGGCTTTGGGGCATGCACGAGATCATGTTTAAATTGTAAATTTCTTAATTTACAATTAAGATTGTAAATTAAGGGATTTATAAATCTCTGGAGAGAATCTGGGTGCTCTGAGGTACTCTGGTCCTATACAGTAATTATGACTGGGGTCATTAATCACATTTAGGGACTGAAGGCCTGAATCCACTCTCCAGGGGAATAGCAGGAGCTGGGTGTCTGGCTGCTGGGTGATCCAAGTCAAGCTCAAAGCAAAAATGCTGAAAGAGCCTTTCCAAGGATTCTGGAAGGGCTGTTTGGCCAGGGGTTGGGCTGGCACTTACCCCAAGACCTGTGGAGTGTGACTCTTCCCTTCCAGTGACACCCAGACCAGACCAGGTGGTGTCCCTGGATTATCTCTAAATCCTCTTGGTCGTACAGGCACTGCACCAATTGCCTTTATTCCCTGACATCACTCCTCCATCCATTTTTCCCCTCTTCAAGCCACAGCTCCAGCACCTCACCAGCCCCTTCCTGTGTCAAATCCTGGGATCCTGATGAAGCCAGCCCATGACCTTGGTCAATGCAGCCACTCCCTTCCTGGTCTCTGCTCATGTTCTGCTCCTGGAACTCCCCCTGCCCACGTCCCTCCTGCCCTCGTGGCCATCCCGCTTCCCTTCCCTCTGCCACATCTCCCTTATGCTTCTGTGCTGCTTCCCAAGGACTTTTCCTGCTCTCTCAGCCCTCGCAGCACCATGGGGGCTGAAGGACTGGCCTCCAAAACCTTGAGATTCCCAACACCAGGGGGAAACCCCACATTCCAGCTGAAAAGCAGAACAGTTTTTGGGGCAATAACATCACTTTGCCTCTTTGTCAGCTCTCCATGCAGCCCACGAGTCCTTCCTTCCTACCAGACCACTCTTTCCCAAGGGGAATCACAGCCAGCAGCCTCCATGATACTCTAAAACCTGGCCTTGCTAAGCCATTCCCTATTTCTCCATCCCAGCCACCTCCCCCACACTCTTTCCTTCTCTAATATCCAAGGAGCCACAGCTTAGGAGCCCCAGCTTAGCATCACCTCCTGTAATAGCATGAGCCCTGGATGAATCCCCTTGATTTTAGGGCACAGGGTGTTACTGGAATTCCTTGCCTTGTTCCAAGTGCTTGCGTCTTTTCTGTTATTTCTGTGCTGGATATTCAGAGCATGGGAAGATTTTGGAGTCAGAATTTGTTTTTAGAAAAGAAAACGGGTGCAGCAGAGGGGTCTATATCATACATCCTCAGGAGGCAAAAACTGAGTGACGAGTTAAAGTCATCATGATAAAAAGTATGCTTAAAAAAACCCCCACAATTCTTACTGTTTGGAGCAAATATTCCCAGTATTGGTCAGCTTGATCCTCCTCCCATGCCTGCCAAAAATAAAAACAGCTTTAGGACAGTCACTTTATTTGTATTTGATGCTTTTTTTTGGGTCTAGGTTAAAGGTGACAGCTTGGTCAGAGGTGGCAGGGAGGACAAACAATGGAGATGCAGAGCTGACAGGCATGTGGGGGTGGAAAATCCTGGAAGCTCTGGATATGTTGGCTCTGATTTTATTTGGGTTTTTTCAGGCTAATTAGAAAGTGCTGCACACTCATGCATTGGCAGATCCTAAACATTGTAGTGTTGGCTGGCTGGGTAAACACATATGGGATTGGAGGGAGGGGCGTGCTTTGGGATATCCTGGAGAGATGGAGCAGGGTGGAAAAGGGAGGCAGGATTGGGGATTTTCTTTGGCCGTGCAACACAGGCCATTTCCCTTAGTCCATGACAGGTTAGATTCCTCACTCCGGAAAAGGAGATGAGCAGACTGGAGGCACAAAAGGGAAGGAAAACAGATGAGGCATCCATAAGAAACACTTTGGAGTGGGGGCATAGCAGTGGTCCCAGCAGGAATCCGTTTACTCTCGGGATACTCACAAAGGGGCTTTGCCCAAGACATGTTTAAGCAGCTTATGGCCATTAGACAAATGTTTAATCTGCAGGAAAGTGGGCCACCAGGCAGGCAGGTGCTGGGATGCTTTTTGAGCCATGGAGCAGCTGGGTCTGGGAGAGAGGGCAGTGGAGGGGACCCTGGGGACAGGGAACCAGAGGAGGGCAGGGTTTGCACCTCAGGGCTTGGCAGGGCAGGTGTGGGCACTGCAAATGCCAAAAGGGTTCCTATGGAAAGGTGAAAAGAGCCCTGAAATCGCCTGAGCGCAGCAGGGACGGGCAAAGAGACCCCAAAAAGGCTGTCCCCAAGTCTAGTGGCACCTCTCCCACCTGTGTGTGACCTGCAGGACCTGAGGCAGCCAGGTGGAAGGTGGGTCAAATAAAACTCTCCAGATTTGCAGCCCCAGTCTCACAGGGGCAGCCACCGGCGAGAGGCGCGGAAAGCCAGACGGAAAATCAGCTCATTCCCAGATCTGATCCCAGTTTGCCCTAAATAAAGACGTGGATCAGCCTGCGGGGGGCACGAGCAGAGCGGGAATAACTTCAGCCTGCCCTTCTCCGAGAGCGAGGCTGGAGCTGGCATCCCTCGGCTGCTGGAGCTGGCATCCCTCGGCTGCGTGAGCAGCATTTCCCGGGCAGGTGCCGTCGTTTTGCAGTTTTCCAAGAGATGGCAGCCTTCCCTAAATCTTCTCCCGGGCTCTGACCGCGCGGCACGCGTTTCACCTTGGGCCCTGACGCGGCGGCTGGCGGAGCCCGTGGGACGCGGGGCTCCCAAGCTGCAGGGCTGCTGCAAGCCGCCTTTCCAGCCGTGCCGCCGGGATTTTCCTGGTTCCTGCCTGGAGCAGCGATCGTGGAGGAGGGATCTGGGTTTTCTCTTGGTTGTACATCACCCAAAGTTGCCTTCTTGCTGGCAGCTCCAGCATCCTGGGCTGTCCCTGTGGCATTCTGCACCATCCATGGCGCCTGGAGCAGCTTCTGTGGGAGGGGGTGTTTGGGTTGGGAACTCCAGGAGGAAGTGTAGCAGCCAGTAGTACACTGGCCTGGGCTCTCAGCTCCCTGTGATCTCTGTTCCCAAATTGTTCTTCCCTGCAGAAGGACACAATGAGAAGGTGGGATGAGCTCTACCTCCCAGTGCCTTTGCTGTGTGGCTTTGTGGTCACCCACAAAATTCCAGTGTGTCCCCTCAAGAAATCACAGTCACAGAGTGGTTGGATTGGAAAAGACCTTAAAAACCTTCTCAGTCACCCCCTGCCATGGGCAGGGACACCTCCCACTATCCCAGGGTGCTCCAAGCCCTGTCCAACCTGGCCTGGGACATTTCCAGGGATCCAGGGGCAGCCACAGCTGCTCTGGGCAACCTGTGCCAGGGCCTCACCATCCTACAGGATTCCCACCTTCCTCCCCAGAGATTCTACTCTGCCTCAGTGTTTATTGCAGGAGCTCGTCAGGATTGGAATTGGGGTCCCCTTTATGCACCCGTCTCGTGCATCTCTGTTCTCCAGACCTTGGAAGTGGAAAGATGGGAACACAAACATAAACCCCATTCTTTTCCAGGCATCCTTTTTATGTCCACATTATATTTGCAGCCTGTGGAAAGCTACAGATACCAAAATACAAATACAGACCAACACCCTCAGCTCTGTTCCCCCACCACTGCTTCCCTGAGCCCACCAGTCCTAGAGAAGGAAGTTACACAGCCTATTCCTGGCTCTGTTCCCGTGGCCTTGGACACTGGAGGTGTCTGTTCCAGTCCATTAAACAGTGCCAGGGCCTGCTTGCTGGGCCTGAGGCCAGCTGGCATTACCTGGCCACGTCCAGACTATCACTGCTGTGTGAGCAACCCCCATCCCTCCACCATCCCTTTGCTGTTGTCCCCACCTGGCACTTGGACTGACACCTGCACCAAGGTAGACCTTCAATAGGCTCTGTTCATCCCTGTTGATGCCAACCTCCCTAGAAGATGAAATTGTCTCTACCCACAGTGCATTCTCTGTTTTTCTCAGATAAAACTGTGGTGATCCATTTTTTAATTTGAGGTTTTAGACCCTTTCCCTTTGCTGTGCATTGAAACTGAGCAAAGCACGATTTCCTTCCTCTCAAAGAGAGACGGGGGAGCCCTTTCCTCTGGGCTTAGGGTGACTTGGGGGTGCCATTGGGGGTGACACTGGAGTCCACAGCTGAGGACATTGATGGGAATGGAAGGAAAAACTGGCCTTAAAAATCTGCAGAAGACAATTCCCTGAGCCATGGTGAGCTCTTCTCCAGGAAGCCCACCCAGTCTCCCCCAGGAGCAAGGTGTAGAGGCAGCACAGTCCCTGCAGCAGGGACTTCCAACTGCTCCTCCTGGACACACTAGGAGGAAAGTCTCAGTGACAAATGGGAACTGGGACCAGCAAAGCATGAAGCTGATTTGGGTTCTTCTGTGCTTTGTTTTCCAAGGAAATGGTGAGCAAAGAAGAGCCGTAGACCATGGAATCACAGAATTTTTTGGGTTGGAAGGGTCCTTAAGGATCATCTCATTCCAATCCCCCTGCATGGGCAAGAACACCTTCCACCATCCCAGGCTGCTCCAAGCCCTGTCAACCTGGCCCTGGACACTTCCAGGGATCCAGGGGCAGCCACAGCTTCTCTGGGCACCCTGTGCCAGCTGCAGCTCTGCTCCCACCAGAGATCACTTCCACATTCATCAGAATTTTCTCCTTCACGTGTCCCCAGTGATGCCCAGAGATGCTGCCTGAGCTGAGAAGGAGCAGCTGGAGGGCACATTCCCCGTGCTGTGTCCTTGGGAAGAGTCTCCAGCAGGAATGACGTGGGCTGTTTACCCCATTACACCATCTCCAAAACAGGGCTCAATGACACATAAAGGGATAAAACTAAAGTCTTTCTGGGGACAAAACTTAATTATTGGTGGCAATTTTCACATTCAGAAGCCACAGGGCAGTTCTTAGGCTGCACTAGCCCGGACTGGATCCAATCTGTTATCTGAGATTGTGCCTCTCCCCTCCTGCTTCACCCTCCAGCAGCTCAATCCCAAGGATCCTGTGCCTTCCAAGTGTTCCTGTGCTGCCACACAGAGCTGCTCACACAGCCATGGTCATTTCCAAATTATTGGCAGTTCAGGGGGTGAGGATTGGAGCCCCTCTGCTCTGAAGCCAGGCTGGGAGAGCTGGGGGTGTTCACCTGCAGAAGAGAAGGATCCAGGGAGAGCTCAGAGCCCCTTCCAGGGCCTAAAGGGGCTCCAGGAGAGCTGGAGAGGGACTTGGGACAAGGGATGGAGGGACAGGACACAGGGAATGGGTTCCACTGGCAGTATTTGCATTTGACCACATCATCTCCACGAACAAGGACCTCTCTGGCAAGACTGACCAGATTTTTCCAGGTCCTCTGCACCCATCTTTTTAGAAGACAACAAACCCCACAGCACATTTCAGGGTATTTTTTATTGAAAGGAGCAAAATCTATTTCCATCAAGGAAAAAAACCCAAAGAAAGAAGAAAACAAAGAAAAAACAAAGTTTCTTCCAAACAAGAAGAAATCACTGCAAACATCACTTTCCGTCCTCCTCTCTACTTCCTTTTCCTGTGTGTCAGGCAGCAGTGCATCCTCCCGCAGTCCTCAGAGTGCTCCTCCCTCTCTCCCTTGCCACAGGCCCTGGAGCAATGCCCTCTGCAGCTCCTTTTTGGCTGGCTCTTGGCTGTGGAAAGAGGGAAAAATCTGCATCTGCACTGACTAATTCCTCATGGTCACCAGCATGGGGACCATGATGGGACCCAGCTCCCATGGAGACCCACAGGTGTTGGATGTCTACATTTAGGATGGGGTGGTTCTGGAGCTGAACTCCACTCCAGAAGTCTTTTGAACCAAACCCAACATAATTCTCCATGCAAGACCCACCCACACCTACTTTCCTGGAATTTTTTTTTTACATATAATCCCAGAGTGGTTTGGGTTGGAAGGGATCTTGGTCCAGTCCCACCCCCCTGCCGTGGGCAGGGACACCTCCCACCATCCCAGGTTGCTCCAAGCCCCATCCAACCTGGCCTTGGACACTTCCTGGAACACTTTAACCTTAATTCCTTTGTGGATCAGTCTTATCTCTCATTCTGCTCCACACAATTTTCCACTTTACCTGGGGTGGCCATCAAGGCCATTAGGAAAACAGCAAAGACAACGTAGATGACCCTCATGGCTGGATATCCACCAGGATCACAGCAGCTCTGGGATGCAGCCTCACAGGGAGATCTTGCTAAGAAAAAGGCTGGAGACCCTGATATTTATAGACATTTCCTGACAGACAGGACAGCGTTAAGAGGAGCGTGACTTTGCTGGTGTCCAAGGACACATTGTTTGCTGTTTAATGGGACCTTATGTCACTCCAACCCAGTGGCCATCTGACAATGAGACGTCCACCCCGTGCCCATTTGGCTCTTTGAAGGGCTCTTGTGTGCCCTGTGCCAGTGTCCCTCCCATGAGAGCTGGGTTCCTCTCGGTCTGGCTGCCAGAACTTTTAGCACAGACAATTGTGACTGTCCCCCTGTTCAGGGGACGTGGTGCTGGCTTGTAGGAATGGTTGGGGTGATCAGTGTTAAAACAATGAGTTTGAGAGCTCTTTTTCTCCCTTTCCAAAGCAGAGGCCTGAGGGGACTGGTACGACCCCAGCCAATCCCACCCTGGGCATTCCCAGCTGCCTGTCAAGATCCAGACCCTCTACCAGAGCCCCGAATCCTGTGGCAATGGACAAGCAAGTTGTTATCAAGTTGAAATGTCTTTCCTATCAAAAGAACCCTCTGGCTGCCTGAAGGTGAATTTTGCACCTCAATTAACAGAACAGAGCAAAATGCCAAGGGCAGAGATGGCCAGAGTGGCTCAGGCCTCTGCCGTCCTCCCAAAGTCTCCTTCACCATGAACTGGGAAGAGTCACGGAATCACAGAATGGTTTGGGTTGGAAGGGACCTTAAAGCTCATCATTTCCAAGCCCCTGCCATGGGCAGGGACAGGGACAGTGACAGGGACACTTTTCACTAGAGCAGGTTACTGGCGGAAGAAACAGAAGTCCTGGCATTTACATTTATATCAGATTGTGATTGATGTGTTCCTTCCCACATTTCCCTCTCCCTTGCGGAGAAACAAAAAAATTCCTTCAGCACCTCCAGTCCAAGAAGAGGCTGAACCCAAGCAGAGACACTGCAGGTTGTGTTCCTGGAAAAGAATGGATGTTTGAGCCTGAACAATGTTGGCACTGCACGATGCTGCTCCCTCTGGAATGTCCTGACAGCAGGCTGGGGCTGCCCGCCCTGGGGAGCAAAATCTGGGAAAGCTCTTGCTCCGAGTGTGTCCGTGTGAAGGGACTGGGGACAAGGGGTTCCCTTCCACATCCAGCTGGATATCACAGCCCTGAGGTGCTGCACAGATCCCAAGCCCTGTGGATTTGCTGTTGTTCTCTCTCTCTGCACTGAATCCATTGCATTGCAAGGTAAAAGCAGGAGAGAAGTGGAGAAGATAAACAGAGGATTAAACTGCCCCAAATCTTCCCAATGCACCCCTCTAGCTGTCCTTCTCTAGATGGGAAATGATCCCTCGGTCCCTATGGCTCTTCTGGTCCCTGCCTCATCTACAAATTCCAATTTGCTTCAGGGTGGACGTGCCACTGGATAAGGCTGAGCCCATCAGCAACAGTGGCAGCACCTCTGGGATAACAGAGGTAAGAAAAGGGGGAAAAATGCAAAACAGCACCTGGAGAGAGGAGTGAGAACATGAGAAGAGCCCTGCTCCAAGGCCAGTGCAGAACGAGGAGCAGGAGCTGCTCCAGGCACCAGAGCTGAGATTCCCAGCCCAGGGTGCAGCCCATGGAGAGGCAGCTGTGCCCCTGCAGCCCACGGGGGTCCAGGGGGGAGCAGAGATCCACCTGCAGCCCCTGGAGACCCCACACTGGAGCAGGGGGATGCCTGAAGGACGCTGTAACCCCATGGGAAGCCCACGCTGGAGCAGGGTCCTGGCAGGACTTGTGACTCCATGGGGGACCCACGTGGAGCAGTTCCTGAAGGACTGACCCCATGGAAAGGACCCACACTGGAGCAGGGGAAGTGTGTGGGGAGCCCAGCCCCTGAGGAAGAAGGAGCAGCAGAGACAACTGACCACAGCCCCCATTCCCCTGCTGAGGGGAGGAGGGAGAGAATTCGGGAGCGACACCCAGAATGGGGAGAAGTAGCAGGCAGGGAGGGAAGAATTTTAAGATTTTTTTTTTCCTTATTCATTTCCCTCCCCTGACTTTGATTTTCAATAAATTATATTCATTTTCCTAAGTGGAGTCTGTTTTGCCCACGGTGGCCATTGCTGAGGGATCTCCCCCTGTCCAATCCATTGCGAGGGATCTGTGAGGGCCTCGTTGCTTCTCTGTTTCCCACTTGCTGAAATTTTCATGGAATGAGGGCTGTCTTCTGCCTGGGAGGAGACATTGCTGAGCCACAGACATCTTTATCTGCAGATAACCTGTGACCTGAAAAGCAGCAAGGAGCTAAAAGAGTCTCTCCTGTCTCTGGAGGGCTGTGTTAAGGGCCATGGAGAAGTCAAGAGGGAAAAATAGCACGTTATTCCCAAATCCCCACCCTGTCAGACCACTGGCAGTCCTGCAGCTCATTGTCAGTGCACATTTAGGTTTTTTTTGGTGCTGCTGAGCCTTTGGGCTGGGCTTGGGGAACCTGTTTTAATGCAGGGACTGTGAGGACACCAGTAACCACACCACACACGCCAGAGTTACATCTCCTTTTTTCCTTTGTTTTATTTATTCAGAGGAGGGGATGGCAATGGGGTCAGAGCTGGGAATCTGCTCCCAAAGCCACTGTGGTGCCTCCTCTTCCCCACGTGCTCCTTTTCAGCTCCTATTTCCCCTTCCAGATGGTTGGGATGCAGCAGGAGTGTTTGCAGTC
>VZSE01011452.1:0-111117 GCA_013398275.1 Promerops cafer
TATATAATTTATATAAATACCTGGTTGAGGAAGTAAAGAAGGCAGAGTCAGACTCTTCTTGGTGTCTCCAGCTAACAGGTCAAGTGGCAACAGGCACCAACTGAAATACAGCAAATCTCATGTAGCCAGAAGAAAACACTTTATTGTGTGAGGGTGGTGGTTGGGCTGTGTCACAGGCTGCCTACAGAGGCTACAGAATCTCCATCCTTGGAGATATTAAGAAGCCAACTAGACATGGTCCTCAGCAACCTCTGTCAGTGATCTTTCTCTGAGCAGGGGTTTGGAGGTGACTTCTACTCCCACAGTGGTTCTGTGGTTCTGTAATCTAGCAAAGACATACACTAATTCAAATAACTTTTGTTTCTACCTTTGGGAGGCTTATAAACTCTTAAAGGGAATATATGAAAAATAGGTGAATGAAACATTTCCATAATTAATTTTAATCATGGAAATATTTTTTGGTATAAATGAAATAAGCTCTCTGCAATCAAACAAGGCATGCATGTTTTTAAGAGCTGAAAATAGGGCTGAACATTCCTGTGTTTAAAAGTTTCCATGCTGTCATTGCAATAAATTAAGTTTCTAATTAAACACATGCTCACATACGCACTCTTGGATGGGAATGCTATGCTTGATCAATAGCCCCAGGCTACACAGTAGCAGGCAGAATTATAGCAAATGGAACTGGATGAATTGGTTTACTTAATGACCACAATATGATTTATTTCATTGGTGGGAAAGGGGATAGGAAGACATCAAACTGCTAAAAATATTACCCAAGCAAATTAAGATATGATCTTACAGGAGATAGATTCCCCAGGGATCCCATGTGAGTACAGTAGATCAGAGCTCAGATCACTGTAAAAGAACCATACTTGATGAAAGTGTGTCAGCTAATCTGCATTCAGCTTGTTTGCCATTTATAATTAAGAAGGCTTTTTTGTTATGTTTTAATGTAGATGGCTTATTCACGGACAATTGCTGACTTAATCTGCACATTTTCACAGTGTCATGATTTTAACTGTTGGAGGAACCTTGGTAGAAAAAACAAAACTAATGCAGAAAATTCCCCATACAGTGTAGCAGATGAAATATACACCTTTGAGTAAAACTTCATGTAATTTCATTTTTTGACCACAGCCTTTTTTTATTTGGCATCTGCGTTCGGAGTTGAAGCAACAGCCCATGAAAGGTGTGCCAGTGCAGGAATGTGCTGGAAGCTTCTGGTGGTGAATCTGGGACTGGCAGCTACAATCTGGTCTCTGCCACTGGGGATCTGTCCCTGACCTCTGTCACCAGTTATTTACCTTGCCAGTGAAGTGAATAAACCCGACCAGAGCTGAGACAGAGAGAGAGATAAAAGGCAGTTTTCTAAGTTTTGGCTTTCTTGTAAACGGAGGTTTGTGTCATATGGCTTATGACCTAAATTGAGCCAAAATTGAAAGAGCTGACAAAACTAGCAGCAGCAGAAGTCTTCTTCAGCCCCCCAAAATACACTCACACACATATATTAATTTTAGTTCTGGCTATTTTCAAATGTTCCTTCAGTTTCTCTTTCTCCCTACTTATTTATCTGTGAAAAATGCAGAAACTGAATATAAATCAGGTTTTGACTTTTTCTATAATTGTGCTTTTCAAAGGAGATAATTAAATTCCTGCCTCTTTGGGAAAAGGTCAGCATGTTGGGGTAACAAATATTCGTATCTCTAGGGCATTTGCCCTTATTAGCCATGAATCACTGTTTCATAAGCTTGGAGCCTTGGCTAGAATCCATCTAGCCTAAAATACTTTGGAAACCAATGAATTAACTGAGATCCACTTTAATAGTTCAACTTTATTACTAATTAACCTGTATATGCCCCTGTTTGTTATGCTGTAATTCAGAAACTAACACTATGGCTATTGTCTAGACATATATTAAATGTATGGTGCTACTCCTCCATTTACTTTAAGGATTTCTTGCTGTGCTGATCACTTGTTTTGTACACAAGCTAAGGCTGTGGACAGTCTAAAGAGGTTAGTGAAGAAGCCTTTGAAAGGCTGATGTTTGACTTTACGTTGACCTCCAAATCAACTGACTCATCTGCAGGCTACAGACAGCATTTTTGGTGCTGGAGAGCTCAGTTATAAGCTGACAAACAGAGCAACTGAGGCAGAGCACAGGGTTTGTGTCTACTTTTATTTTATGCAATTATTTTTTGTGATTTGAGCTCATAATTACAGGTTTTTTTCAGATTTTCAACAACTTTTAAGCTTTTGGGATGGCAAAGTTGCTTTTTTTTGCCACCTACAATTTCAGACTGAAGTATCATGACCAGTTTCTATGTTCTTGTAGAACGTAGAAAACCTCCCAGGCCTTCTGATGTCAGCTGAGATGGAGCTGGAGCTGACACCAAGCTGGGAATTGCATATCCATACTGTTGGAAAACAGCTGGCACTAAAGCACCCTGTGGGCAGTGGGAGCAGCCTGGGCCAGGGCTGAAGCTGAGAGCCCAGAGCATCGTGCTGGCCCAGCTGGAGCATGGTGACATAAGCATGGCTTTGGTCTTTACCAGCAAGCCCTTGCTTGTCTTAAGTGCTTAGACCTATCATTACCTAAAGTTAAGTTTAGATAGTCAAGTGAACCCCACTCAGCTGCATCCTTAGCTTCAGGAGGTCACTAATCTTCATGGAGTTCTACTTAAGGACTCTTGAGACATGTAACTGTCTGACTGCTTATCCTAATTTAAAGCCCAGTGGAATTGAGACACTGAGTTGTCCTCACTTCTCTCACTGGTTGAGGCTCATCCTTAGAAGATACTTCTATATTGTCTGCGCAAAGCAAGAAAAAATAAATCTCCTATTCTGACCCTCATTTCCTCTGTGGATTAGCCATTAGCATATGCTTCCACTAGTAAGAGGTTTAGATGTTTGAATCTTTCCTTTCCTCTTGGATATGTTTAATTAATTACTCCACATAAGACTTTAAACCCTGGTCTTTCTTGTACTCTTCAGTCTTCATCCTTCCTGCTGAAACAGTTCTTTGTGGTGTGGACCAGAGATGAGGAGCTGTAAGCACAGTTTGTGCCTTGTTATGAGAGTGTTTGCTAAGAAATCGAGGTTCCTTTTGCAATGCTGGCACAAGTTTAAGCATTTTAAGTACGGATTGTAGCAGGAAGAGTAAGATTGTGCCCTTTTTTTTCTAGGTAAGTACCCTAAGAGTGAACATATTGGGTCACGTTTCTGTTCGGGTGCTTGTTCACCTCCTTCTGCTCTACTGAATATGGAATATTATTATATTTAATATTAAAATGGAACAATCACAATAAGGGGGCATGAGAGCATCTGCTCTCTCATAAGTCTGTCACATACTGATTCAAACCTTCACCTGCAAGGCATGAGAAGTGGGTTCATAGTCCTTCAGAGGAAGGAATGGAAGCTGGAAGCATTAAACTTACATGTGTGAGAGCTCTTTCATGCAGGATTTCTATATTAAATGTGACAGTAACACATAGTTCACATGAAGAACTGAAAATTTTCGTAATAGAGAACAATAAAAATGTGTGTTCAGTCATGCAAGAGAAGCAGATGTTAGCAATACATTAAATTACAACTCCAGCACAGGCATAGCCTGTCTTTTTTTTAAAATTTGCTATCGATCTTCAGACCACAGAAAGCAAAAGCTTTCTTGTAGTAATTTAGTATTTTTTCAAGTTCTGCCAAAGACTTGACAAGATGCAATGAGTCTCTGATAATAGGTAAGTGTGACTTTATCCAAACACTTAAAATGATCTTAATATATGGCATTAATGGTGCCATAGAACTTGCCTAAAAGATTGTAGGTCTGCTCAATGAGAGCAGAGGAAAATTTAGTTAAATTTAGGAGAAAATGTTGTGGGCATGACCTCATTGGAACAAAACCTACATCAGCTGGTTTAGAAAAGACCAACAGAAATCAAAAGTTGGTGCAAACCAGGAGGTTTATGGAGCCTGATGTCCTGTATGGAAAAGTGTCCAGAAGCAATTGCTTCAGAGAATGGAGTAAAAAACTTGTAATAAGAAGTTGTGTAGGAACAAGGCTTAGTCACCTTTTCTAACCATACCAATAATTTCACTATTTCAATTCCATTTTCACTAGCTGTGCCTTCTCTATGTAAGGAGAAAAGGTGAAAAGAAGTCTTGATGTATACTCTACACAATTCACTATTTTGTTTGTTTTTATTACTTCTCCTATAATTTATCTCTGTTCAAAGATTAATACTCTCCAGACATCTTTCCCAGAAGGAAAATAGAAATGGATTTTTCAATTTAAAGAAGCAAACAAAACCAAATCATCCTCTTGGAAGACAACATTGAAAGTATACATAACTGATGCCAAGTAAATGGAGTTAAAGAAATAATCTCAGCTACACTTCTGTGACTGGAAGGCCTTCAGTATACATGAGCATCTATATGTATTTGTATTTATGTACTTTAAAGAGAGGTGGGGGAGGGGGTTTGTTCTGTTTGCTTTTTTTTTATTTGGAGTATAACCTGAAGATTTTTGATAAACCCAGAAAAACTTTTTATATTCAAACATTGCATAGTGAAGCCAATGAAATGAAAGAATTCTTTCTGATGGAAGTTTTGCTATACAGATTAAAAAGGAAGGATCAGAAGTGTTTTTCTCTTTAAAGACATCCCTAGCAATGTATAGCTGTCTTTCAGTGGTGCTAATTTAATATTTAGAGTTCTCTGATACCCAGCTGTGTGACGCTCTCATTTGAAGGTGTAGCAACTCACTGAACTTGACTTCACAAGCCCTTTCCCTCTCATTCACTTGTGATATCACTTGGGCTCTCCCTTACACTGCTGGGAAGAAAAAGGGGAATAATGCCACAGTAGGAGGATTTAAGGAAATTAGGCAAGTAAAGACAAACAGCCCATCAGACTTTGGAGGAGGAAATTTCAAATATTCCCATGGTTTTTGTATCTTTGTAGACCAAGGCAGACTCAGAAATGTGTTGTGTTATAAGTTAATGATCTGTTAAAAGAAAAGAAGAATAAACATCAACAGTCATAAATCCATTTTTTTTTTTTTTTCTACTACTTGAATGTCGCTTCCTATTTAAAAAAAGGGCTATATTTTTTTGGCATTTAAGTGCTGGAAAAAATTCTCTAACAGTAATGTTTTCCCACCAGATTTTTACATAACATTTTCTTCTAAAGATTTACATATATAATTTAGGTTTGACTTTTATAGCTTCCTCTGTCCACCCAACCCTATTTCTCTCAACACTAGAGGTGTTGAATAACTTCATAAGGTAAAAGCTGTAATTTTCCATTTTGGCTTTTCAAGTAGCTCTCTGATGGTTACCTTAATGAAATTATGCAATCTAGGATATTTTTCCAAACCCATGTCTGCTTTTTGGATTATCCTTCAGGGCTCCATTGTGCTAAAGTAACCAGTGTTCTCTAGCAGCTTTCTGTAACACCTCTAGGGAAAGGAAATGGCTTTTTCATGTCTGAAAAAAGTCCCAGTTCCTTGTCCTATTGCCCTTGCCATGAGACAGGGCTTTGGCAATGCCTGTCAAAGCAGCCTTCTCTATGATATCAGAAATGTCAGTGTGAAAGCTGCCAAATTTTTGATCTGTTGGCTATGGGCATTTATATTACCTTGTGGGGGGTGTATATTTTTTCAGCGTATCCTTCATCTTAATGGAGTGCAATAGCTTATGAAAGCCAGCTTGACATTCACTACCACACGGATTTTTTTCCTTTTGTCCACCAATAATATCTTTGTGATGGCAGCAGGAACAGTTTACATAAGAAAAGAATTGGAAAATATTCATGATTTTGTAGGTACTTAGGGCAGTAAGTCCTTTTATTCATTGGAAGCAATAGTATCAGTCATGGCCCAGTAAGATTTCATATTCCTGCCATCTTAGGCTAACAAACTAACAATTCTTTTGTCCTGCATAATTTATTCATCTCACTTGTATATGGCACTGGGCTGAAGCTTAGAAACTGAAATGTTTATCAGTGGCCTAAGTACTGAGTGTTTAAATCCAACACTTTCTGATGAATCATAGATGAAGAGATGGCTCTGCCTGTCAATCTAACAATAAAAGCATTTGTTCTGAATTCAGGAAATACAGGAACATGTTTTAGCACCATCAAATGTGTATCTAACCTATTGGCCCATAAAACATTCCTTCAAGTGTTTGCTACTCTGTTTTAGTACACATTGGAACACCAGTCTTGACTACTTCTTTAGCATTCTTCTGCACTTTTCTAATGATCTCTTATTCTGTCTTGTGAGGATTCAATTATTTCATGCACACTGAAGCAATTTCAGCAGGGGAACTGCCTCACATGCGATCTCCTGAGCCAGGCCACATCAAAACAGGGCTTGTGAAACCTGACAGCCCTGTTACTTGTGGCTGCCAACATGTTCAGGAGGAGGTCCTGTGACTGGCTGTTGAGTGTATTTATCCACATTTTTCTGATTTGCCCCCTTAGCTTTCAAAGACAAGGTACAGGGCCTGGGGTTTATGTACTCTAAAATGGTCGGTCACTATAATGGCAGCAATGGCATGCTGACGTCTTTGTGTCACAGGGGAAAAACATATTTAAGTGGTAGAAAAGTATTCCAATAGGTGGGTGGAGAACACTTAATCCCAGTGTCCTAGATCATGGATATATGCTCTGTTGCTATGCTCTTGGGCAAAAGCATTCCCTGCCACACATGAACAAACCTTGTTGTGGTGGGACGCAAGCAGTCAATGCAGTTTTGCTCTTAGTTGCTTTTCCACTGGCAATAATTCAGGAACAGGGTTTAGGAATTTTTGGAATCCCAGCTTTGAGCTTTGTGGTTTTCTATGTGTTTTTCCCCCAGAATGCTGCTGTGGATTTAGACTTTAGTGGACAATAGAAGTGAGCAACAGTCCCACTGAATCGAGAGAGATGAGCCTGTATTTAGGGGAACAATTTCTTGGCTTTGTTATCCCATTCTGTGCATCAGGGAAGCCAAATCAGCGTTTTTAAATTGATTTGTCACAGACTAAGGAACAGAATAAGACTCAGAACCTGCTACTTCAAACCCATCTCCCTCTGATACCTTCCTTAGACATTTTAATTAATATTCCTAAATGCTTAAAGATAAATGAAAGAAATCACGTCCTTTTAAAGTGAATAAGTAAATACAGTATGAGAATTTCCAATTGTCTCCATTAAGAGCAAGCAGATGGCTCATTGTTGTGTTTTATTTTGTTATTTACAGAACAGCTATCTTGTACTACAGTATCTCTTCATCTCCAGAATTTCTCATCCAAGATTATGTATAGGCTATGTCTTACTAGTAATATTTTAATTCATCACCATATATTTAGCAAACTCTTCTTTTATCACTTGATGACAGAAGGGATTTTTTTCTCTGACATTTATTGCTTTTTAAACTGTATTTCTGGTACAGTGCCAGGTTTCTCCCAAAATATTGTAAATAAATGTGAGTAATACAGATTTGGATTTATGAAGCATAATGGTTGGATGCTTTAGCTATGAAGAGATGCTTTATCATAGTCCACCAATGTGTGGGGAAACTTTTAAGACTTGCTTTCCTGCTTTATTTTACTACAGTCCTTATAGATTTTAAACCAAGTTGCTTTGAGACTTGAACACAATTGCAGTAACCAATCTGACATATACACAATGTGAATAAAATGCTCAATTATATACTGCCATTTTAACACTGATACATTCTACACACATAAAATAAAGGCACCTTGAAATAAAACTCTTATCTCCCTCACCTCACTTATCTACTAATTACATATAAACTCACACAATGAAAAAAAAGAGAGATTCCTGTATGTATATCATTAGGGAATATAAAAGAAAGGCTTGTTATCTTCCTTCATGCTTATCTGTAAGACTCGGTAATGTTCCTATCTGTAAGAGTATATACTCTCTCTATACGTGTATGTTCATATATAGTTTATATGTACAAATATAGCTCCCTTCAGACTCTTAATGATTAATACACTGGCTGGGGAACTCTTCTGTATTCACACTTTCTGCAATCAGAAATTCTTTAGATGGAAAGCCCTCATTTCTTCCTTTGAAAGCACTGCTTCATGAGACCATTAAATCAGTCCTGCCACCCTTTTGGTTAAATTTGGATTCAAAATGAAAAATTGCGTCTCCCCTAATATCCTTATTCTCTTTCAGTCATTATTTCACAACCCGGATCATCTATTTTTTATTGTATGGTGGATTAAATGTGCTGGTAAAAAACTTTGCAAACATGGTGGCTAAGCAAATCCATGACTCCTTTGCATCAATTCCTTACATTTTTTGCATGTGTAGTTTACCTTGAAGTACATGAATGAGCTTTAGTCCTGAAAAGAAAGTATGTGCCTGGGGGAAAAAAAATGGATATTTGTAATCAGTAGAAAATAAAGCTCCTGCCCGGAATCATGTGTGACATTCCTGTCTCTCTCATGATGTAGGGCTAGTTAACCTCTGAGCTCAGTATTCTGCAGCTGAAGATGAATATTATCAGCTTGGGCTGTGGTGGGTTCTGATGGAAGCAGTCCAGGAATCTGGATTTCCCCCCCTCCTGACCCAGGGAAGAATAAAGGGCCTCTTGTGCTGCCCGCTGCAGCAGCAGGGGCTGGCATCACTTTTCATACACTCAGAGGCCACATGCCACACGTCAGACACGATGCAGGAATGTGGGCAGCAGACCCCTTATCTGCTTTCCATTCTGATATTTAATGATTTCTCAGTGGATCCAAATGTTGCATAAGACTTCCAAGCAGAGGAATGACCCAGTTTAGAGAGATACCATCCGGGAACATTTCCCAAGTGCCTGTTTCATGGGGATGGGAAAGGAAGCAGATGTTTTCCATCAACAACTAATGCTGAAGAGCTACTATTACTCCCTCTCTAACCACAAACTCTGTGCCATAATCATCTACTCCCTTCTTCTGCTTCTACAGATGTAACAGCAGCATGTAATAATTCAAATTCTGTCTTGTTGACACAGCTTGCTTCAGCTGTACAGATAGCAAGTTGTTTGTTCACCAAGTCTGTGGACACATCAGCACTTTGCAGAGAGCCTAAGAGGAGTTGCTGCTTTCTTGAAGGCAATTGCCTGCTGTCGTCTGAGCCTCCCAGAAACCTGTGGCAGCACACTGGAATAGTCACACACGGTAAATTTCTGTCAACGGGGCACGATTATTTTTGTTAGACAGGATCACAGTTTTCCCCTGAACTATTCCTTGGAATAATCCCTATTAAAAAAAAAAAAAAATCTTTCCTTTTCCTCTTAATTCAGGAAGCTGATCTCAAATAATGCTTCTTTATTTGCCTTGAGCAATTATTCTGGTATGAATTTGTAGGGAAATTGTAGGAACTGCTTCAGTTGGGTCTGTGTCACTGATGGGGAATGATCTGTCGTACACATCTGGCTTTGTAAAGAGTGAGAATAACAGGTATTCTGATGTATTAAGTTGGAAACTGACTGAATAAATAAGAGGCCTAATGGATTACACTGGACTTAAAATACAGGCATGTGTGCAAGAATGTTCCATAGAGAATATTAAAGATCAAAAAGAGTGAAAAAAATGTTAAATAGCATTAGTATAATAAAAGGGGACTAGCTCACCTGTTGAACTGAAAAAGGTTAGCTGAGGGACTAAATAATTTACTTTTGGATATAAATATGGTCAAGAGGTCTATTCTGTGAGGATGAGCACTTTAACATTCCGTTTGGACAATTTAGGTAATATCAGAGCTGTTATATATTTCCTCTCCTAGTGCACAGCTGTAGATGTTCCAAACTGGAAAGCAAGATCCTTAAAACCTCTCCCTTTTGCAAGATCACAGACACCTGCTACTCACAGAATCCTATGGAATCATAGAAGAGCCCAGGTTGGGAGGGACCTTGCAAGATCCTCTTGTACAATTTTTCACAGGAAAGGGAGCCTAGATCAGATTATTGAGTGCTGCCCAATCACACCTTGAAGACCTCCACTGATGGGTAGCCCACCCTGTCCCTGGGGAGGTTGTGGCAGGGACTGATAATTCTCACTAAAAAAATGCTCCCTTACAACAAGAAGAAAACTTATTTAAGAACTCGGAAATGTTCCACAGTACAAAGTTTTTTGTTTTTTTTTTTCTTTCCTATCCAAAAAGGCTGCATGGACACAGCTGTGGCCTAAGCTCTGTTTAAGGTCAATGAGCCAAAGTTGACCCTAAATGCCTAGTCAATGGTGTAGGCAAGTCAGGACAATCCTGAGGTCACTTAAATAGGGGATGATCCTATTCCTTCTATAGTGGGAGTTCTGGAAAAGACTGAACTCAGTATGACAATCACTATAAATATGAAGAATGTGAGACTGAGGAATGCCATGGGACTATAAACCCTTCACAAAAATGAAGGATCCTCTTCACTACAGCTGCATTATGTGTCTTGGATACCAATCCTGAAGAACAAGGAAAGAGGATTAGTACTTTCACAATTTTAGAACAAATTTAAAACCCGCATTTCACGAAAGCGTGAAGCAAAGGATGCTGAGAAAGGAAGGATAGGAATGGAAGTTTTGCCACAGATAAAAGGAAAAGAATACATAAATGCTCCCTGAAGCAAAGTAGATGGGGTGAAGAAGCCTGTGCCACAAGTTTCCTATGTTCATTTTAAAGGTCAGTTTTAAAAGGTAGGAGTCAGGTGTGGAAGACTTTTTTTCTTCCCAAGACATACCATCAAGAAGTCTTAGGAGACAGCAAGGAAAAGTGATTGATGACAGGGTTTGGGGATTTTTTTTGCATTATTTTTGGTTTTGTAATATTTTCCCCTGGATTTAACCATTACTTTGTCAGAATAAGTCTTCCTTCTAAGGTTCAGCTTTATTCAGGGGTGACAAAGCTATAATCTTCTTTTCTGTTGCGGGTAAAACTCTGCTAATGTTTTGCAGGAAACCCTTGAAGGAGCAATGCATATGGAGAAAGCTTCCCTCAAAACTATGAAATTTTAGGGACCTGTGGGATCCAGTGCTAGGGCTCAGGATCAATTCTCCCCAAGCACACACAACCCAGTACCTTCCTTGTATAAGAGAAGAAAGATGAGGCAGCTTCTAGGCTGAATATTCACAAATTGCTACAGCTGATCAGTGCAAATCTCCTTTGGTGGAAAGATATGACAAGTGACAAGAGGGAGTGGAATGTTGCTTTGTTATTCTGATTTTTCACTGACAAACGCAGATCAGCAGCATGTGTGAAAGGAACCTCGGAGTCTATGAAACAGGAGAGAGCTCAAGATATGATGTATAGACTTTTTTCGTGCTTCATGGGGCTGCTGGGATATGAAAATGCCATTTTGGGGAGAGCTAATTGCCTGTTCAGCAACTAAAAGCAAGATACCTTTGTTCAGTGAGTTACAATTCCCTGAAGTACACTGCGGTAGCAAAGCAGTAATTACAATGCAGCATGTCTTAAAAGAGCACCATTACACATTTCATGAAGAAAAGGGTAACTTGAGCATTGCTGCTCCCTGGTTAAAGAAAAAGATTTAAAACATCTTCAGCATGATCTTGTATGTTTTATGAATATAAATTTGTCTTCGTACCTATTTCTATTGTGAAAGCTTACTTACCCTTTTCAGACTGCTACCAGGCCAGGTCATAAGCTATTTTGTGCTGCTGGCAACAGTCCAATAATATAAAACACATTTTTAATTTTCTTCCTTTACCACCCCCCACACCCTCCCTTTTTATGTTTTTTTTTCTGTCTCCAGCAAAAGATATTGTCTCACCAGAAGGGAATGACTTGTGGATAAGGTGGCCAGTATAAATTGAAGTGGGGTCTTTGGCTGAAGAAGCACAATGAATGTTCAGAAAACCATGGTGAAAAAGAGAAGTGTGAGCAGACGAAGGAAACCAGGCAAAAAAAATACAAAAGAATACGGCTTTAATATATTTTTGATATCCAAAACAGAGTGAGCATACTTACAGAATTCTGGAAATCATAAACACCTTAGAGAGTTAAGACTACCTCATAAATGGGAGTAGGTAATTTCTTGGGGATTATTTATAAATCAGACTTTAATTAAAATGTTAGGAGAAGATGAACATATGTTTTAATAAATAGTTCATTACTAAATGTGAAATAATCACTTATTGATAACTACAAGCATGCCATAGTTATTTATTAACCACTATTTATTTATTAACCTTTGACAAATGGAACATTTTCTACGCAGAATAAAATTGCCAAAGGAAGCTGGAAAGAAACAAGATATGAATTAGGATTTTGACAGAAATCAGTAAGGAAGGTAACTTGCACACCAATTACCTTGTGTTGCATTATAGGTTCCATACTCTCTCCTAACAACTGTGTAATTTTCTCATGTCTCCATGGCACATATTTTGTGACTTTTTCATTAAAAAAGCCAACACAAACAAACCCAATAATCTTTTGCCATATAATACATTATTAGAAGAATCATAAGGAGGGAGGATAAAGGAACAAGTTTAATAAATACTGCAAAGCATACTACTGCTCCTGAATGTTTGTATTGAATTTCATATGATGTATGAGAAGCTGACATGTCCTGTGGGGGCTAGTTTACATTTTTTTAATGAAAGGTTACAGTACTCTGGACCTAGTGTTTATTTAGTTTTGCACTAGAGATGTAAATATTCATTAAGGCTTTGACTCATTACATTTTGTGCAAACCTTACACTCCAAATCTGTGTGATTCACAGTATACTGAAAATAGAAATAATACCCCTAAATCACACCTGTCTGTGAAGAGAAAATCTGCCAGTTCTTTCACTCCTAACTCATCACCTTGCGACAGGAAAGAAAAAAAAAGCCAGAAAGAAAACTAGCTGCTACTTAGAAATGCATTCACTGGAAAAATGTTCCTTTGTTAAGAACTGCTTGGCTGGGATTGCTGGGAAAATGCAGAGCTCAAAAAAGTTAACATGGTTCTTGGGTCATCTAGACCCTTATTTTGAAAAATACCTGTATCGCTCCCTTTGTTTTACTAGTTTTTATTTTTTTGGGGGGGGAGTTTTGGAGGTTTGTTTGTTTGCTTGTTTGTTTTGAGAGAGATGAGTTCAAATTATTTTATGTTGGGGTGAAGTAAATCATGGCCTTATACCTCTTACTGCAGCCATCTTTTAAATAAGTGTGTCTTCTACCTTATTTTGTGATGAGCTTGACCCTGACATAGTCTAAAAATACTTTGATGAGTCTCTCTCTAAATAAAAAATTACAACCTTTGTGGAGTTCAAGTGGTCTCAAGGTTATGCAGTGCTAATCAGTTTTGTGGTTCTTAATTCTATTTTCAAATTTGGCCATAGTAGTCTTTCAATTCACTTTTGTGGCACTTGATTGATTTTGTTATTAACGTTACAAGTCATGGGATCAGATAGCAGTATGTTGAACAGACATGCACCAACACCAGTCTGCTGAAACATATATTGATTTGCATCAGTATTTTTAGTCTAGGAAAGTGTTTAAATTTTGGGGTTAAAATTACTCTCTATGCATTTAACAAAGATGAAGGTATTAGAAATATTTATGTGACTGCAATATATAAAAATATTTTTTTATATCTCTTTCTGTTAAATGACATCTACTTATAGATCTGCACTGTTACCTTATGCCTCCAGATAAAACTGTAAAGCTGCTTTTCCCGAGTACAAGAAAATCCATCTTGAAACTTTAATTAAAGAATAATCTATCAATGACAAATTACCAGAGGATGGATATGTCACTCACAGTGCTGGCATGTCATTTCAAAGAACACAACTGAAATCACAAGAGAATAACAGAGCTGGGTATTTGTTTGCACTTAACAGACAAGGGGAACATAACTGATATAAAGCAATTTCTATAGAGTTTCTATATTAAGAGATTAGTCTGAAATTCCTTCACTCTGAGAGACAAAGCAGCACTAGAGCAAATCTGCACCTTCTGTGAAGTCTGTGAAACCTCTACTAAAACAAATAATCACTTGATACATTTAAAACTACTAGTTTTTTTATTTTTTTTTTAATTGTGCTCATGAAGTCTCCACACTGGATGAAACTCTGAGTAGCTTTTTATTTGACTTACTAGAAACAGTTCTTGTAACCCTATTTCAACTTACCTTTTAAAACAGTGCAAGAGGCATCTGTGAGGATGTGAGAAGCAGGAGCTTCTCCCCACACACAGTTCTGTAATTCAAATATATTAATCTCCTCCCTGGTCAGCTGCATGCTCATTTCCTTGCATAGAGCCATTTACAAAATAGGGGCTCTAAGTAGAATTCCTATGTAAATGATAATAAATGCTCTTTAAAAAGCCCTACATGATTACAATTACTCAATTTCATATGAAATTGTTTTGTTGGGTTTTTTTTGTCCATGAGTTATTATTATAAGTCCTGTATCAGAATACATTTCAAATGAGGGGTATATGACTTCAGTGTGAATAACCCTAATTTTAGCTTCTCCTGCTTAAGCGAAAACACCAGCATAGTAAAAATCACAGGGAACAATGATTATCAGTTTTTTATTCCTTCTCCACAGAGCATAGTTTTACCTTTATCTCATCCTGGAGAGCCTTGTAAATCAGGTGGAACAATACTTCCATCAGAATCATATGTGAATTTCATATAACCTGAAAGCAACTTGCTGGCAAGACATAAACCTATTATCCTGGGCTATCTACAGTTCTCTGATCACCTCATGCACACATATACCTTGGCTATAATCCTACATGTTTTCTGGTCACCATTATTTATTTTTGACTTTGTGTTGGGTCGGTTGGCTTCTCTTTTTGATTGCCAGATACCAACTTTTTGCTTATTTTTGACCCCTAAAACATATCCAACCTGCTCTACCCTTGCAAGGATGTTAAGCCTAAAATAAAAGCATAGAAATTCACATCTAAAGGTCAGAACTACAATTCTATATTTAGACTCAGTTGTATTACATTTCTTTCAGGAACCACTTTGAAGTCTCAACCCAAAGAAATCCATTTAGTCTCTATCATGTCCTTTGGCACAAATGCAGTTGCATTATGTTTCTCCCAAAATCTCTTCACGTTTTCTATATGAAGAGGATATTGGAATAAAAAATGGAAAGATGATAAATCTGATTAATTTAGCTTTCTTAATTAACAGCAGCATTAATCAGGTTGTTGATTAGACTATTACTGACCAGAAGCTCCCAGTCAAAGTGTTGTCTGTCCAGTCACTACACCACTGTCCATCATTCCGGCCCAAGCCCATGGTGGACTCCAAGTCCACCCTTTCTGTTGCACATGCACATTCACGATGCACATGTGATATTTGTGGGATCAAAAGCACTACAAAAGTGCAACGCTGGAGGTTGCCAGAGTTGGTTGTACTCTGATGATTGCCTCCCATGTTAGGTGTTTGATCACACATTTTGGTACTTCCTGTACTGCTTTAACTGAATGGTGCATAACTTCGTGATGTTCCTCAAATGGGAATTGCTTCTTTCAGCAGAGGAAACCACAGACGTTGTTCTGGAATTATCAGTCCTTCAAACCTCTACTCTTCTAATGGTGGCCTCTTCCTTGCAGTTTTAAAGATCCTTTCCAATCTGCGGCTTTCAATGCAGAGGATGTTTGCCACCTTGCAACAAATACCATGTTTCAGACACCTGAGAGAACCAGAGCTTGACTTTCTAAACCTTTGGTGACTGTAAATTGGATAGCTTATTTGCAAGAATTTGCATTTTTGTCTTGTTGATTCTTCTTAATTTCTTTATTATATATTTCACTGTCTGAAGATAAATATATAAGTCTTTCCAAACAAGACCCAATGTTTGGAGAAAATAGCCAAACCTGAGCAATTCTAAATGGACTTTTTTTTCCTGAATAATCTTTTATTTACTAAATCCTCTTGAACAACTTTTTTCAAGGTGAGAGTTACCTTTTACTTAAATTATTTTAATGGTAGTATCTTTATGTTACACATGGCACTATAAAAGATCTTCAATAACAATCCCATAGTGCTTAAATAATTAATTAATTATATGGGAAAGAGCTTCCTAATGATGACATTATTCCATTGCCTGATGAACATAACAGACCACAATTCTAGCAGGCTGGGCAAATATTAACAGCAAGGTTTGCTATGATCACTGGCTTTTATTATTAGGAATTTTAATTTAGCTATAAATAATAGTGTCAACACATATATTGAGAAGGATAAAATTAGACTTTCACGTAAAAATAAAAAAACTCAGAGCAGTTATATAGCATTTGGTATAAATGTTAAGCAGGATTTGAACTGGTAACATTTTGGTTCCAGGACTAAAATATCTGAACAGGATATAATTGCTTCTATTAAGGATATAGAAGAACTTTGTATGTGCAAATGAATACAAAACAAATTAGAAATACTGGTGGTCCTTCACTATGCAAAAAAGGCACCTATTTTCAGCTAAAAGCATTCTCACATCTTATGATGAGTGACAGTACATAATAATGATGCCACTTATTTCTTGGAATCAAGATCAGAGGTGCAGGCTCAGGAGTTTTCAGAGACCTTTTATTATGTGGCGAACAATTTCTAAGTTCACCTATGCATTCAGAGATGCTTCCTTCAAAATGCAGGGGTGAAAAGGAAAGGGATGGAAGTCATGGAAATGCCATATTGGGTTGAGTGGCACACGCTACCCACCATGAACATCTAGCATACAGAGTGGCACCTGAATGCACTTCCTCACCTCTCTCTGCAGGACAGACTGACAGCCCCTAGGGCTGGCCAGCTTTCTTTTGTGAAATGTCTATCTTGAAGCAGGCACGGTCGTAAGATTGTCTTATCTAGCTCTCCCTGTGCAGCCCAAATACACTTTTTGCTTGAAAACAGAGGGGTTGTTCCTTATTTGGGAGCAATTTTTTCCCTAGATGGATTAACTGTTTTCCTGGAAACTATTTCCAAAGAGAGTCACTTCAAACAGGTTACAGGAAAATATTTCGTCTCAAGTCTGCCTGATTCCTTCAGGTGAACAACTCTGTGTTTGCCTGTTGAAGTGAACAGTTTTGTAGGGTCTTAAGTCTGTCCATCTAAACAATCTTTATCTTGGAGAAATGTCAGCTGCTCTTTACTCATAAGCCCAGTTCCCTTCTGGTTTTTTGGGTTTGTGGGCTTTTTTTTGTTGTTGTTGTTTGTTGTTTTGGGTTTTTCTTCTGTAAGCAGGGGACAGAATCAGCATAAAATATATATCTGGGTTGTTTGAATCTGAGCAGAAGGTTCTTTGGATACTACCTGGCTGTCTTCCTGTATTGCTCTTCAGCAATTCATTTCTCCACCTAAGATGGTCAGTTATCAAATTCGAGAATTTATGGCATGATTATAAAATGGACAGAAGGTTTACTTTTCCCTCTAGCTTCCATGAGGACCTAAGAAGTTTTGGAAATTCAAACTCCAGATTGCCTAAACTGGACAAACAAAATGAATGCACAGGGGAGTCTTGTTTGTTTGGGTTTTATAGTGGGGTTTTTGCTACAAGTGATTTGCCCAAAATTATGGAGAGAAATGATGTTTGAGTCAGTCAGCATTCAAAGATTGTCTTAAGAAAGATGTCAGAGTTTGAGATCCTGACATCTGGTCAACATTAAGCATTGCTGTTCACACATGATATTTTACTTAGATTGAACCAGGAGGCAGACAGTAATTTATATCCTGCAGACAGTGGGGAAAAGTCTGGTAAAATGTGTAAGTGATCATGAATAGGAGTCTCTAGCAGGTTCAGCTGTGGGGTAAGGTATGTGAGGAGGCAGATTTAAAAAAGGAAACCACACTTTGGTGACTTTCCTGGCTTAGAATAAGGAGGCTCCACCTCAGCTCATCAGATGAGAAGTGGTGTTAAGGCACCTTTCCCACACAGTGTTGGGCTGTATGCAAAGAAATTTTGCAATACAAATGCTGAGCTTCTTTGGAGCTTTCTGTTATTTTTATTTCTATTTCTATAAAATTTTCTGGGGGAAAATACTCACAGCATTATGCCATTCAATTTCAGTTGGCAATGTGAAATGTTAGATTAATAGCTGTCAGGCAGTCAGTCAAATACCCCAAAAGTTTTCCTGAGTACTTCCTTAATTTTGCCAAAGATTAAAATGTCATCACTGCCACTAGGGACATTGGGCATGCTCTAAATTATTCTGTGGATTATACTTTAAGAAGTTTCAGCAGCTGCATATATTTCAAACATTTATTTCTTGTACTCAGTATTTCAAAACTTTATGAATTTTCTTCCTGAACTCAGGTTAATAACTGATCAAAGACCACTAATTTAGCAAACCTCCACTTCAGAAATCCTATTTTAAACTTTAATTCCTTGTAGCCATAGCTTTATAGTTTTTCATACCTTTACGGTCTTCAAGAGCTTTCTAAATTTGTACAAAGTTCAGGAAAGTCTCTGATACTGGAGCAGACTTGGGGAGAAGGATTATACAGTGAGACTGATAAAGTGATCTTGTGGGATCAAAGAAGATGTGCAGGACACTGAAACTGAAAATGTTTCAAAATTCTGAAAAGTTTTGGGAAGGGAAGGGAAGGGAAGGGAAGGGAAGGGATCCCACTGTCATCTTTCAGTATGAAGATAGCTATGGAAGTATAACAAGGCAAGAGGAGAATCAAATTAAGACATTTTTGTTTTCAGTTCTAAGAAATTTCAGTGCAAGCTGTAATGTCTCCACAAAATTTTTTTCTACCCACCCATCTTTTTGTTTCTGTGCAGACCTGGCATGAACCTGTATAAAGGTTTTGGGGGGTTTTGCTTTACTTCCTTTCCAGAGAAGCAGTTTGTGACTTCCATCATTTCATCTCAGCACTGAATAAAGCCTTCAAAATTTGTCCCCCTATCTATTACAGAGGGGAAACACTCAAATGCCTCAGTATCTGATCAGTGTAGCTATTTCATTATCTTTACTCATAAACTGTGTCCTAATTTCATTAATACCTGGGGTTTTGGGGAGAATTATACTTGTGCTTAATCATATTCTCCACACAGACAAAATAGGCATTGGAATGAATTTTGTTTCACTTCTCAGTGTTTTCTCTGTCAGTCTGACAGTGGGATAAAGCCTTGCTGAGGTTGTGAACATATGGACTGTCCTCCAGCTGTGATACACATATGAAGCTATTCTCTTTCCAGGGATCATCTCTGAGTGCACAGACACAGCAGATGCAGACAGCTACAGCAGCTGAGGATCACTTGCAGACTAAACCCAAGGGAAAAAAAGAACTTTCTGGATACTCTGCTGCTGAAAACCTACCTCTAAGAACCCCCAAAAAACCCCAACCTAACAAAGACAAAAAAAAACCCCAATGTCAGCTCTGGTAAGATTTCTGTGTTGAAGAAAGACTGGGGTTACTGTGTTTTTGTAAAATAATCATGATCATTGTAATAATATTACCTTCTAACAGGAACAGCAGACATTTTTGTTTCTGGGGTACTGGGCAATTTTATTTTCATTTTGAGTTTTTACCTCATTCAGTGTCAAAAAGTAGCACATTTTCAGTTGAAGAAACCAAGGCACTTCAGGGCAAAGATGATGCTAAGAAGACTGCCTTAAGAGTTAACAGTTGAAATTTTACTTGGAGCGTAAGGGCTGCTTCCAAAATGGGAATTAATAATGTGAGCTATTCAAAATAAAAGCAATCTCTGATAAATAATATTTTATGATGGAATTGTGGATTTTTGAACTTAAGTTTTCACTTTGAAACAGATTTCTTCTAATCTGTATTCAGACTCACTACATGACTGTCAGAGTTCTTCATGTGTCTTCATCCTGTATTTCCATTCCTCATCTAAGCATGAATATTTACAAGGTTAATCTTCAGTACAAAGAACATGCAAAAATTTTTTTTTTCAAGTATCAAGGAAATGTAGATAAGCCATGGTACTCCAGCAAAAACTATTAACTTTCAGCATCCTTAACACTGATTAGCTCTAAGGTAATTGAGATCAGTTAATGTCTCAGTGGGACAAGAACCTTATTTTTTTTCAAAGACTATCATCAAAACTTCTGTCTGCAGTGAGAACTCGAGGAATTGAATGGGATTCCATCTCACCTTCTGCAGGCTGCTGAACACAGTCCTTATAATTTTAAATTTAAACCTCTCTGGGACAGTCTCATTAAAATAGAGCATTTCATTGGCTGCATAAGGGAGTAACAAAGCTGTTACCCCTTTCTGGTCAATTATATCGATTGCAACCCTGACATTTTCAAATGTATTTCTCCATTTACTCCAATTATACTAAGCAGATTGTTAAGAAGATTGTCTTGGACTTCGAAAGACATGCAATGAGCCAGCTCACTTGTACTTGTGTCAAAGTTAATTAATTTTTCTAAATCTAAAATGACCAGGGATGCATTCTGCTTTCTGTTTTGAATTAAAATCACTTTTTCACCGCTGTGTTATTCTGAGTTTGTATTGATTTTAGGTTCAAAGAGCATTAAATTCAATTCTAAATTTTCTTTTAACCTGTAGAGAACATGGAGGCATCAGAAGCTCTGCTTAGAAATTTCCCCAAGGGGCTCATCCAAAGCTTAACAAAACATTTTCAGTAACTTAATTTCACTTGATGTCTTTGAAGAACTTTTTCTTTTATCCATCAGGGTCAATTTTTTGGGAATTCTTTTATTCAAATGCAAAACATCCCAAACTAAGAGCTGGAATTCTTTTAGCTGGAATTATTTGAATATTTGCAAATGGTCCAAAGCAAAAACAACAATAAAAAAACCCCAAAGTAGGTATTTTAGAGTAATTTTCATCTAAAATAAAATAAATCTGTGGTGGGTTAGCCTTGGCTGACAGCCAAAATCCCACCCAGCTGCTCAGTTACCTCAGTCAGTGGGATGAGGGGAAGAAAATAGGAAATAAAAAGAGTAAGACAGTTCATGTGTTCCGATAAGGGCAGGGACATCAATTACCTTTCTGGAGAGACACAAACCACAGAATTTATTGTCAATTAAAATAAGTAATTGCTGATGCACGTACTAGTAAACAAAAATAATATAGATACAAACTTGAAAACAACACTTCCCCTCTTTTTCCCAGGGTCAGCTTCACAGACTCCACCACCTGAGCAGTGCAGGCAGGCCAGGGGGTTCACAGTCCAAAACCAGCTGTTTCTCTGAGGTTTTCTCCTTCTCACATCTTTCCCCTGCTCCAGTGTGGGCTCTCCAGGGTGGCAGCTCTTTTGGGAATGGCAATCTGCATGGGCTGAAGTGAGTGCCTTGTCTGGGGCCAGGTAGAACCTTCTCCTCCTCTTCTTCCTCCTCCTGCTGTTTCTCTGACCTTGCTTCTTCTGTTTCTGACCCTTTTTTGGTTCTCTGTCTCCATTTGGCACTTTCAGCCCCTTCTCCTATATGTGGCTGCCACACTGGGTCTGTTGGAGTTGCCTGGAATCAGCTGTGTTGGACATGAGCAGCTCCAGCCAGTCCTCACAGACACCCCTCCTTGACACCTGCACCCAGTACAAATCAAAAGGAAATATTTAAATCAAACCTTACTGCTGGGCTGGTTCTTCAGGATTTGGCTCCTATGGTGTTTTTGCACCTGCAGTTAATTCCAGCCAAGGGGACCGGTAGCTGAAGGGGTGGGGAGGAGCCAGGACAGTCATCCTTCCAGCTTGCACCAGGAGCATGCCTTTTAGGGAGCACATTTAGGGATCACCCCGATGTACTGTGCCATGGATCACACTGTGGCACAGGCTCAGAGTGAGTACCCAATCCTGGTATCTCTGGCCCAGGCCAAGCCCAAGCCCAGCTCTGGAGCAGGGCTGAGCTGCTCTGAGCAGCTGCACACACGAGCAGGACATGGGCAGGGCATGAGCATGGACACGGGCATGAGCATGGACACAGGCACGGGCATGGATATGGGCATGGCACAGTCACGGGCATGGATATGGGCATGGCACAGGCACGGGATGTCTGTCCACACCAACTGCTTTGCTGCTGTGCTGCACCTCTGGCCATGCACAGATGTTTCTTACTCTTCTTAGAGCAAGAAACACGCCAGCAATAGATCTGGGATCTGTCAACTCCCCAGAGTATTCTGGCCAGTGTGATACGATGCCTGCTTGCTGGACTAGATGCAACGAGCTCGACAGTATCAATCTCAAACCCAGTGAGGCAGAAGCCATGTGACCAAAAAAAGATAAAAAATACGAGTAGGTTTGATGCAGTAATTACCTCCGTGATAGCTCTTTCTGGGTAAGGTGAATTGATGATGACAACGTCGGGAAATTTGCCTTTCTAGTACTGTTTTCTGAACAAACTTCACCACAGCTGTCAATCAGGTCATTTTCCTCTTGCACTAAATTAGCACCATTTATTTTAACAGTGTCTTTTGTACAATGCTGAAAGGTGAACTGTATTTTAATTCAACCTTGAGAGTATTCTGGTGCGTTAAAATTCTTATTTTTGCGTAATCTTTATTTCTTAAAAAAAGGCATTGAACATATGAGCTTCCCTTTCTCAACCTGATCCTGGTCTGAAGACCATAACCTACCAGGCATTTTTTGTTCTTTTTACTTTACAATTATAAGTAAATTATATTTTTCCTTTGATCATAGTTACATAGGTATCATATTCATTTGTCTGTGTAGCTGTAAGATGTCTGTTTCATATAGCACTTTCCTTACTTAGATATTTTATTTTATTAGAACAGCAAATGCCTTTTGAAATGACATTTGTGTCTCTCCTGCACTGTCAATAAAATGCTGTAAGACTGACTGATGCATGGGACCTTGCATAGACTTGTTACCACTACAGGCAGTTTTGCAAAGAAGCTATGGCAACATAAAGCTGAATATTTCAAAGATAGTTCTCAGGAAAATTACTATTCTTCTCAAATAGGAGCTACAAAATACAGTGTGCTAAAGTAGGGCATGCTAGGAAGTGGTCACTGAGTTCAAGGATGATTTTAAATTCCAATCCATCATGAAGGTTTAAATATTTTCATGGAAGGAGTGAAAACTTGGATTTCCATTCCTATTCCTAGGACTTATTTTATCTAATAATATTCATAGTTACTGCTTCAGGCAAAGACTGTACCCTATGTTTCATCTTTTGGTGCCCTGACCCCTTGGCTGAAGAGTCATGCTCCCTAAGGAGCAAGGAGAAGCTGTTTCAGGGAAGAGTGCTGTGCCCACTGTTCTCCTCCTGCCTGTCCCACAGGCCACGAGCTGTATTTGACACAAAACCATGAAAGATGGCAAAGTTTCTGTGTCACAAGTGAGGCACTCTCAGACTTGCCTATAATCTACCCTGAAGGATGCTCTGAAATGTATGTGGGTTCCAGACCTGGAAATGCAACAGAGGCTTCCTGACTCTTCCAGTTTAGAAAGGCACAGCTTTGGAAAAGTTAAAACAGAGAGTAAGCTCTTACATTACTACGTTTATAATAGATTAATCACCTTGAATTTATTTTCTTTATTATTATTTTAAACACTTAAGGTTGTCTCAGGTCTGTTATTTTTTCCTTCTATCAGGTGATCTGGTCCTATGAAACAAACTGAACCATTATGATGAGGTTTGCACAGTAAGTTTAGTCAAGTTCTCAAGTCTCCTGTGTCTGCCACATTCTTCCAGAGCCATCCACATGCATAGATGATGGGTTTTACAAGCTTGAGAGTGAATCAAAACCTGAGATTCCCTCGTCTTCATGCACAGATGCAGGCACCTGTGACTCACTGGAGCTATTTGGTGAGCCCAGGCAGAATTTAGCAGTAACACTCTGTTTCCTCCAGGTTCACATCTGGAGCCTGCTCAGCCCTTCACAAGCTGAGTCACTTAGGGTATGAAATGGTGATGAAGTCATCACTACCCACTAGTGAAGGATAAAAAAGACACCCTTAGGTCAAAAATGTCTACAAGTTGCTGCACGTGACCACTGCCTTCTCTGAGACAGGCAGGAGGACAGGTGCAGAGCTTTCCCTGTGCTCGCTCCAGATGCACACACAGGCAGGATCCATGCTGGGTGCAGCTGGGGAGCAGGAGCATCTGCTGGCACCAGGACAAGCAAACCAGACAGGGGCTGATGGAGGAGAGGGGTGAGGCAGCTTGCTACCACAGTGAGGGGACAGGGATGCCCCCCCTGCCTGGGCAGATGTTTGAAGGTGTGCAGGGGGCCAGGAGGAGCTGCTGCTTGCCCCACACGGGCAGGTAGGGGTCTGTGCTTCTGTGAACAGGACAAGGATCAGGCATCCTTGTGGGAATGAAGGGAAGAAAAGGCACTGGCAGGGAGGTGAGGCAGGGGCTGCTCTGCAGGCAGCAGGAAGAAGAAGGAAGGAGTCCCACAGGCACACTTGGCACCAGCTGCAAGCTGGACCACCCTGGACCCTATAAACTGTTGGTTTACTGAACTGCACAACCTCCATCCTCAAGGGTCTGAGCTCTTCATTAAACCTCAGCTTAACCACTCTGGCCTCATCTGAGCTTTACATAACTGCTTGGAGACAGGCTTGTGTGATTAAGAAAATTTGGTGGAGTCTCAAAGGTATCAAATAAACCTGAAAGTACTTTAAATTTGTAACTTAAGAAGGCTCTTCTTTCTGGTCTCTTGGTTAGAAAAAATAACGTATAGAGAAAATTTCATTTGTGTTTTCTTTTTTTTTCCTTGTGAACAGTCAGATTTCATTCCACACCACTTTATCCACCATTTAATGAAACTTTTCATCAGACATACAAATTGGATAATGTCAGGCCTCCCTTTAAAAACTGAAATAAATGAGTGAGCCTTTGCTAGTGAGCAAACCTATTCAATCAGCTTCTGTGTAGAAGCAGTTTTCAACATTAGGAACTGGATACCTCCCATTAACATGACTTAATGCAGCTGTGAAATGCTGCCAAACTTATGTAATACAATTATTATGTGGCGGCATCGCATAAAATAAACCAGGGCTGCCACTGTAAGCCCTCATTTGTAACAATTCTAGTTTTAAAAGCTGATGAAGAACATCAGGCGATTCTGTGGTAAAAGGTAGATCTGGGAAAGCTCAAAGAGTCCCATGAGGATAAATAAAAAATTGCAGTACAAGACATCTTATCAAATTTACAGCCTGTAGCATTTCTGTGTTGGTTCTTGCTTTCCTAAAGAAAAATGGCAAAACATACTTTTCTCTGCAATTAAATAAACATGAATTCTCAACATCTGCATGTCAGAAATCAGGCTGCAGAAACTTATTGTAGTGCCTTGATGACTATTCTGATTAAAATACTGTACAAAATCTTGTTGATTTAAATAAGATAAGCTTTCTATTAGTCTAATCCTCTGTGCAAGGAGGAAAAAAAATCAGAGATGGTATTTTTTAAATTATGGTGGGGTTTTTTGCACTAAAGCCAGGAGTCCAGAGACTGCATGTACAAACAGGTGATTCAAACTCACCTGATTATGACTTTAAACAAAGATATGTGAATCCAGCCAGGACTTCAGAAATTATGTTTTAGACTACTGAATTATGTTAATCCACAGGATCTTTACAATGCAGGTCATTCCAAAGGCATTGACTAAGCTGTGCAATGCTAAAATTTAAAGATATGAAATTATTTCCCACACATTAAAGTAATAACAAAAGATATACTCCTTCCCTACCTGTTAGCTCATTTAAGATTTTATGCTTTGTGGTCATATTTTGAAAGCATTGATTAGGGCAGACCCCTGCTGCTGGAAATGAATCTTAATCTGTAACTGAGTGCAGTTTTAGCAGCTTTGTTCCTACTTTCATTATTTTTTAAGTCTTTCCTTCTAGACCTTGTGTCTCTCACCATTCACTTAAGTACCAAATATCACTTGAAAAGACAGATGAACTAATAAAATAGTTCATTCAGTATGGTTTTTCTGGCCAAGTCACAACATTTATCTTTTTTTTTTGTTTTTTCTCTTCTTCCTTTTTTGATCCCTACTAAACAACACTTCTAGCTAGAGAATGTATCATTTCATTCTGTGATTTTATCACTCAGTATTAAGGTATTTAGAGCATTCCTTTTTCAAGACAGCATTTTCTCTCACTGAAACCTTTCACTCCTTTACTGGAGAAGTTCTTGCAGCACACTGTTTTCACTACCCTCATGTATTAAGAGGTAGAGATGTGAGGAACAGTTATCTTGTGTTGAAGTGTCCCATCCTGGAACTTAATATTTTGCTCTTTTCCTACCCCCACTGTGTGATGAGCAGGATCACTTTGCTGTTAAACCTTGCAAATTCTTACATGACCCACTTAATTTCCAGGACACAACACAGGGATCTCCAGCAGTCAAAACCCGGGTAGCTCCTTTGTTAGGCCCAGATTGTTTCTGGAGCACTGCTCATTCTTTTTGAAAAGACCACACAACTTTTAGCTGAAAAGCAAAGGTGCTGGCTGTGGAGTTCTTTCTGCAGTCAGTTTGTCAAAAAAGGCTCTTTGTGCAAACCCTTGTGATTGAGCAGATGTGATCTCATGGTTTGCTGCCAGGTCCTTTTCCACCACCTCCCGAGGTTGCAGGGTCCTTCCAGTCAACTTTTGCCATTTACAGACCTCTGTGTGAGTCACTTTAACTCACCGAGTAACTGCAACAGGATGCAGATGGATTTCTGCTGCCTTACTGAGCTCCAACAAGGAATGAAGCACAGCAACCTGGGCAGGGGCAGGGATTGTTTAATGGATAGGAGAAAGAAAAAACTGGAGTTGAAGCAAGCTCACATCAGCTTGGGCTCTTTCTCAATTGTTTGGGAAAGAATTTAGGTGCTAATTTTCTCCTTAATCTGCTCAAAAAAAAAAAAAAAAAAAAAAANAAAAAAAAAAGACAACACCTCCTCTCCTTCTCAAAAAATACCCAAACAAACATCAAAAAACCCCCACAAAAATCCCCTAAGATGACAAAAAGACCTACAATGAGGAATTTGGGCTTTAACTCTCTGTAAGAACCCTTGAAGCACCAAGTCTGCTATGTGTTTAGACAGAATTAAAATGAGATGCAGAAAAAGGAAGGGTTACCATGGAACTATATTTGCTGTTTCATCACCATCACCTGGTTGCACTTATTTTCCCATTTGAAGTCCATACTGTATGAGTTCTGTAAAGGTCAATTACTACAATCATTTCTCTATTTTAATTAGCTTTGGTTGACATATTTGTGTCTTTGTGAAATTTTACTATAATTATTTCCTGCAATCTGGCAACTTCTCACCACCCCAGCTGCACAATTGCTGAAGAGTCAAACTTGACAGGAAACCTGGCAGTTAATTTTGTCTATAGGGTGTCCTAAGTTGCCATAGAAATGGTGAGAGTTCTGGCCCTTAATATTTCACTGAAAAACCCCAGGATGATGTTATGAACACAAGGAACTGTGTTGTTCCAATGATCCCTAAAAGCTGGAATGCTCCCACGGGCCAAGGGCAGCCAGGTGCATCTTAGGATTTGTCAGGAAACACTGGCAGAAGGTGTTGACTCACAAGTTTTGATGGCCTCAGTTTCTGGTATTTGTAAGAGTGTTGAAAAATCAGCTGGCCTTCAGACACTAGACTTCTCTAGCCATAGAGGAAATGTGATGCAGTTAAATCTCAGGAGAAATCAAGTTTAGAAATCTTTGCTGGTTTACTGGAATAAACCTCTGAAATTCTAAACTATGGAAGTTTGTTTAGAAGATACAGTAATTGGTACTCCTTTTTTAGAATACTTTTTTAAACAAATTTCTGGTCATACACGTTGCACTGCATTTGTGCTCAAAAAAAAAAAATAGTGGGGCCTATGTTGCATATATACTGCAGTTGAAGGAAAATCGAAATTGTAACTGAATACTGAGAATTTGGACCCTCAGAACAACTTTGTCACAGAGTTTTGCAAAAAAAGACTTTTATGTAATGTGCATATATTCTACTTACTGACTGTTCAGAGGTAAATTTGGTTACAGAAAATATATCAGCTTAAGTATTTGTTATTGATAAGGGAAGATCTATGGTATTTATAAGGTTATATTTGACTTAAATTTTGTTTTGGCAAACAACATGGGAAGTAATTTTCAAACTGCTCTCCAAGGTGACAAGTTGGGGAAAGTCTTTACCCTAACAATCTTTTGGTTCACATCCATAAACATAACTTAATTTTAAAAGTTTAGACTAATGGTCTACCATAGATCTCTGGCAGACCATACTGTGGACCAAGCTACACCTGTGATGTTTCCATTTGCTCTTAGGCTGTTTGATTATCTAAGTGAACTTTAGAAAATAAACCTGATTTTTCCCATTTCCCTGCCTAGCTCTTCTTAAGTAGTGACTTTAAAGTACACTTAGTATTTGGGGACCTCCTAGACTCTAATGCTTTATAACAGCTGTGGACTCAACCTTGACAAACTTTACGTGGAAGTACAAGTTTGGTGTAATGATCACACATAGGCAAATACAAATAATTGGCAGAAATCAATAGGCCAAACAATGTTTTTTCAAGGAAGTCTTCCAGCCCAAAACACACGCTTTGAAATCAATATGTTTATTATGAATTTACTGCTTGTTCCATGGCTAGCCTGATGCAAAAATTTAAGATTGGGATTTCATAGGGTTTATATGCTGTATCACCTGCCATACAATAAAGTTTAGGCATCGCTTCTTAAGCAATCAGAGTAAAAAATCAGAACAGGTAACTCAAGCCTCTAAATATTTAAAAATAAAGCTTATCTGTAAATACTCCAAATAACTAGATTGAGAAGGTATCCTTGGTGTAACTACAAAAAGAATGGCATCCACAACTAATTCTTTAAATAACTGCAGAGAGAATGTTATCCACAACTAATTCTTTAAATCTCCTTTGTAATACAGATTTTTTTTTTTTTTTGGTAGGATAATTTAAGAGAATAAAATAGGTATTTATCTATTCAAAGAAAGAAATATCAGGCTTGATACCTCATTCTTCTGTAATACATACTAAATTGCTTCTGCAAATGTTTTCATACAATACTATCAGAAAACAAATTAAGAAAAATTGAATTCTAGATCAATGTAAATTGTATTTGTAAGATATGATTTAACAGATTAGAAATGCAGTTAAAACACTATTACGGAACAATGATAAATCCAGGAGGACAAAAACCAATGTCCATTAAATTGGGAATTGCTACATGAGACAGATAAAGATTTGGAAGTTAAAATCATGTATCAATAACAGAACAGGTCTTAGACCTGGCAATGTTTGGATAGAGGAGCTTTAAGAAAAGCCCATTTGCTGCAGGAAATTTGAGTCACTGACCCTCTGAGACACCACTAGAACAAAGTCACACCACTGGGTTAGGGAGGATGCCATGGAGCTGTGATTTGTCAGCACTCAGATGTTATTGAAAATACTATTGATTTGTGTGCTGGATTTATTTTTTCTTCAGCAGCCAAGTTGTGTTAATTCTGGTTTCCTGCATAATTTCAAACAGCTACTTACATTGAAGGCTATATAGAATAAAAGATGTGACTCATTTTATCCTAAAATATTGACTTTTTTCTTCCTTGTTTCAAAATTGTTACTGTAAAGTCAAATCAAGTTAGGCAAACTGATCTTATCACTCCTTCAAGAAAACTTTTTCTCACCTTTTCTGCACAAAGCAAAGCAAAGATGTTCTAAACTCACAGGTGTTTTTTTTTTTTTTTTTTAATAAAAAGAAAATAATTTTTTTTTAAAAAACCTAGAATTCTCATAATTTGAAATTAGAAGCTAGATAGAAAATGGAGTGGCCATCATCAGAGATTTGCCTTACCTGTAAAAGTCTATTCAAACTTGATACCTCTTTGGGAAATCACTGTGTATTTTTGGCAGGGACTTGTTAAATGTTACAAGAGTTACATATTCTCAAAAGTTACCCTCTACACTGTCAATGCTCCTGCTGGGGGTAAGAATGACTTTGGATTGTCTTCCAAGACACTTCAGTCATATCTGGTACAGCAGATGTCTGAAATCTGAGTCTGTTCTTGTGGTCTCAGTGACATCCTGGTAAGGACTCAAGGAAACCTCCCAGATCCAAATGTGGGGAAGATAAAGTCCAGCAGCAGGATGAGAGGAAGGAGCCCAGGGTCAAAGAGGGAGAGGCAGTGCTGGCAATGGCAGGCCAGTGTGGAAAGGACTGTGATTTAAAGGGAGCAGTGGGAGAGGAGCGTGGGCCTGCAAGGCTGCTGCTGATGGGACAAAGCCTGAGACATGAGCACAGTGAGATGTGATAAAGGTCCCAAGGGAAAGTCTGGGACTGGAGGCTACAAAGAGTGGGGAAGGGGAGAGCAAGAGAGAAAGTGAATGAGAAAGCAGAGATGGAAAGTGCCTTATGGAACAAGCTTATTGTGTGACCTCGAGGTCAGGAAACCTCCACACACTGAATCAGTTCCTGCAGCTTTAATGAACTCGACACTGGAGGGGAAACCATAAGCACCAAATCTAATCTTAGCCTCTTTGTTTCTGAGCCTGGCACTCTAATCCCATTGGGATATCTGCACCATCATTTAGACAGATCTGCCTTTCTTCCCCAAAGACCTCCTCTCAGAGGCTGACCTGCATCTTTCCTGGCCATGAGTGATTCATCCTCCCCAGGAATTTTTCTACTTTTTGTCCATAAATCTCCCAGCAGACCTGGCTCCAAGTCAGAGGTTCCTTCTCACAACCTTTACACTTATTCTCTTTATTTGTGAAAACACTGCTGGTGCTGGAGCAGGCAACACTTAGATAGCCATACAACTCCTGGTGGCTTTATATTCAAACCAGTCTGTTTTGCTGTGGACCAGAAAACTCAAAACACAAAAATCTATCAAAAAATGACCACGAGGAAATGCATCCAAATTCTCCTTAAATGCAACACAAAAAAATCTTCCTTTAAAGGCAGAAGGAGTAATTATCGTCTACTCAAAGCAACTTCCAGAATTTAAGCATACAACTACTACTTACTGTAAATTCTTACTCAGGTAGCATATTCCCTTTAGAAAGCAAGACAGATGGAACAAACTGATGGCAATTTTATTTTCTTTCTTTTTTAATTTTTTTTTTTTGTTTTGTTTCTGAGGAGAAGGGAAAACAGAGAAAAAGGCAAAAATTCTAGACATGTTGTTGCTGGTCAGGCAAGAAGTACAAATAATTAGACATAGAAATGGGAATTCCATTCCTCAATTTTGAGCAGAATTTTGAGCAAGGCCACTGACTTCTCTACGCCTCTTTTTTCTGTAGCAACATTATTCTTTCTTCCTTCATTTAGCTGTGTGGAAAGCAGAGATGTACTTGGGGGATGTGCTGGGAGGCGTTTGTAAGTAGATAACTTGCATATGACTGAAACAAAGCTCACTGTCAGCCTGTGGTGCCAACCTCTCTCTGCCTGTATTGCCTGAGATTTAAGAAGGAACATAGCTGCAAACTTTGAAAACATTTACAGCAACTACATGGAAGTGAATAAAAAATCACTTCTGATAATCTTGCAGAAGAGGTGAGGACTGATGGCACAGAAAAAAAAAAATATGACTGCAGGAGCTACTTTACTTGGCAAATGGGTACCCTTCAATCAAAACGTGTTTCATTCTGTCTCACCAAATGTCAGATAACAGACTGCGAAGTACAAGTGAAACCTAGAGAATGGAGCAGTTTGCCTCAGAAAACAGTGCCTCTGAAAGGAATTTAGGGGTCACAGTAGATATATGACTCCAGAATGCTTTTTGCAGAGCTGTGGGAAAAGGGTTCATGCCATCCATGAGTGTATAAACACAGGAGGAGAGGGAGGCGAGCTTACCTCTGTGTGGTTGTTATTGCAATGCTCTGTGCTGCTCTGGCCTCTGTACTTTTAAAGGATGTTGGTGAGGGTGTTAAAAAGGGCCATAAAAAGTATTTAATGGCTGGAGATGTAATGACTTACAGTGAGAAATTTAAAGCACTCATTTTGTTAAGCTTATAAAAAGAAAGATTGAAAGGTGATTTGATAATGGTTTATAACCATATACATAGGGAAAAAAACACCAGGGAACAAAGGATTCTTTAATCTGCTGGGGGAAAAAAAGAAATGTAGAAGGAATTGATGACTGAAAGCTGAAAATGAAAATAAAAAAATACAATTTATATTTTTAGCTGGAAAGGTAAAAATTAATGAAAATTAGCAGTGAAAATGGTGAACACTCTACCTCCTGCTGATTTTATATCAAGACTGGAATCTCCTTCAGAAGCTGGCTGTTACTGAAGAAAATATTTTTAATTATGTTAATGTAAGGAGAAAAATAGAAAAAAAAATAGGATCCTCATCAACTTCCACTATTTTAATTTGTTGGATTTTTTTTTAAATCAGCTTAATGTCTTGCTTGAGCCTCAGGATCATTGGCCTCTAGTGAATAGACAATGCTGAGGGTTAACATCCAAATCAACCTACTACAGATTTGAATTTAGGTCTGCTGAATAAACTGGGTAAGACAAGGATTTCTCCAGAGCTGGATATCAGCAAAAGTTTGTCAGCACTTTTATAGAACTTGTCATAAGATGTGCAGCAAATAACATCTCCCTCCCCAAAATTTAGTTTGGAAGAATTTGACGCCAGCTGTCCAAAAAGCAAGAGGCAAAATGGTATTTAGACTGAGCATTCCCTTATGGAGTTCATGAAGTTAAAGGACACTGAACTAAACTATCAGGGGAAAAATTCATAAAAGAAAACTCCTTAATATTTGAAAATAATTCTGTGGGCACTTTGCTCTGACTTTGAATTTTACTGGCTAGTTTGCTTGTTTTCACCTTTCCCTTTTTGCTTCCTTTCTCCTCCATTTTTCTGGGTATTTCTCTGTCTCACACAGGGAAACCAGGCTGGAATAGGTCCCTGACAGAGCCTGCTCTTGTTACAGCTCCTGTTCCCCAGGCTGTCTGTGCTGGCTGACTGCACCTCACCTTGCTGTTGAGACTGGAGGAGACCCTGGCGCTTGTTATTCTCCTTTAAGAGCGAGCAAATAATTCATAATGAATTGCTGATCGGGTTAATTTCACTCCCTCCTCCCTGTTTGTGAGTTATTTATGATTCTCATAAATACACTTGTTGAGTAGTTCCTATTAACTATCCTGGCCTGCATCTCATTTCAGAGCACTTCACGGCAAGGCTCCGACGTGTGACATTTGAGCTGTGTTATCTGGTTTAAAGTAAGGATTTCGAGTATCCTTTTCCATCAGATGACTGAATTCCTGGGGCTCGCTTTTCTTAACAGCTTAGGATAGTCTATCAAAGGAAAGCAAGACTCCTCCTGCCACACACACTGTGATCTCTGACAAGTATTGTCACCTTTCCCTGTCCTAGGTGTAAATTGGAGACAACACTTTCCTACTCAGCTTCCAAGCATGTATTTTTGTTATAAAGTAATGCTCTGCTTATAAGCAGTGTGTTAAATGAAGACTTTTTTGCTCTAGAAAATACCAGCTTTTCTTTTTTTTTCCTCATTCTGAGCTCCTCCACATATTCCTGATGTTTGCTTGGACTCCAGGTCCTTTTTCACCTGGCACCAGAGGAGGTGCTGCCACCTTGCCTATTTCTTTACTGGAGTCACAATTGCTTTTCAATGCAGGAAAACAGGGTCGGACTCTAAACAAATGACATGAAATCGTGCCCATAAGCTATTCCTCCCACAAGGAACAGAATATCTCACTGGTTTCTGAACCCTGGGCCAGATTTTACCATGAGAGTGACTGTGCAGTGCATTTTTAGTGACCACAGTGTCACTGCTCATGTATCATTGATACTGAGGGCACCTGATTGCTGGAGGAACCAGAGCTGTAATACTTCCTCTGATGAAACTGGTAAATAGACCACCACCATTTTTCTTCCCTGTTCTTCAGCCTTCGAGAAAAACATGGGATTGGCAAAAAAAAGCACAAGAAGAGGATTTATTGTTATAGGTTTGTCCTTCAGATTCATTGCAAGTAATCACATGGTCCATTCTTGCCACAATTTATGCTTTGTATGCTGGTTTCAGTCCTACATTTCCTGTTTTTATTATTAAACATCATCTGCTAACTGTGGTGGTGGGAGGGAAGACAAATATGTGTCAGACTCAAGGTGATACATGGGGGTTGTATAGAGGTGGAAAAGAACAAGGAAATTAATTGCTTCTTTATTGGTTCTAAACATCAAAGTAATAAGCAAAAAGAACTGGAAATTCTCCTTGTAGAGAGGTGACCTGTTCTAACTTGCTATGCTGAAAGACAGTGAGAAGGGTTGTATGGTTGTAATGGGGAAAAAAATCCCAAAAAATACTGGCCACAATGTTTTTTAGGAAGGACAAGGCAGAGAAAATCTTTGCTAGGAAACTAGTTCTCATTCAGAACTAGAGGAGCAGGAACATGCATAAATCAGTGCACAGTCTAGGAAGGTGAGGGGTGGCTGCTTGTTACAGATAAAAATTAAACTAAAGCTAAAGCTTCAGCAGTTGTACGAACAGAACCAAGTGATGTTACAAATTAAACTGTATTGGGACAAACATGAATGATTATTTCAGATAATTTAAGATAGTTTCCTTTAATAAAACTACTACATTAATATCAACTAACCTCCTGTTCATCATGACAAAGGTGAATTGATCCTCACACTGAAATTACAGTAGTTGCCCAAAACCTGCCCCGTTCTAACCCTATAACATTCAATAAACATGAACAGAGGCTTTATTTTTTTAACTTTCATACTTAATTTGACAACTGAATTATCCAAAACTTAAGAATGTTATAAGTAAGGATTGAGAGGAAAAAGAAAGAAGAAAACCTCAACAAATGAAAGGAATAGATAGTAGTTAGTAGTTATGTTTGCCAGTAGTTAAAAGTAGCTTCTCTGCAAAGATATGGCCCTACATTAAAGAATGCTTGTATTAAAATGACAATTTAAGCATTTATTGTTCTTCATATATTTATGAAATAAATATATTTGTTTGCAGAGTGAGTAATGAGTAAGTTATAAGGACCTTCCTATTAAATTCATTGAGTTTCCATCACTTTTTATACCAACTTTTAACTTCTAATAACTCAGATAATAATTTACATACTGTTAAATTAATAAATATTGAGTTCTTATATTATTCTTGCTATTTTTTCTGAAGGTTTTCTGTATTAATAAGTATTTTGGACCATGGCAGATATTGCTGGGCTGTTTCCAGAGAAGAGAAAATCTAATAAAATGAATAATCTCTCTAAATGTGCTGTCTGAGCACATTCAGTAGAGTCACATGAGAGTTTACCTGCTAAACTATCCTAGGCCTAATATAAATGTGGTGAAATAACTTTTGGAGGATTCTCTCATTTGTTACCTCTATGTCTTTGTTGATTGCAGGGCTCAGCCTAGTCAAACTGACCTTAAACTAGGTGTCTGAAAGATGGTTTTATCAATTTCCCCCCAGCAATAAACAATTGCAATAAAAACAATTTTAACACATTATTAAGGTCTTAGTATGAAGCATTTAAAGCCTAGAAAGTAATAATACAACATTCTGGCAAAAAATTCTGGTATTTTGAGATAAATATGTGACACAGTCTAAACTGCATGGTCATATTTTCCTTTGTCCTCTATGAGTTCTGTTTGTTGCAACATTCATATAATGAGAAATTATTCAAGATCTCTTTTATCATTAGTGCCCAATACATGTCTCTAAGATTTATTCACTCTACCCTGACAAATCCTTTTTTGAAATCAGAAATGTTAATTGCCCTGTGTAGTTTTTCTGATCTGATCTTTAGCTTAGGATCCAAGTACTTGATAAACCATACCACAACAGACCTTTACAGCTGGAAATAGCATCAGAATTCGGAGATTAAGAATAAAACTATTCTCTAATTTTAGAATAGACAAATTATACCCTATTGTGTGGGTGGTGTTGTGTTATCTACAGAATCAGTTGCAGCACACACAGATGTGCCTGACCCCTCTCAGTACTGTCACTGGTGCTTATGTACCTCTGCTCTGTCACCTTCCAGGAGGAATGTCTCCATGTCAGATTTAGGTCAGTTTAATGCTAGTGAGAAATACTTGCATTCTCACACTGCTCAGAAAATGAAGTTTTATGCAAATGAATGGGAATCAAATTGCAGTGAAAGTCTTCAGACAAAATTTATTAGTCTCCAGAACATCAATCAATGGCTGTGCAAAAAAGATACTTATCAGACTGAACCTTTCATAAAGCATGAAATTTACAGTACCTATAACATCCTTATGCATAAACTTAAATGTGAATTGTGAATGTTTGCAATTATCTAGGAAATGGCCTGCTCTTATAATTATTAAGGCAAATGTATAAACCCTGCATGAGAGAAAACACGGTTTTACTGCTATTAAGAGACAATTTAATGTATGAAATCACATTAGCATGCTCAAAAGATGGCTTTCAATCATTCACATGAACATTACAAGCCCGTTGTATGAAACTTCCAAAAGAGGATAGGTGATTTTTCAGGATAAGCCTTAATGAGTACATTACTTGCACATTGCAAGTAGAGCAGAACAGCTATCTGCTGTCCTGAGAAACTACCAACTGTACAAACTTCTGTCATATATTATGCAGTGAAGCTACTCCTATAAAGCTGATACAAAAATTTTGTTTGACAAATAATGCCAATTTCTAAATTGCTCAGATGTTTCTCTCCCACTTCAGGAGCTGGAAGTCTGGGAAGAAAGGGAGGGGAAGGAGTTTTGTTCCTGGGGCCTCTCACAAGCTCTGCAACAGAATGAGAGGTGACTTAGACTCCCAGCTTCATCTGCCTCAAAACAGTGGCCAGGCTGGTACCCAAACCACTGGATACCTGGAGAGGAGAGTGCAAACACATGGAGTACAGACCTGTCTGAAAATGGCTGGGTTTATGTGCCTGTCTTTCTTCAGATGCCTCTCCCACAACCACAGTCATCTTCCTTCAGTGTAATCAAGACTACTTCATCCTCCCTTCGAGGATGAATACTTTGTAACTATTGTACCAACTGGAGTAGTCATGGAGCTATATGGCAGGAGGGCACATGGAAAGAGGGAATGGGCCTGGGAAATTTTCTAAACTTCTCTTTGAGGATGAAGTGTGTGAAAATTTCAGTTTTCACCCTAACTATAAGGCTGATGCTTGCTTTTTGGCAATGTACTTCCAAGCCCAGAAATAGCAACAGCAGGAAAATCTACTTCCAGTAGCATAGACCTGATCCTGAATTTTGAGGATTAGCTGGCTGTTTGTGTATTTTCCCTAGAACATTGCTGCTGTTAAAATGACACATTTTCTTGGTTCAAGCCTGCATCAAATTCATAGGAAGGTATCCAGAAGGTAAATGTGGAAAACCAGAGACCTCCCATAATTGAACATATTTCATATTGTCTTTTCTGTAAATACTTTGCCTTTTTCATTATGGATTATTTAATGTCTGTCAAAAGTCAAGAGCCAGTTGTGCTGTAGCTGTATTTCTGACTCCCTGATAAATATGAAATCCAGTTTAATTTATGAGAGGACAGGTAAGTGTGAGACCTTGATATAAAAGATACGTAAATGACCAAGGTCAAAACCAGTAACAGACTTCTGTGTTTAGAGCTTAAATAATAACTCGTAATCAGTAGAGATAGGTGAGGAAATGGAGGTCAAATACTGGTAAAAAGATTGAAGCAGCAAGTGCAAATGTTATTCAAACTGACAAAGTAAATATTATTTCAGTGAATGGTATTCACCTCTTTTTTTCCCAGTTCCCACTTGTGATATGCAATAAAATGTTACCAGCCTGAGCTAGAACTGCTTATCTGTTAAGGAAAGTGAGGGAACAGAGTTCATTTAAGAATCATACAGACACAACCTGAGAGGGAAATCTCATTTGTGTAGATGGGTTCCACCACTGGAAAATAACACCCAAGCTCAGTTTTCATTGTTGCATAAACATGGATAGATTTCAACTTCCATTTTCTACTTGAATTATCATCTGTATCTCCACCCATAAAAAATTAAAATTATTTCCAAATAATTAAAACCAAACTCTGTCTTTCTGTGCTAGGGGCTTCCATACTTTCATATTCTCTAAACTTTGATTAATAAGTCTCTATTTGAAAGTTATTTTTATTAGGAGGGAACCCCAGAGACTGTCTTCCTCTGAAATTTTCTAGTGGTGTGAGATGGTATAGCTTAGATTCAATTATGTTCATGAAAGAAGAGGTACATGTCTTACAAAAGAAAATAGAATTAAGATAATTTGTTTAAATTGTTTTCTTGACCAATACACTGAATAAAGAGATTCAAATCTGTAGGAAGCCATTCTCAGCCAGGAGTTAGTGTCTATATCAAGCTGGACATTTATGATCCGTGGCACAAGACAAGATCAGGAGAAAGACAAACCCTCAAGACAAAGTCTAAGTGTAATAGACAGTGAAAAGAGCAAGGTGGAGCAACATGGAGCAAAATATATCTTTAGTCAGAAAAAATATGGAAAGATAAAGTGTTTCTGAAGTGTTGGCTGAGTTGCAGACAGATATGCACAAGGATAAAGGGGTGCTTGAAGTGGTGCTCTGTCACTCAAAGCAGAGTAGAGGCAAGAGAGGAGTATGAACAAAAGTAGAATTAGTACACTCACCTGGAGATAATGCACAGGGACTGCAAATATTGGAAGATTATTGAAAAATGTAGAACAAAAAACCAAGAAAATTAAAAGAGAAGAAAATAGAGCAATAGGGTTCACTAACCATCTGTATGTCATCCAGCTGTATGGCTGATATTCCCATAGAGAATGTGCTCAGCAAAATGTTTATAAAGGGAGCTTGGTCATTTATGCTTAAATAGCATAGGAAGAGAGAAAGATTTAGAATTGGTATACTGTCAAAATGCTTTTTCCTGATGTATTGCCTTATACCCTTTTTTTGAGGTCTAGTGCAAACATTAATTTCAAACACATAAATTTTATGTGATGAGTTGGAACAATAGAAAGAAAAGCTGTGCTGCCTGATGAATGGCAGCCTACTGTCTTCAGATTCTTGGTCACACAATGCAAAAAAAGTCACAAAACCAACACCTTACTGACCTGAATTACAATGAAAATAATCCCTTCACGATGTAACTCTATCTACATGAAACATAGTATCCCTTAACCAAAGATCAAAATAAGGAAATCAGTCAATAAAATATTAATTGAGGAGAAGGATGTGAGTCATTTTGCCTGCACTCAGTGCCTTGAAAGCAGTTGCAGACTGTATATCACCAATATGGAAGTCTGATATAATTGAATTTAGCAGTCCTTTTCTTGTATCCAACATGCTGACAAGGTAATACAAAAATCTGACCAAATTTATTAGAATTAATAAAGCAGTATCCTTACTTGAGCTTGGAATATGGAGTGCATTGTGGACCAGTGTGACTTCTGGGATCACTCTGCTGCTGATACTCTTTCAAATAAGGGAAATCAGAGAGCACTAGAACCTGTACCAAAAGGAGCCCAGCTTAGACAAGCACAGAACACCAATCCAACAAGCTGTGGCAGGACAGCTGACATCAAAAGGAAATGCTTTGTTTCATTTTGATGTCATCAGCTCTCCAAGCTGTCCTGGAGTTTGTGAAAAGCAACTTGCATAATCAGTGAGTTTATACTGATTAGTAATGGATTCAAGTGTACAGAAATGTGCAGGCTACACACTGTACCCATCAAAAATTATTGATAAGATGTACAGAAGTGCACAAAATTATTTGAGCGATGACTTGTGTGGAGAATGGAAACATGATGATGTTTTAAATGCACGTGTACTTTCTTCTGACTGTTTTCCAAAGTATCTAAAACACCTTCAGGATACTTGCCAGAAGAAAAGTGTTGTGCTATTTTTGACTGGTATGTTTAAACAATAAGTTTCTTTCCTAAATCACAGAAGTTTGGAAGTGTAAGGTGTAATACAGAATGGAGACCATCATCAATAGGAAGATCACAACCCATACTCTCAGTGAAGTTAGATCAGAACAGAATAATAAAATAATACAGTCAGATTCAGAAGTCATTGGGTCCTGCTCCACCACTTGAGGCAAAGTCATCTTCAATAAATAATAGATTACATTTTTGGAGACAAGATCTTCCTAAGAAAACTCTGTATTCAATGGCAGGAAAAAGAGAATGAGAGTGCAATAGAGAGAGAGGATTCTTCTTTCAGTCAAAATAGGGCTTGCTTTTATTTATTCCCACCTGTCTCTAGAAGGTCTGTTGCAAATTAGAGTTTAGTCTCTTTTAATGACTAAAACAAATCTTTGTGACTACTTCCTCATGTTCCTAATATGTTGAATGTTTCAGAAAAAGGTAGTTTTCAAGCTATTCATTGTTCTCATCTCTTAACAAAAACAAACAAACAAAAAATACACAAAAAAACTTATTCTGAAATAAAACTTTTTTTAAAATGAACTAATTTCATTATTAATTTCATGCCCTCAAACTCCAATATTCAAGCTTGAATATTCTAATATTCAAGTAAAGGCTATTAAAGGAAATTTGTGGCCTCCTTAATTTTTTGTAAGACTGCACTGTACAGTGGTTCCATGTACCAGGAATTCCAGAGAAGATATGTCAAGAGGGTAAAACAAACTAGTATGGATATTATAGGCTAAGATGCTGATGACAGGTACATTTAAAGTGTTTCCAGTGGGATTTATGGTAGCAGTAGTCCAGAAGCTGTAAAAATTCTTACGGGATATTAATGGAAATCACACAGCTGCTTCCTTCCAAAAGGAGAAACTCAGAAAACATAACCCTAAGAGCAGATCCAATTACTACTTTTAAGATATCTCTTATTGCTACGCATTTTTTCACGTCTCTGGACAACAATATTAATGTTGTTCCCCCTGAGCCACACTTAGTGGAGCACCATTAACCTTCTCATATCCTGGGAACCTGATCCCTTGCTCTCTGGCAGAGAGCAGAGCACACATACATGCACGTGTACACACAGACACTGTTCACAGGCACACTCCCACAGCACTGTTCAGACAATGTGGGCAAAGTTTAGAATTTTTAGCAGAGGCTGACATCGTGCTCAGGTGGAAGCCAATAGATCTAATGCTGCCATCGAGTATACAAAGTGCCCTTAATAAATCTTCAGCTTTCAAATTAATTTCAGGCTGCGCTGCACACTCTTGTATCTACCACTCTCTTATGTACCTGGGTTTTAATTGTTTCTTTCTTTGACATAATGAATGCCAGAAAGTAACCCTGAAGCACTCATTTTGCATCATAAATCACAGTATCTTTTTAAAGGGAAAGATAATTACAACAAAATAGCAGTTCAAAACTGCTTGGAATTTACTTCTTACCTTTGACAAATAGCAGAGAAAATAATTGCCTAAAGACTATATCTAACATTGATTTAAATGACTTGTTATGCACACATAGTGTATTCTGTGAAAACAACCTTCTTTCCAAAAGAAAGAACCAAAAGCAACAAAAAACACCCCCAACAAACATGAGAATTCTTCAAGCTCCTGACAAATTAATTTGTTGAGGGCAAAACACTGCACATTTGTTATTCCTTGTCTATTTCTTAAAAGCCTGTGTGTCACATCTCTTCTACCCTCTGTATATATATCTGTGCTGCAGTTTATTTTACAGAATGCTTCATTTTTTTCAGCCTGCTTTCTTATTGCTGCTCTTATTTTTCATAAGGGTTGTCGTTGCTTGGCTTTTTTCCTCTGTAACTCTTTTAGTTTTGATGAAGATGAGACAAGATGCCATGGTTATATGAATCACTGTGTTCTGGTACTGGTTTGTTTGTTTACTCTCTTTCTGGTGTGGAATCTGACTTTACAGATTCTGCTGCTTTTGCTGAAAGCTGATTGAGGTCATACAAAGTTAAACTCGAATATACTAATATTGCTGTCCCAGACAATGCAGTATTATTTGAATCATATAATAGCCATCAGACAGTACAAGATTTCCCACTATGAATAGCCAAGAAGTGTTGTCTTGTTGTTATTTTAAAGGAATGTGAGGGAAACAGATGCAAAGGTATCACTTCCAAGATTTCTAGCTTGAAGATTGTTCAGGTTTGTCTCTGTAAGTTGATGGTTCTTTTGTAAGTACTTCTGCTGTTATTTATAGACAGCTATGAACATATACCTTGCATTATATAGACAAGTTGTTTTGCCTTTTTTTCTGCTGTTCTTCATCCCCAGACCTTTCTCTCCACCTTTCAGACCCCATGTACAGTGCCTGAAGCCTGTTTCTCTAGGCTAGTAGCTCCACTGGAATCACTGATGTCTGTACCTCCTAGGAGCCTGGCAAACACTCTGCTTTACAGGGCCAAGGTTTATGAGGAAAAAGTTCTTCGGTGGCTCAACTAGAGCTAGCAGCGTGTGGCTGCAACTTAATCTGAAGGTCTGAAGTATCTCTGAAGATACCATTGAAGTAGAAATGACATAAAGGATGGAAAGGGCATACACAACATAAGAAAGAAGGTCCAAGGTCATAGGTAAGTATGGTCTGAGGGATCTGGACATAACTCTGTTCCCTTCCAAATGTTCTCTTTGCTTTCTTCCTCACTATAAACCTCTCCTTGAGCTCTTTTGTGGATTTGATCCTTAGCTGCCACCAGCTCCATTCATGCTCATACCAATCTACCCATACCTTCTTCCACCCTTCAGTACAGCGAATTTCCCATGGCACATCCACCATACTCAGGAAACAGTACTCAAGCTGCAAAATGAAGAATATCCAGTATTCTTTAGCGTGTCAAGGTTTCACAAAATACTCTCAGCAGAGATTTAATTGTAGTAATTTTTTTTCAGAGAGGAAAACTATACGTGACAATTAATAAGACAAGAGGCCATGGGCAGAAACTGACACACAGGAAGTTCCACCTGAACACGAGGAAGAAATTCTTCACTGTGCAGTGACCAAACACTGGAACAGGTCACCCAGAGAGGGTGTGGAGCTTCCATCACTGGAGATGTTCCAGAACCATCTGGACACAACCCTGTGCCATGTGCTTCAGGACGACTCTGCCTGAGCAGGGAGGTGGGATCCAATGACCAACTGTGATCCTTACCAACCTCTGTGACTCTGAGATAGCAACACAATAAAATACCTCTAAGAATGACACTTAGGTTTATGACTTATTAATCTAGTAGATGTACCTAATGAATTTACAACTGGTCCATAAATTCTTACAAACCGTTAAGAAACTATGGATTTAATAGTGATTAAAAAATTGTCTCTTAAAATGTACACTAATATTCCTTTTAAACTTCACATGTGGTATTAAAAAATTATTGCCCCTTCCAACAAGGAAAAAAAGACATTTTGAATTTATTATTATAAGAGCTACCCAAAGTAAATTTTGATGATGCAAATACCTCTGGCTGGAGCAATAGAAAATCAGAAATATCAGTTTCTGCTAAACACTTTGGTTTTATCAAGAAAAGCATCAAACGAGGCTTCATTTCCTGGACTGAAAATCACAGGGGCAGGAATATACTACCACAGGTGTCGGTGAGAGAAGGAGCTAATTTTTTTCCTTTGGCTCATTGGACAAAAGGAAAAGAAAAAATAATAAAGGGTACCCTTAGGCAAATAGACAAAATTAGGTAATTTACTACTTGAGATAAGGATTGGTTTGAAGCCAAGTGTTCACTGGAAGAGAAGGCAGAGGGCAAGAAGACAAGTTGATTAACCAACTAGGGACAGTATTAAACAAAATAAATATTGCAAAGAAAATGATTGAAAAATCCAGGAAGGGCAGAAGCACCAAACTTCAAAATCCAATTTGCAATCTTTTTCTGTTTAAAGTTTCATTAAGTTCTTTTGAATCTGTCCTGCTATAGTAATGCTCATTCTACTCTTCTGTCAATGCACAGAAATACAGCTTCTGCTATTAAAAAAAAACAAAAAATGTTTAATTGTCAGTATGCTCACAAGAGAAGAATATTTCACTTGCAGCGAAACGCAGTTGAAATAAAGCCCATTTTAAAGACTTTTTTTTGGTAACAAAACAGCAACAATCAAACAGAAGTGACAACAATCAGAATACTAAAATCACAATGGAAATGTGAGCTTCCAAATAATCTGCAAATGTTGAAAGCAAAATTTATGTCCTTGGACATAGTACTTCAAAATTCATCATTGCTGAGGCATCATTTTAGTGTCATTTTGTAGCACAGCTTTTCATTAACAAAATGTTTCTTTTCCTCTGCATATTTATTAGTTGTGTGGTTTGGCAACAACTATTGTAAAAAAGTTCTCCAGAAAAAAGTATCACATATTTTCTATTTTTTTTCAGTCTTAAAAGCAAACATAAATGAGGGTCTTTCTCCTTAGCTGTACAACTAATATTCAGAATAAGAAATTAACTGGCATATCAATGGCCCCTCTTGGACTGGATCCCAGGGAACTACTCTCTAACACTGGGCAGTTTCTGAGGCTAAAAGCCCAGCAACAGAATGACTTGCCTTAGACAAAGCTTACTCCAGTCTGTGTTATGTGTTGTATGCCTGGATGCACAAGAGGATTTTATTTCCCCTCAAAAAAAAAAAAAAGAAAAAAANAAAAAAAAAAAAAAAAAAAAAAAAAAAAAAAAGAAAAGCCAAATCAAACCAACCAACCAACCAAAGACATCCACAGAGCAAATATACAATGTCACAGGATGCCTTTGTGACCACTCTCAAAACCACCATAAAATATCTAGTTTTGTCTCACAAAGCTCTCTGGCCTTACTGCCATCATGACAACACATTTTGGCAGATATTTTGATCAGTGTAAATGTGTCACTCATCCAATAATTATGTTTGTGGAAACAATTTCTTGAAATCAAGTTAGGTGACAAATTAGAATTGTTAAGTCAGTGTGGTGAGAAATGGCATTAACCGAATAAAAATACAAAGGATGCAAACATGTCTGAACTGCACATGGAGTTTAATTTCTGCACTTGATTTCAAATATTAACTTCACTTCTATAAAGGACTGAGTAACCATTCAAAGTGAGTATTCTCAGACCTTGGAGTTCAAATTTGAAATTCATGCATATAGGATTTAAACTGTGGTTGCTACAAGGTTAAGTGAAAGCACTTCAAGTGACTTTCAGGCAGACATTACTTTGTTGAACATTGCTGCAGTGATTTTAGCAACAATAACAACAAGAACAGTCATGCTTGGCTGAAAATGTTTTAAGATTTGCATGAATTATGTGCAAAAATGGTTGAATAGAGAAACACTGGAACCAAATAGATCTAAATCCTGATTTCCTGAGAACAGACAGACACCTTTGGCTTATGCCTGAATGATATGAAAGGAATATAACTGTAGAAGGTCCTCTCCTCATATTGCAGAATGTTCTTTGGCATTCCAAAGTGTTACTGCTAACTTCTCAGTCTCAAGTAGGTTAAGCATGTGTTTTTAACATATTGTTTGCATTTGATGTATTTTAACACATATACAAGCTAGAATTACATTGGTAGCCATGTTACATAAAATACAGACCTGTACACCTTGGTACAGGTTTGGCTAAGTAGTTCTGACAGTGAACAAAACAGCAGGAAATCCATCAGGAGTGGCAGAAAAAGTACAGCTTTCTAGAAGAACAAATAGCAATATGAACTATTCTGCAGTCAGAAAAAAAATCAGATATATATTTTTTTGCCTTATTTGTCTTCACCTGAAGACCACCTGAAAAACCTGGCTCTTGAGTTTATGCTGATTTTTTCCACCTGGCAAACCATTCCCATTCAAAACAAAAAATTCTGATTCAGCATAACTTTATGTAACATAGGCAACAAATTGCTGCCCAGCCAATGCCACTTGTTTATTCCTAATAATGAAATATAAAATAAGGCTGTCATTCTCTCCCAAATTCTGCTAGCCCAAACCCCAGATTTACTATTCAAAGGATCCTTAACAAAACTACTTAATCAGTTTGTTTCAAAACAAATTTCTCTATCACATTCCAGACAAACCATTCTGACCCCAAATAAAATGTTCAGTTCTGTCCCCAGCATTTAGTAATTCTCAGCCAGTTCAGTCTGTCAGTTCTTTCAGCTCCCCATCCCTCCTCATTCAATTATATCCAAGGCCACCTGTTCCCAAAAGAGTCAGCATCCAAAACTCCCACCTGTGAAAACTTTGCTTATGTAAGTAGTTCTATTCAGTGAGATAAAACTAGAATACCAGGCATCAAGAAGGAAGTGAAACTGAAACTAACTCTAAAACTACATAAGATTTAAACAACATTTAGCTCCTTAAAAGCATGGCAAAATTAATCAACTAGAAGAAACAGGTCTCTATTAACTACCAGACAGTGCGAAAGAAATTTTTCAGACCTAGACATAAATGATAGAAAGGCTGCTATCTTGGAGGAAATAAAACCACAGACTTCCTACTGTTTAAGAACAAAGTATGACAATCATGAGCAGTAGAGAAAATGTCATTGAAGTTCTATGTGGGAAAAGCCCTAAGTGTGTATCAATCAAGTGAGTATCAGTGGGAAAATGGCTTCAAACCACTGGTGGCTAAAACTGACAAGGTATACTTAGAAACAAATGCTCACCTTGAAAATCTAATGCAGAAAGGAAAAGGTTTAAATAATCAGTTTGCATGCTTAGTGATTCCCAGAAAGCTTTTCAGCCCATCCTGTGTGAAAGTGTATGCTGGGACATAGCTATGGCTCTTGCTGTCAGGGTGCATTCTCATGGAAATTTCTCACTGAATCACTCAGTGGGCACATTTACATGGCAAAAAGCTGTAGAAAAATCTCCCAAAGCCAGAGGAAAGTTATACTGCCAAAACTGTTAAGCCCTAAGTGGGTTTCCAAATAAAATTCAGTTGCTCTATTGGGTGCCACTTGAATGAGTCAACAATAAACTAAGACTCTAGTTAAAAAAAGGCTTTTTAATATGGAAAAGTATCTTTCAGTTTCTGAAACAGCAATCCCCTTGGGAATAAACTGAAAGGTGAGACTTTTGAAAGGCTTTGTCCAGTTTCAGCCCAGTGCCTTTCATATATTTAGAGATGCATTCTACTGTTGCTGCATATCAAGTTTGCAGCTTTAGTGTCTTTTTCATCAGTTGCACAGAGCAAAAGAAACATTTCTCTTTTTTTCTGGACTTTAGACAGCTTTTTAGCATTTTCTGTATTGTGAGTAACCTTCTCCTAACATACAGGCCTATTCATGGACCACTTTCACTCCCTCTCTTTTTAACCTCATCTCACGCCTTTTCTCTCAAAGTTTATGTGTTTGAGTACATGAAAAGTTCACAGAAGGAAAGTTTAAAATTAACTTCCTTCAGTGAAGAGTTGTTGTAGAGATTGCAGTTAATTTCTTGCAGTAATGAGTCTCATTGTTATTTTATAATGATCTTCATCATTGGTTTTGATCTGCAATACTTTATGTAAGTAAGGTTAAAAAGACCTTTTTTTTCTAAGACCAGAACATATGGGGTCTCTGGTTGATATATTATTGATGGTGACTTTATAAAACCAAAAAAACAAAAAAACCAACCACGTATGCACAATCTTGTTTTTTGCAATGAATGCTACAAGACACTGGTGTTGAAAATATTGGGCTAAATTCTTCTCTAAAAATACAAGTAAAATACCAGATGTGAATTGTGAATCTTAATGAATGCGCTTGCATGAGCTCATCAAAATATTCCAGAATATTATTTCAACATTATTAAACAGTTGTTAAAGATTTGGCCTTCCTACCCTTTACCTCTAAGAGATAATGTTATGTAAGAATATTTTCTCTTTGGTAACTTGAATAGTAAGAGTATTCAGTATCTTAACAAGACCTCCCAGCAGCTACAACCTAACATGAGCAACTCCCTTGGTCTGCTGAAATTCACCCTTAAATACCACAAACACAGACTTCCACAGAGAATTTGCCCATGTGACTCTGTGCTTCTCTCTGTGATATTTCATGTGCACTGTGACATTATTTCAAATGTGTTAACCAGGCTGCCTACTGGTCATGTTTTTTTTAAGTTAGCAAGGCTGTAATTGGAGGGATGGCTCCTAAGAGATGCAAGATGTGGCCACATTTGAGGCCTAGTCTGGTGTTTGAGAAGGGGGCAATATTTGTGACAAATGCTCGTTTCAACCTCCCACAATGTGGTAAGTGTCAAAATCTAATTGCTTCTTAAATGAAAAGGTTCATATGCAATATTACCCTATTTTATACTTAAATAAATATATATATATAAATGTTTATTTATGACCCTTTCTTTCCTTATAGGAAAGAATATTTTTCATCAGTTACAGTTGTGCAACTGGCCCTACATTCTGCCTAATATTCCATTTGATTACAACTTGGTTCTTTCTAATCCTTTGTTTTCTGTTTAAATGTTTTGTTTCTATTAAATATTCCAATTACCAAACATAAAGTCTGGCTAACAACAGCAAGAATTAACCTACATAAAATATATGAATAGAGCTGTATACATCATCTTTTCAAGCACAGAAAAAAAAATTCCACTGCCAAATCTTTTTGATACTCACAGCAATAGTTGAAAAAATCCACCCATCTGCCATGAAAGGAATTTCTCATGTTGATTATTTCCCAGTCAAACAGGATAGATGGATAATAGCACTGAAAACAGGGAGTGAAAAAAGGACCAAGTTTTAAATAGCATAAATGATAGCAGCAGAGAGACAAGGTAGCTTTAATCAGTCAGCCAGCACTAGGCAATTTTAAAACCTGGCAGCTTGCAGTGGTTTTCTTAGCTTGTGGTATTTGAAGGACATTGATATACACATCAAACAGAATTTAGGACATGCATTGTGGAGGTGCCAGTTGAAGCTTTATGTGCGAGCTAAAGTTGGAATTCAATCCTTTTATCATACACAAGACATACAAACTCTCCTATCAACTTTCCACTCATTTTGAGTGAAGAACAATTTTTGTTGGAAGATTTACAGGTAACAGTGTTCATTAAAATCTATTCCCTAAACCAAAAATTGTAACATGCTCTACACTAAAGATTAAGCATGGCTCAAATTACAGAGCAAACTTGAAATGCTTGTATTGTTTTATTATTAAAAAAAATTAACATTAAAAAAATAAGCTAGATTTCTTAAAGTAGCCCTATTAAAAACCACCAAAAAACCCCAACCCCTTTTTCCAGAGGTGGAGGGCATGAACAAATAAAAAATTCCCAAATATTTTCTTTTATTTTCTTGTCTGCTTTAACCTTCCCATTGTTTTCTCCATGTTCCTTCCACTCTGCAGGAATGTGCATGTTTGAGCACACATATGCCCAAAGCCTCTGCTTTTAGTGGTCACATTACTTCACTGGAAAATATTTCAACCCAAATCCTTCTATCTTCCTGCACTGTGGCCCTTATTGAAACAATAATTTTTTGCCATTATTTTTAATAGCTAGAAGTTCACCAATCACCAGGACTGGTTGCATAATCTCTTCTCCAGGAGATTATCACAAAAGCTATCTCCCAGTGGTTTAAGGAAAATAGCAATATTGCCTGTCCTTCTAAAATAACCTCCTGAAAGCAAGTTGGTAGCATCACTTGTATTGTTGAAAATGGAAGACGACAACCATTTTGAAAGATATTTCTTTGTGTACAACCTGTAAAAAAGCATCATTTTCCTGAAAACTACTGCTTAGGGGATGACAGGGAAAGTCCTAATACATGTGTTCAGGTGGCTTTGTTGTCCCATTTTCGCATGCTTATGAAGAAATAACACATTTCTCCTTGAATGAGAATTGCAGGATATCTTCCTGAAGTGATACATGCTAACGAGAAACAAATGGAAGTCCCTGAAAACGAAGAAAGGCTCCAGCCCAAGCAACTATTTACCCAATCTGCAAACTGCACTCCTAAATCATCATATGCAGTCTTTATAGAAAAGTTGTGCTATACCAACAATTATAAGCTAAACCCAGTTGTTTCCCATTTTATATATTTTGCATGTGAAATATCAGGAAATATTTTTAATCTGTTTTAATACTTTTTGAGGGGAAAGAGTGGGTAAAAAATTTAATGCAACACACTTTAGGAAGAAAGGTAAGAATGATTTGGAAACATATTTATAATGAATGCTTTAAAGATGAAAGATAATTACTTCTAGCTAAGTTCTGAATGCTTCCCCTGCCATGAAAGGCAACAATAAACCTCTGGCAAATATGCTTGGGAAGATGTGACTAAGTGAAAGGGTTTGCCTCTAGAAATAAATTTAGGATGTTGCAGTGCTTTGAAGATAAGAAATCCCATCATAGTTGCAGGTACAGTTGATCCCTGGGGGGGACTTGTAGTCCAAGATGTGGAGGGGGAATAGTGTCTCGTGCCAAGGTGTGTGGAGAGGGTGGAGGCTGGTCCCGCTGGTGCCAGGCTCAGGGATGGAATTCCCCTCCACAGGCAGAGACCAGCAACCTCCTACAAGGGCAACTGGCAGCCAACATCCATGTTTCCAGAATACTAAAACTCTTTTTTTCCAATATATTTAATGAGCGCTCCATGATTCTTACAAGCAGCCACAGGATTTCAGTCAGGACTGGATAGCAGAGGTTTTATATGTGAGTTAAACTTCACTCCTTTCCCTGGTGGAGCAGCTGCTGCCATTGTGGTTAACAGGAGCCACAGGTGCTTCAGGAGTCAACAGGAGTCAACAGGTGCTTCAACAACAAATGCAAAGCTGTAGTCTTTTGGGAAAGAGGCATAAATGTATGAGTTTATTTCTGGCCTTTACCTTAGGCAACTGTTTCTGTAGATGATTGTACCATCATGCAGTATAAAACTGGTGAAAAACTAAGGAATCATTTGGGTGGAAGGCAGGATCCAATTGTAAGAAATTATTTTCTTTGTTCCCCAAATTCACATAATTAATAAGGGAAAAGTGTTTCTGTGAGAAATATTACTGCTTCTAACAGATCAACACTGATGAAAGAGAATAGCCAAATAACACCATAACTATTCTCAATATTTTTTAGCTTCTTGAGATCATGATTCTTGAACCTATACTATGAATATATTTTCTTATGTATATCAGCAGCACAGACTCAAAGGGAAGAGGAGGAGAGGAGAGGAGAGGAGAGGAGAGGAGAGGAGAGGAGAGAAGAGAAGAGAAGAGAAGAGAAGAGAAGAGAAGAGAAGAGAAGAGAAGAGAAGAGAAGAGAAGAGATCAGTTCATTCCTTGTATCAAAACAAAACATTCTATACTGACTGCAGTACTTGGAAAACCAACGAGTGTTAAAATAAAAAATGTAATTTTCTGATTAGTTCAAGATACTAGGACAGTAAGCTAGACTAGGCATTCATGATGTGCTAGCTACTCCATTGAAATTTCTCAAATTTTCAGTTTAGAAATGTTTATCCTACAAGAAATCTGAGGACTAAGTTACTGACTTATTTGTTTTGGATAGTAGCATGCACACAGTTATTTCAAAGTCACTGAATCTGTAACTTGTTTATCCTGTGGTGACTTGCTCAGCGTAGTTTAGAACAATTTTGCTAGTTTGTCTGGTCGAGATTGCTCAATGAGATTTATCAAAGCCACAATAAAGGTATTTAATTTCTTTAGATCAATCTTTTTCAGTATTAACTGCTAACTTAAAACATTCCTTTTAACTGAGTTCCATTTAGTTTTGTTCACTTCCAAGATAAAATCAGATTTAAAGCTATATAGAAATTGTTTCACTAACATAAACTGGGACAAAGATCAGATGAAGTAATACTTCTAAGACAGAACACTTTACAAGTATATAATTTTTGTCTCTTTAATTCTCAGAAATCTTTAAGATTTCTCCTAAAGTATCCTTACCTTTAGAGCACTAGGACATTTATTTGATTACTGGGTAACTAGCAGTAGCAAATAATGCTGGATAAAAGCTAACTGGACAATACCCGCTGTGCTTCTCCCATCCTTCAAAGGAATGACTTCTCTTTAGGAGAGTCAAACTTACATTCACCAGCAACACAATCAATATTTGAAAGTTTGCCAGTTTTTTTAATATTAGATTCGCTTGGGACAAAGTAGAAACATCCAGAGTCTGCAGCAGAAATGAGTCTCTTGTCCTCTAGCCTTTAAGCAGGCTGTTGTGTTAGGTACCTGGTCATCAATTAACTGACTTTAGAAATGTCTCATGAAAAAATCCTCATCATGACATATCTGAAATATTTGCTCCTAGAACCACTTTCTCTGCAAATTTTATAGGTTTAAATTTCACTGAAGCTCAGATAAACTTAAAGATTGACTTTGGAACACAGCAAAATCATATTGTGGTAGGTAGGTGGCAAGACATTAGCAGAGATTCTCAATGTGAGCTGCTGTTATGCAGCACAAGTAGCTGCAGGGACAGAGCCCAAGTTTTGGAAAACACACAGAGATACGTGCACAAACCTGGGCAGACACACAGAGTCATAGATGAAGGCACACACACATGCACATGTGTATGACCAAAAGTGCACAGGGACTCATGCACACAGATGCACAAACACTTATCCTGTCCAGAAAGGCAGCAGACATTCTGGATCTACCACAGAAGAATTCTGAACAACATCTAGTTGGCCTAAAATCTCTGAACAGTAGAAGATTATGGTTCCTTCTGTCCCAAGAAATAAAACCAAAGTTATAGAATAAGTGAGGCACTTTTTTTTTCCATTTTTATTCTATTTCTAGTGGCTGTCCCAAGTGAATTTTCTTTGTAGTGATCTCTGTGTATGTCTCAGCCTGCGCAATTCCTTCCTTTAGTATCCTTCATTTTAGTATGAATGAGAATTACTTGCTTTGCCTTTGGCTGTGGTTTCTCTTCTCAGAGGAAAACTAAATCTCATGCCAAATCTACTGCCCAACACACATATCAGGAAAGGTGATTTGGCCAGTGACATCACCTTTGCAGGTGCAGACGGGGTTTAAGGAGCACTTCTGCTGTGCTGCTGGGCCCAGGAGAAGAAATTACAGAAGCAGAAATGGCAGAAATGGAGAAATGGCAGGACTGGGGAAATTCACAGAAATGGGAAAATGTAGCAGGACACAGTAGGCAGCACACAGTGAATTTCAGTGCTTGGGCAGATGTCACTGCCCTTCCAATCAGTTCTGATCTTTCCTAGGGAAAAGGCAGAGCACCAGAGGGAAGCAGCTCCTGGGTTTGATCCATGACATTACCTTGACCTAGACTATCCAGCTTTCACAAAAACAGCAGACAAGATTAAACACTAGAGAAAATTAATAAAATCCCTAGTTTAATTGGCAGCTACTACTGTTATTAAATAGATCCTCTTAAAGAATAGCATTCCTGAATCAGTAAGGTTGAAATGTAATTGAGAATGTGCTTATGAGAAACATTTTTTGCAAAGCCTGTGAAACTGTGAGGATTAGGCTGAAGTATCCCATGTGATCAATATCTTGGAATCGCATTAAGGCCTCGGGCTACAGGGGCCTTCTTTCCTTTCCATTTCCCATTTTCTGTTTTCTGTTCCTAGGCACCATCTTAGCCAACCAGACATGAACAGAAAATGAATTTGCTACAAGCTAGTAGCATTGTAAATGGCTTTGATATAAGTGGAACAAGGGTCGGTAACTTCTAAGCCCCAGTGGCCTGATAAGAATATTAAGTCTACCATTTATCCCCAATGAGTGCTTGATTAGCCATACAGTGCTCTGCTGACAGAGTTCACTAAAAATACATTATGCTAATAACATCTGAGTGCCAGAAAAACTGGGGAAGCCCAAGACTCAACACAAAGAATGAGTCATTATGGTATTTACCTGGCAGACACAGTTAGAGGAAAAATATGGGCAAAAGAATGACATCTCAGTCCTGTTTCCAAAGGCACGAATAGAAATAGAGGTGACTTCCCAAACAATATGAGGATTAGAATAGAAAGAAATACCCGGTACTGTATCTCTTAATAAAGATGGTAGTTTTTCAGAGCAGTCAGCTGCTAGTGAAGACAAGTCATTTCCACATATTTAGTTTTGTCTAAAAACTGCCATATGGCTCTTCACTGGTGTATCTTTCAGTCTGGGTTAACACCGAGCGTGTTTCCTCCTTGCTGTGTGCTTGGACCACAGTCTGGGATTCCCACTGCACTCCCACAGCTTCCTCCTGTTCCCCAGCCCACTGCCACTGCCCCAGCACAGCGTTGCTCTCTTCTAAGGGAAGGATTTGGAGGCTTTCCTTCAAGCATCAGCTACAGGTGTCACACATCCCAGCAACAATCCAAAGTATACTGCAAATGAAGGAGACGAGGGGATGGTTCATTGCTACTTCAAATTAACTCTCTGAATCTGATTTTTGCAAGCACTGAACAGCCCTGTTCTCCTGCCCTCAGCCAGCCTGCAATTAGCACCCTGCCTAGCAGGGCTCTGGGCTGCTCCACACAGACATTCTGCAGCCAGCCTGGCTGCCAGCTCCTGCACAGGCAAATTGGTGCACAGCACTTGGCCACGACTCACAGCAAGGGCAAGCAATCATTTCACAGACATACAGCTGAGAGCTTTGCACAAAAAGGATCAGGCTTGGGGAGAAAAAAAAAGGTGTAATTAATCTGGCCATTAGAGCTGGTCATTTTTTTTTCTCTACTGATCTTTTACTAGCCAAAAGTACTTTTTAAGTCCAGCCAAAATTAAGTTGAATTTGCCATACTGTTCAAAGAACAAAGAAGACATTTCAAAAGACAGTAGAATGTCTCCTCAATTTTAAAAAGTTTCCGTTTCTCATATATTTTAGAGGTGCTGTAATAATGTTTTTAAGAGTTGATAGAAGTTAAAACCAAAGAGTTTTCTTTAGAATATTTGGTGTACCTGAAACATACCTTTAATATGAGCGCTTCATTTTGCCCACAGAATGGAAAAACAAAAAATAGCTTGGGACTAAACCAACTTTGAGAAATGCTGACAGTGAGCCAAAACCCTCAGCTACACACAGTCAACTATTACAAGCCACCAAACAGTTTAAATGCAAAGGTACTAAAGAGGTAAGTAATCTGATCTGTTGTAGCTGCTTGTGCACGAAGCAGTAATGTGAGGAAGGAGCAGGCAATGGAGAGAAGCAGGCACTTCCACACCACAATTTATCTCCTGCTGATGTAAAGGCCTAAAATAGGTCAGATGAATCATGCCTTAAAAACGCCCATTTCTCTTCACTGACTAGCGGGGAAACAGGTGACTAGTGATGGTGTAGCCTTCTACCTTATCAATGTCAACAGTGGGGTGAGATGAATTTCTATATTGTAATCATTCACAAAAAATTAAAATTTAGATATGAAAGCCCTAATACCTGGGTCCAGAAGCTGTAAAGATGGACCAATGGAGAAGATACAAATTCTTTTTGCTTACTATGGCATTCAACCTTTCATGATCTACTTATTTTCCTGTGTTTGTCCTTGGGTTTTATCTTTTCTTTCATTTAACGCTCTGATCTTCCTGTTTTATCCATCTATCTTCTCTCTCTTTCTTCAAACCACACAGCTTTAGTATCTACTGTTGAGAGTGTCCACCTGCTTCTGTCATCTGCTGTCTTTCATCACCATTGGAAAAGGACAGGGAACACTTTAAAGACCCTGAGCACTTACGCATAGTAGGATATGGGAATTCTCCCAAACTGGCAAACTGCACCCTCAGTAGGAAGTTACATTAGATGTGGCTCCAAGAAAGGATTGTTGTTTTTTCAGACTTTAACCCTGAAATTCTACTTTCATTGCCCTCCATTTTTCAATTTATTTTGTGGACCCAGACCTCCTTTCAAGTATTGAAATCAAGTATTCCAGGAACCCTAACCTCATTTTATTTGTGTCTTGCCCTTCAAGGGCCTCCTGTGAGTTCCATATGCAATGTTTTAAGTTTTAAGTTCATCTAGCTTCCTTACAAGCAAGACAACAAACTCCTTAGTGGAGCCTTAGAATAATTTTCAGTTGGTCCAAATCTGGCCAATGGTTTCACTGTTGGCTTCCATGTTAACAGGACATTGAGCTAATTAGAAAAATATAACTGCTGTACCTAAGCAGAAAAGAATAATGTATAGAGTTATTGACAATACTACATTTTTCATTCATTATATATGCATATGTATGTATGTATTTAAATATGTAAACACTGCATCTATATCTTAAATTTCATTTCACTTTTAGCTATAGGTTTCTGATGGTGCCAACCATACCCTAGAAAAATAAAGAATCATAGCAAAAATTAAAGGTAATCTGTGTTATTTCTAGTTGTAAATAACTGTGTATTTGACAACAACTCTGAAGAAAGAGAGAAAAGTCTGTATCACCCCACTCCATAAAAGCAGTTTACGGGCACCAGACAACTAAAAAGAAAATATAATTCTGAAGGAACTCACTGTACTCCTGGATGACTGAACAGTTGATCACTTTGTCTGGCTGTACAGAAAGTTAAAGCAAGCTGAAAGTTTTCAATTTATAGTGAACACTGTACTTAAGCAGCAGAAAATTATATACTTACTTTCCACTCCAGCTGTGTGTGATATATGAAGTACAGTGAGCACAGTAAAAAGTACTTTTTACTGAGTACAGTAAAAAAAGAAATTAAACCAAGTGGTAAATAATCAAAATATACTCTTCATTAGCCTTGGTATTTATTCTGCCATTTTGAAAGCACTAAGAAGCCACATGCAGTGTTAGTCCCTTTTATTTTCTACTGTCCTTTATTTTTTGCCATTTTTATTATTAATATTTCCCCTTCCATATTCCACACTGTTCCTTTTATTCTCGCCCTTCTGGGATTCTGACATTGTTCACAAAATTTACTTCCATGTTTAAGCTTGCTTTGGTTTATGAAGTTAATTATCCATCACTACAAATGTGTCAGTGTGAGTTCTATAGTGAGCCATATGAAAGTTTATCCTGTTAACTAGATAGATTCTCAGTTATTTCCAGGAGTATAGGAGAAGGCAGGAATTTTTGCTGAGCACTTCTGAACCTGATTCTTGGCAGTGGAAGGATGCTTTTGGCTACATGCAAACTACATGTGAGGCACAACAGTTGTGATCAGGTAAAGTCCTGGCACAGATACCTCAGAATTTCAGCAGGATGAGTCTACAGAGACTTCAGTAGATACTGAACATGAAGCAAATTAAAGACACTGCAAAATGAGGTTTCATGATAGCAAACCATCATTCTTCTTTCAACTAAATGTGTAAAATTACTTTTACAAAAATTTGTGACTTTGGCCCCTTTTTTGATTATTTAAAATCTCTTTTCATCTGTCTTTTTCATAATTCTGTGCTGTGCTCTTGGCAAAAGCAGTGAGCATGTTACACTCAGAAACCGTAATTAATATCTGTTCATACAAATGTTCCGGCCTGTTTTTTCTCATTACTCAAACTCTATACACAAGACATGTTTAGAAGCAGAAATTGTTTCCCTACTGCGCTTCTAATTAACACTTCCATTAAGACCTAGGCATGGAACATACTGAAAGAAACTGCTGTTTACAGAAATGGTGATAAAATGTATACAAATATGTCCTGCAAAGTGCAATCAAGCCAGCTTGCGTGACATGTGGATGTGTTTCTCTGTATGTAGGCACAAACAGATGTGCTACACTCACATGCAAGACTAATTTGTTCATTAACATTAAAAAAAACCCCTAGATAAATAACAGTCCATTAATTTTTATAATTACTTCTTGCATGCCCATATCATTGCTCAATTTAATTTCTGAAGCCCTTGGTAGCTTAAGAGTGGCTTCTTGGCATGATCACACCGGATACTTGAGTTATCTTCCACTGGTTGGTAGATTGGATTTACCTGGATTTTTAAACATTTATAGCTGATATTCCTCCATCCCTCTTCTTCTATGGGAAATTTGAATAACTTTAAATTTAGATTAAAAAATAATAATTTAGATTTTTTCTTTTTTTATCTTGAAGGGCAGAATGAATCAATCAAATGGCTTGCTAAGCATCATAAATAGTTCTGGATTTCTAGAAGGTTTTCTTTAAGCCTTTGAATAACAGCATACATAATCTTTTCAATTTTGCATATGTTCAGTACAAGACCAAGAGAAAAAACCTCCTGGCAGCTGTAACTGAATTTCAGCTGCAGAAATCCCATTGTGAGACTAAGGAGAATCAATCCACAAGGAAAGAGATTAAACAAATAGTCTTGTGACCTAAAGTGCAACAAGCTTTGCACTGTGAGAGTAAGTTGGAATGCCTGACAATTAACTGCAACTCAGGGTTGGTGATAGGGAGATGTTGCTTTTGTTTTTAATTACATTTTATTGAACAAACAAGTGATAAGCATCAAAAGACGAGATTGTCTTGGATCATCAAAGATGGGGTGGGGGAGGTTGTTTGTTCTGTGAATTCAGGCAAGCTAAAAGAGCTTTTTCTGTGTTTACCTGAGTAATTAATGAAAGACCAAATTGCTTTTGAGCCAGCAGGCTGCAGTTAATTGGAGTTATGTGCATTCGGTGAACTTAGTGATTTGGTTTAAAAAGGATTTACAGTGTAGGTGACAACCCTTTCCAGGGAAATACAGCAGCAAAGGCTGAATATTAGAAGACAACTTCCAGATGATGTAACTTATGTGGAGAGCTTTCTCTTTCAGTTAAAGTTTGAAAGTGGAAAAAGTACTGTCTTATAAGAGCAAAATGCTTGGAAAATGTTTAATTAATAATAAATTTAAAAACTGGGTTACAGACATTCAGACTACTACTATAATTTTTTAACTGGCAAGATCAGTGAATCCAGAGAGGTTTGCCACTGTACTTTTAGGAAAATTATGTTTGTAGGAACGGACATGTTCTAATTTCTGAAAATCTTAACATGACTCTTTTTCTCCTATTATCTCACTGAGGGCTGGAGACATACTGTGATGCTCTTTATCAGAGGTAGTAGCACCTAAAAATCTGCCACTATTATCAAATAAGAATAAGACTATTTACTTTCAAGTGTACCACTCAAAGTGTGAAGAATTATCAGCCTTTGCCATCCTGTCAGTTACTTATTTTCTTTTCCAGACCTGGTGGAATGGATTCCCTGAAATGTTCTTTGATACACCTGTGGACAGGTGGTCACATACTGCCCAAAGGGTAATCCTGCTGGGCTAAAGGACAAAGGCAAGGGATGTTCCCTTTCATCCTCCTGAACGCTGTTCAGAGAAAGTTCCTCTTGCTCATTGCTTCCTCCAGTAAACCAAGAGCTGTTTTCTTTTCTTTCTCTCCATCTAAGAATTTTTCACTTATGCAAGAACAAATTCAAAATAAAAATGAGGAAGTGTTCTGCCTTTCTTCCTGAAAGAATGAACTTTAAGTTATATACACACTTTCTTGGATCCAGTTCTCATCAAATTACCATGAGCTGTTCAGACTAGAGTCTCAGTACACCTCATGAATTTGTGCAATAAATATTTATATTATTAATCTGTGTATCAAATTCAAGTTTTTCTCCTTCACTCCCTTTTTTACTGTCAAGGTTCAAAACAAACTGAGTTCTTTTGCCAAATAATTCCATTATATATTGTTGTAGGAGAAATGAATTTCCAGTTCTCACTGATCTGTGTCTAAAAACCTCTTATCCAGAATTCTTGGAGTTCAGGGTGATGCTGAGTGGTGTCTCTTTCCGTATAATTGTAATAATAAAAAATGTGAAATGTCATAGTTCAATTTCACATGACTTTAAATGGACTTTTCTGCTTTATATTTTATCCTTCTGAAACAAAAGATAAAATACAGCCATTGTTCTCTGCTTTTAAAACTCATAATTTTACTCAGTCTTCCAGCAATGATTTTTTACAGGCAGTTTCAGAATTCTTTGTTCAAAGACAATAATTGTAGTTCTCCCTCCCTATTTAACTTCCTTCTCTGTCTTCCTTGTGCTTTCCCAGTAAAAATGCTGATGAACTGTACTGGTATTTCCACACACTTTCAAGCACAAAGTGTAATCAAAATAACATGCGAAATCTCGTTGTCATCACTGGGTTAGGGATCAGGCCTGAATGCTTTTACTCTGAGCCCTGCTACTAAAATATCTGCAGCACTTTGTGGGAGGCACTAAGATATTTCGACAGTTTTATTTTTAGACTCTCTGTTGGGACTAAAATTGTGCAGTGCATAAGAATGCGTCTCTCAGCCTCAAGTGCTGTGGCTGTGTGCAGAGCCTGCAGTAAAATCTGTGTTTAAGTTGGTATGGGCTAGATTTCCAGTTGTTTCCTTTCTAATTTAGTAAACCCAAGAGGCCCGTTAAATTTTAATACACATTTCATTATTTAATAGAAAAACATGGCATTTTCATAGAATTGTAACCATATCACTACTTTTACCAGTATAATTATATCAGTTTTAGTGTGTACAATATTGTTCTTACAAAGAAGGTTCACAAATGACATTTGTTAAATCAAGGAATTCAGAGGAAGTACTAGCTACAGGTGAATACTGAATATTTAAGCACTCTGAAAAGTCAGATTTACTCTGAATAGCCAAAGAGTTTTTGCAAGTCAGTGTTGTCATAAACTACATGCAGAGAAAAGAGATTTCATTGAATAATTTATTGCAGGGTTTTTTTACACAGAACTAATATTTGATATTATTAATTCTGTGAATGTATTATTTCCCAACATAACACTTCTGCAGAATCTACTGAATGTATGTTTTTGAGCTCGTGCAAAAAAAAGTACATACACAAAGGAATTTTGCACTTTTCATGATCCAAAATCAGTATAAAAAGCAGTGGTTTAGATTCCCAGTCATCCATGTATGAGAGACTTCAGATACTTCCTCTCCTGAATCTATCAGGGTATGCGGAATTAGCTGACAAAGTAAATTGCAACTTATGGAAATGGTTCTTTTGTAATTATTTGCAATCATATTCTTCCCTCTGGTTCTACCTAGAATTATATTTCCCATAATACATGTTGAAGGTATCTAGACAGGCTAGCAAGGATGAATCCAAAGAAATGGAAACAGTTCAATTCAAAATGTGGACTGAGGGACCAAAATCCTAATTCTGAAATCCTAGGACAATAAACCCACAGATCAAATGACCTGATAGGCAACTGGGCTCACCACAAACATATCCCAAAGGGAAGAGTAGGACTGCTAAACTTTACCAAATAGATCCAGAAATTCTACTGGAAAACGGAACCTTCAGTGATCCGCAAGCCCATTCCTTGCCCATTCTGCTGCATAACACAGGGAATTGGGCTCTGGAGAGATGTCTTGGTGTTAGAAGCTTCCTTGCACAGAGGGGGGTGGATGGATGGATGGATGGATGGATGGATGGATGGATGGATGGATGGATGGATGGATGGATGGATTGAGTAATGCTTACATGTAAGTGTCCCCAGATCTTCTTCCCTCCAACCACCTACAAACATCTGTATGAGAGGAGAGGAGAGGAGAGGAGAGGAGAGGAGAGAGGAATCAGTACATGGATGATTAAATTCAGGCACAAAATCCAGCTAGAAGGCTCATTTTCTTGCATGGCTTGTATAGGCCTGTGTAGATGATTCAGATATCATACTGCCAAGTCACATAATAAATAAAGACCCAATTATACAAATCGCCTCATATTTTGGTCAATGCAACATCTAGTCTCATTCCATCCTATGGGATAATTTACATGTAAAACAAGCCAAAAAGCTTTGCAAAGGAGAAGTTGTTCCTAGGATCAAAGATATGCAGAGTACCAGAATTCCTTAAAAGGTCAATATGAGAAGTTACTCCAAGTGATTTGGGGACAAATAGATTTGTGGCTACCTGATTTGTAGCATAGGAAGAAACAAGAGACACAAGGGGTCTCTCTCACACACACCTACAGACCACAGCATAGAATTTCTCACTGTACCTTTGTAGGAAGCAAAAGCTTCCTCAACTATATTCAGAAAGGGAAAACACACAAAATTAACTTTTAAGTTCACTAAACAGTACAAGTGTGAAGAATTCTGTACATTTTCTGTACATTTAAAAGGGATCCAGAAATATAATCCTTTTGGAGTTGTTCTGTCCTCCAAGTCATGAAATATTGAGAGACAGGGAAGGATACAATGCAAGAATGAAAACTAATATATTAATAGCAGTGTGGTCATGGTAGAATTCAAATTTCTGCCCCATCAAAGATAGTTAAGGTTTTTATAAAATGTTCAAAGGATTCAGCGAGACAGATTGCAAGAGCCTTGAATCAGAATATGTTGCAATATGGTGATGAGAAAACATCATCCAGTGTAGAAAAAATGAGCGGAAGTAACTGCAATATAATTTTACAGATAAGTTCTATAGTCAGTGAACTGATGGCTAAAAAGGTGACTCTATGCCCACCTCAGCTTTGCTTTCTGCAGATTTGGAGTTATTTGGACACTGCTTACTGGATCAATTCCTCAAGTGGCCCACACAAACAACCATCTACATTTGCAACTCTTGAGCTGGAAAGGGATCAGTCTTGCCCGGTTTCCTTTTACACTTGCAAGAATATTTCTCTAATGTCCCAATGACAAAAGCTGTTTCTAAACCCTTCACATTAAGACGATCCAATTTTTATTCTAATTTTTTGCCCATATAAATGAGCTTCCTGAAATCTAATGGAATGTAAAGAAGGAAGCTGTTCCTTCTCAGAAGCAAATTCTCAAATAATTTTCAATGTGTTATTATAGCACTCTATATACAAGCTTCTAACAAACCAAATATTTAAAACCATTAAAATTTCTCATGTTACAGAAGTTTTAAAATTAAATCAATGCATTCAAAAGAGGCTGTCAGGAGAGGAAAGCAGCCTGAAGCCTAAAGCTAGGAATCTACTAATTAAGATATGCAATAAAAATGTTAATCAAGTAAACTTAGGGAGGATGGGGGAAAGCGATTACATAATCCTCTTGGCACGGTGGTAATGTCTCACTGCTCTCACACAGGAAAATGATGAGTAGGTAAACAAGAGAGAAAAAAAAACAAGTCCTTTGATTGTGGGCCAAAGAAGAAACTGTTCCAAATGGCCTCTCTAACCAACATTAGCTGTTCAAGTAGAAAACATTCAGCTCTAAGAGCTCTCTCTAGTGTGCCAGACTGGGGAGAGCGACATAAACTAACAAAGGAGCCTGAGAAACTGGAGTATTTAAGATAATTCTTGGTAAGTGTGGCTGGAGCAATGTCTTTTGTTATCCTATTTCTTTATAACTGTATTCCACACTTCAGAACTGTAAGTAAACGGGATACTTGACTCTGTGCTCTTTATTATTATAGATGTTTCCCTGCTAACCAACAAGTAGGCACTTCATTCAGACTTGCAGGGATCCTTGAAGTGAGGGCTTTGGGGTAGGGGCAGTCTGTAGCCTTGTCCTGTACAGTGTTGTTTGTAACAGGATTAGTGCTGGGACAATAACACAACTCAGCACCCATCAGGCTCTGTCTGACTTCTTTTGGCCTAGCTGGAGCCATATTTATTTATCACATAATTATGTGATAATATGGTCACTATTACCTACTTTGTTTTAGCTTGTGAATGGCTGCATGGGGTAATATCGAGCAGGTACTTGGTGCAGAATGAGCTGTTCATGACTTTAGAATAAAACAAAGAAAAAGAATACTGACAAGGGGTGATTGCAGAGGTGTTGAAAACATGGGCACAGGATGACACCAGAGGCCCCAGGGCTATAAACATGTCACTAGTGGTCAGTTAACTCTGATTAAAGGAATCCAACCTTGGGAGCAGGGTAAAGATAGCTTTAAGGATAACAAAGAGGATAATGACCACATCTCTACCATGAAAGTTAAATAAACTACACACAGTAATGTGGAAATATGAACCTGTGAAGAATCACCAGGGCAAAGATCATGTAAAACACATAAAATATCTCCAGCCAGACCCAAATGTGAGGAGGAAGGAAACCTACATCGACATCCTCCCAAAAAAGGGATTGTGATGCTGATTCTTCTCTCTTGTCCTGAACCTTAGGACCCAGAAACACGGTGGAAGGATGACAGTAATTCCCGAGAAACATGGAGATACTGGACTGTTTATGTATACCAGCCTTAACTGCAATTTGAGCCATGAGTGTCAATACAATTGTATGTGGACTAATGACAGGTATTTCAAAGAGGTGAAAAGTCACATCGCCACCAAGATGTTAAGCCATTTTAGAAGATAAAAATAACATAAATTCCATACATAGAGAGAAGGCATCTTTCCAAATAACCCAAGAATCGCCTTTGGTTTGGAAGTAGGATAATAATGAAAACCAAAATGGAAGGTTGTCCAAATTTTATAATAGATGTACAACTGCTGCCATTGGCATCTGTAGCTCAAAGCATGATGCTGGACTGAGAAGTGCTTAGAACCATCCATCTGTATGTCACAAATTCATATATTCATAAAATGCTTACCAAATTGTCCAAGCGGACATTTCAGAACACTTATCATTTTTTAATATAATATACTTCAGCATTAGAAAGAAAAACAGTTAATCACAGCAACAGGCTATTTTCTGGCAGAAAATAAACTCATTGGTACTAATTTTGATAAATTTTTCTTGTTATATTACTAATACTGGAGCTTTAAACTTCCTGACCTGAATTTTTTTTTCATTATACTTATACTGAATTATTTTTTTCCAATAGAAAGAATATTATGAATTAGGCTTAAACATATTATTCAGACGGGGTGTAAACCACCCTGTAAAGGTCACACAGTGTATTTATTCATTACCTGGCCAAAGGCGCCTGCTGTTTAAGTATTCTGATTATTGATTTCAGAGAGTTTGCCTTTTTGAATAATCCTAACAAACTTTCCAATTCTATCACTTACTTATCAAAATGATAATAATGACTTGCAATGTGCAATTTTGATTGCATTGGTGAAACCCGTGTAGCTAATAAACATAATTATTGGCATGTGACCTCCTCCCTGGAAAACCCCCAAAATTAGGTGCAGTTTGACTTCATAAAACAAATTTGTGTGAGACCTGAATTTTTCTTTTAATTATGAAAATATTCATATTTATATGAAAATATTCCTTTTGGTAAGGTGTGGCAATGCAATATCAAAATAATAAACAAAGAATTATATGAATTAAACATGACTGTCTAATATCTATGTGGAGATCACTCCTCATTACGTTTTTAATCAACATATTTTAAAGAAGAATATTGGAAAAGGGAAAAGAAAAATTAAATCTACACTTTACATATATTGTAAAAAGAGCAGAAAAAGTATGATTTCTGTTTCCAGGATAGCGAAATATGTATCTCTTCTGCTAACATTTAAAGGGATATGTCATAAAATCTATAGAAGTAGGGAAATGAAATAAAATATTTATCTTTTTTTTTTGCTAGGTATTAAAGTTAGCTATAGTTATTGCTGTTTTATAAAGAAGGTACCTTAGGAACAGAAGAGGCATCTGAATTACTTGTTTACTGGCTTTTAATGCCCATTCATCCTGGTGCACAAAAGCAGTTCAGAAAGTCCACCTGAGACATTGCACAATCTTAGTTTTGATTTCAGTATCTTGGCTTTGTTTTGATTGCCAAAATGGAAAATTTTCTGTACACAGGGGGTGTTTTTCACGTAGTCTTCAAGCAGATATGGATTTCAACCTAATGCAGGTATTTCCACAGGTGAAATATAGCCCCAATACCATGAGGTTGGAAACAAATCATGTATATCAAGGAGAAGTCTGGAGAATTAGGCTATAAATACACAGAAACAATGACAAACCTCTAACCCTTAACTGTGTAGCACTACAGCCCAATACAATAATTTATGATGCCAATAAAACTGGATGGAACATCAGCTAAGAATGCCTGTAAGAAGAGAAAAATTCTCTTTCCAAAAATATCAGTGACAAAGAAAAGGTTAAACTGCAGTGAACATGCCTTTTTTCCTTTTCAATCTGGAGTTTTGGAGAAAAAAAAAAAAAAAAGAAATTTACTCCACTAGCTAGTCAGTGATGTATATAATTAAATAGAAAGGTTTTGGAGGATGTGATTTTATGGTTACCGTAGCAACTAGCAGCTAGATGGTCCATATTCCTGTGCTCTTCTACCATGAAAAAAAAAAAAGAAAAAATCCATCTATGACCTACTTGAAAACAAATAGGTTTGTACTGCTCAAAGCCCCATTGTTCTTTGCAGGCATCTATTTTCACTCAGAATCAGGGGAAATCCTACTCTGGAAATATTCCAGTGGTTTTACCAAACAGTAATTTGCATGTGGCTTGACCTATAGCCTAGCACTGGAAATCCTGTGCACAGTCACATGCAGCTCAGTTGGACACGCATCTAATTCTGGACTGGGGAGAAGAAAGGAAGGGTTTAAATGGATGATGAATTTCATAGCTTAAACTACTTAGAGAAGTTTTTGATTTTGTTACCAGTGCACTCAACCACTTGATCCCATCCCATCCCTCTAAGAACAACAAACCCTTGAAACTTTATTTATAGTGAGCAGAAGTAGAAAGTTTCCCCCCAAGCTCACCTTGGTGTTGTTCTAGTGTGAACTGAAGATGAACTGAAAAAAGCAGAAGTGCTGGAATTGCCAGAGAGAATTTTCTGGTGTTCCTGTTGCTGAGAAAATCTCCACCCTTCTCTCATGTTGCACCTGAGAACTTAAGAGAAAAGGGTCAGCAGAAGTGTGAAAAAGTTAATATCTGTTGTGAACATTATTTAAATTATTTGTGCAGGGCTTAGACGTTCCTTAATTTCAAATCTTTCTCATGTGAGTTTTTCAAAGGATGCAATAACATTCAAGCATGAGAGCAGAAATTCAGCCCAACAAATCACCATTCTATTACACTGACTATCTCGTCTTCCAAAGGCCTCACAAGTGGTACTCTTAATTTTAAATATAATCTTTGATTCACCAGTAGCTCGCTTCTACTGTATGCACATATGAAAGACATATTACCATTGTCAAAAAGGGACAAAGATGTTGTTTTCTGTTTTCTATTCAAATGTCTGGATATAATTCCAAACAAATTTGAGAGCAATTTCTTAAAATATCTCTCTCTCCCTCTTTTAAATAAGCATTTATTTCTGCAATATCAGAGACGGAAAAATAAAACTTAAAAAAAAACAACATAGAACACCTCTTTTATCCTATGTTGGTTTTATGTCTTCTAATAATTGATGATAGAACACATCCAAATGTAATAGATTTTATTTTTTATTTATTTATTTATTAGCTACATATTTCTTGTTAGAATGACAGCCTCTCTTTTCACATTCCTTCACTCTTTTCCCTGTGGGCCTTCCAATTCTCACTTCTAGACATCTTAACTTTAAATCATAATAATTTCCACTCTGTGATCAGCATATAAATTCTCTGTACTGCCAAATAGGCATACAAGAAACTACCTTGTTCTCCTCAATCAGTTCATCCTTCATCCTTTTAGAATAGCAGTAGGAAAATCTCTGGTTTTAGAAATAGGACTGGGGAGAGGCTTTACATAGTGAGTACTCTGCAAACTTCTCCATAAAACCCCCATGTACTCCAAATCTTTGTTGTACCTGCCAATCCATATGCAGGAGATGGGGGTTCATCTTCCCACATTGTTAACTACCTTGTCACAATACATCACCATTTACGTATTATTTTGTGGAGGCTTGGTTTGCACAATTTAGTCTGCATTTCCACCTGCACTTGGGCAGGATTGGAGAAGTGCCTGTTAAAGCTGCTGTATTACCTTATGTTTACATAGCTGGTTTTAATAATTACATTTCATATTCATATTACATATCAAATATTTCAAGCCTCTTCTGTGCTCACTGCAGGTAGCAAGTTTGCAGTTCTAAAACAGGGATGACCTGGCTGCTTGCAGAGTTTAGGCAATGTTTGCATTATATTTTCACTTGGGTAGACAACTAGGATGGGTTACCTGTAAGCATTGCATGACAACCAAGCCACTGGCAGCTTTTTGGCCTCACTCAGATGCACTCAGCTGTATCATGTATAGGTTCATCTGTGAATTTAAGGGAGACTGCTGAGTCCCTGTACAGGCATTTGAAGAGTCATCGTATATTAAAAACTTACACCAGGATCAGTGTGTAGCATTTGATTCAGAGTGCTAGCAGAGACAAGAAAAGACCTGTATAAAATATCATAGAATCATGGAATATTTTAGGTTGGAGATCTTCTCATTCCAACTCACCTGCCATGGACAGGGACACTTTCCATTAGACCAGGTTGCTCAGAGCCCCATTCAACCTGGCCTTGAAAACTTCCAGGGATGACGAAGTCACAACTTCTCTGGGCAACCTGTGTCACGGCCTCACCATCCTCACAGTAAAAAATTTCTTCCTAGAATCCAATCTAGACCTGCTCTCTTTCAGTTTGAAGCCATTCCCCCTTGTCCTGTCACTCCAGGCTCTTGTAAATAATCTCTCTCCATCTTTCTTGTGGGTTCCCTTCTGGTACTGTAAAGGCTGCAATTAGGTCACCCTGAAGCCCTTTTTTTTTCCCAGGCTGAACAATCCCAGTTCTCTCAGCCTTTCCTCCCAGCAGAGCTGCTCCATCCCTCTGATCACCTTGGTGCCTCCTCTGGCCTGGCTCCAGCAGGTCCCTGTCCTTCCTGTGCTGGGAGCCCAGAGCTGGATGCAGCCCTGCAGGTGGGGTCTCAGCAGAGCGGGGCAGAGGGGCAGGATCTTCTCCCTCCCACGGGGCTCTGGGTGCAGCTCAGGACACGTTTTGCTTTCTGGGCTGCAAATGCACTTTTCTGGCCCATGTCCAGCCTCTCACCCACCAGCACCCCCAAGTGTTTTGTGGTGGCTGCTTTTGATCTGCTCATTGGCCAGTCGGTGTTGAGACTCCAAAAAGCTGGGTGAGGTGATCCTGAGCACTCCTGTCACAGTGGTCAGCACAATACATGACAGCACAACCCATGCACTGACATCAGGCATCAATTGACCAGTTTCAGAACAAAAACTTAATGTTGCTCACATGCTCTACAGGATCCTAAGGAGCAGGAGAAGGCTTTGGTCTCACTGTAATACAAGTGTTATCATTTTCCACTGTACCAAATGAAAATGCAAAATAAACAACACACATGGTTAATAAACAAAGGCAGATTTTCTAATACAGTTTGTTATTTGTCCTAGGTAAACTGCTTCTTGTATTTGACATATGTCCAGCACTATAGAAATGTGAAACATGCTGTGCCTTCTGACTTGTACTGCTATGACTGAAAGTGGAATTGGAATTATGTGAGGGGAGTTTAAGATGCTTCACCTCCATTAAAACATACCCTGCCCTTTTTCTTCTCAACATCAAATACAACTGCAAATATGAGGCTATTCAGCCTACGGAGTCATAAAGCATGGGCATAAATCACAGATAGATGAAGAAATGACAGAATTTCTGAAGCATATCAACACTCCCTAAAGTATTCCTAACATAACCCTGTGCACTGTCAGATTCCAACCAAAATAAGAAAGGGGAACTTGGGAGGGCTGATGTTCACACACCGTCAGTCCAAAGTTATTTAACACAATTGTTTCTGTAATTGCAGTTCCCTGAAATGTTCAGTGTTCAATGGTCCTCAAAAATCAGACTTCCAATTGGCTGATGATGGGTTTTGTTAGATGCACATGCTGAGTTGGGAAATTCAGCTGCACACATCAAGACCAGAGATTTTTCAACAGGTTTTGGGGTGAAGAAGGTCTTAACAGGATCCAAAGTATTTTTCATGACACATATGTCTCTTTCACTGAATTAGTAACACATATGTAAGAATCTAAGCTACAGAAACTCAATAACTGTTTTACACTGGGGTGAGAGAAAAATTACAATGGCAATAGGAAATGCATTTTCTAAGAACAGCCTTAAGAAACTTAAAATTAGCCATTTATATACCATTAGCCTTGATGGGATAGTTAAGACTAACTGAATATCACAGACATAACAAAACTGAGGTTATAGGAAAAACTTTGCAGATACCTTCTTTTTATCTTTAATTAGCAACATTTAAAAATCATCCCTCAGTTCCTAATCAAGTTAAGTGAGTTGACTTCAGGCTTTGTCAACAAGAAAAGTGGTGACATCCTCGCAGCTGAGATAGCAGAGAAACTTTAGGACATTTTCTGCTACAGGGATGTCAGATGGCAAGATTCCTGCTTTGAGGGAGGGGAGACAGTTTCTTGGGACTGTAGGGATGGAGAAGCACATATCCCTTTCCAGGACCACAGATTGTCTCCACATCTGATGAATGGAGAAATCTCAGCAGGAACAAAGGAAAAAGTAATGGACTCGTTGCAAAGCTCCCCGAGGTTCTTCTGTTTCCTGTAGCCCCTTCTAAATGCATACCTGAAGATACAAAAAAGACAAAGTAGGGTGACAATTAAAGGTTATTTTACAGAGGCTTCCTTTCTGCAGCAACATAAAGTATTGCAGTCAATAAGTTTGTTGCCTCTGGAAACATTTTGCTGGGTAAAATCATATCCTCAGGAGAAGAGAACTCTGTGTTCAAACACTAGATCTTACTTTATAAATGAGGCAGTTCTGTGGCAGCAAAGAAAATTACAGTCCCTGTGTAGGAGCTCTTTGAAAGAGCATGCTATGAATCTCAGGCTGGGGCTGAGGAGCTCTGCTGACCCTGGCAAGCAGCCTGTTAGAGGTAACCAAGATCTCTGTGGGTTCAGAGCTGCTGCTTTTGACTCGGTGATAACACCCTGGAATATCAGCTCTGCAGGGTGAGGATGTGGGTTCAACCTCCTTGTCAGGTGGAGCAATGGCAGCCATGGGGGCCAAAGCATCTGCTCTGGGAATGAGATGCCCAGTGGTGCCAGAGCTGTGATCTGTGAGCACACACAGCCTGGGAGAGGCAAGGCCAACACGTGCACTCTCCAACAAGAGAGCTCCAAATAGGCCATGATGTGCACTTTTTTGGGCTAGTGCTTTAGTAGCCATTATTCTTCCCAAAAGAGATCACACCTACATGATATGGAGATGTACCAGAGCAATAAACTGTCAAAACTGGTCAAGCTCATAAACACTCCATAAACAATCTCTCCTGTTGCCTCCACAGTGAAACTGGTTGCTGTGGCAGATGATCACAACAGCCAATATATTCTTTCCCTTGTCCCACCAGTTAAAATCTTCAACTGTATTAAAAGCCATAGTAAAGACACCATCAAATCAAATCCATTACTGATTGGTATATGAAGTTTAACCAAGACAACTTAGGAAAGAAATGAGCTATGCAAACAAAGCTTTGTCTATCACCATCCCCTGCACGCTGCCTGGGTAATCTGCATAACTAACAAACCTTCCTAGTATTCATGCCTGAAAGTGCATACCGAGGGAAACTGGAGCCAGATGGTTAGATGTCACAGTGACTAAAAAACTGCTTTTAAAAAGGTAGGCTTCCAATTATTAATAGTCCGGATCATCAGATAATGTAAATCACTGAAGTGAATTGCACAGTTCTGATTTACACTTCCACATGATCTATTTGTGTGTGTTCAACCTTTATTCTCAAAAACACTTGGCACAGATTGCTTGGATAACTCATTTTTGAGGTGGGGAGGGGGGAACGAAACATCCGTTTGCTGAAAGCCTTTAAGGATATGACATACTCAGAAGCACTCTAAAACATAACTACATGCTAATTAAAACTTCATATTTTTAAATAATATAGCAGGGAAGAGATGTAACTCCAGCTGGAATGAGCATCCCACTCCACAGTGTGGAAGAGTTTCCAAAGGAACAAATGGCAGTGAGGCACCTCCCATTGAGAACTGGTGACAACAGGCCAGGTCAGACATTCTGTGCTCCCTCAGTATCCTAATGGAAAGATGTCAGAAAGCTTCTGGAGACAAAATGACTGTCATAATTCCTTGCTGATCAAAGAAAAATTTACAGTTTAAATTTAAGCTTAATTCTTAGCACTCGTGGAGTAGTGAAAAGATATTATACTTCTTCCCACCTGCTGGGCTCTTGTGTTACACCATGCATGGCAGTAATGAAGACAGATTAATGCTATTTATTTGCTGACACTGACAAGAGTAGCCTGTCTTTTTTTTCCTGTATTTTATCATTAAAGTCTTGTTTTTCATCCTCAAATAGCCCCAAGACAATGCACTGTAGTAATTAAGTAGGAACAACATAAAAAACTAAACCAACCAAGAAAAGCCCACCAACAATATTAATAGGTTGGATGAAATCAACAAAAGGCAACAAATTCTATTCAGTGCTGACAATCCAGCCTTAATATACTTCTGAGGTAGAGAACAATAGAAGAAGATGGGTCTGGTTTTTATAAAGGTTTCCCTCCTTTGAATTAATTTTTAGGGATCCCTGGACATCAAGCACTATAGGTAAAAAAAAACAAACAAACAAACAAACAAACAAACAAAAAAAAAAAAAAAAAAAAAAAAAAAAAAAAAAAAAAAAAAAAAAAAAAAAAAAAAAAAAAAACCAAACCAAAGCAATAACAGCAAAGCTCTGTGGATTGTACGGCCCAGGAGCACATTGCACAGGGAGGCTGTCAAATCTGCAAATTAGTTTTTCACAGCCCAGCTAGACTAAGACAGAGCTGACCTGATCCCACAGTGGCTACAGTCCTGCTTTGTGCTGGGATTTTGACTAAAAGACCTTCAATGCTCCCTTTCCAGTGGTGTTTTGGTGATTTGATGATTCTGTGAAAATGGCTACAAGATGCTGTCCTGACTCAGGATGTGCTTAGGCAGCCCAAACCTTGATAAGAGAACAATGCCACTGTGCCTGTATAATCTATGTGCAGCCTGAGACCTTCCTTGTCTGCCAGTGGTGGTATAACTCTTACTAAAACAGGCAGGCAAAACATCCCACAATGAAAATAGTCATACCTTTAAGTACAGTTTTAATTACAATGAAAAAGATCATTGATTTTCACACAAGGAAATAAATTTACTCTGATGCTTGTGCTTACAAGACCCAGACCCTAAGTATGAAATTCTTGGCTTGCTTCTAAGTTCATGAGCTGGTTGCTTTCATCTGTTTTATTTTTCTTTCATTAAGAATTAATTAAAGCTATCAAGCTCATCTTTCTGACAAAAGTCAACCTCCTCTGCTTAGGTAAGTATAGGCAGTACTTACAGCTGCAAGCGGTATAAAGTCTATTTTAAAACTACTTTTGATTTTAAAGGGTCACTGCCAAGGTGATTAGCATGAAATCTAAATGAGCTTTCAACATCCCTGCTTCACTCTGATGCTGATTTAACTAGAAAAATCTGGCCAGCAATACCAGTTTCAAAACCCAGCTTTCGAAGCCATGACATGGCAAAAGACTTCTTGAAGTCCAAGGAGATTATGTCTGCTGTGGCACTCCTGTCAGCTGTCATTGTCCCTTCTCAGGAGAAGTTAATCAAATTTGTTCAGCCTGACCTCTGCTTCAGCCAGCCTGGATCTGTCTGAGGCTACACCTGCCCAGTGCCCCCCGTCGGGCTCCTGCTCACCTCTGCAGCCAGGCTTGGCTCCCTCCCAAACAGGGGTGCCAGGTCAGCTCCCCTCCCTGCCCAGCCTCTCATCTGCCTCCTCCAGCTGGCAGGGAGTCCAGCCTTTCTGCCTCTTCTGTCCCTATCCTTCCTCATCTAACGTAGAGATAATGGGAATTTCTGCTTTACTTTTTCCTCTGTGTAACAGGGTGGACATGTATATCTTTCCCAGATTCAGTGGTTTCATGATTATCCACCACCACTAGCTGAAATGGGGCTGCAGGGACTATGGGGAGGGATGAAGACTTCCCCAGCAGTAGGTTGTAAAATCTTCTTTTATTTCAAATGTTTATTCACCATTAGCTTCATTTTCTTTCACTCAGATCAAATGTGTTTATTATGTGGAGAGCTGGTAGTGATGTTTTTAATTAAGGTTGTCTAATAATTTCCTTCATAGCATTTGGTTTTTGGTATAGTTTATAACCCCAGGAATGTTAATCATTCTGGGCTAAATTTTTCATGCTTTGTTTTTGCCTAAAGTGGAATTGAATATGAGATCATCAGCTACCCTTCTCCTGCATCCTATTTCTCTTCCCCAAAATATTCTCTTGTTTTAATAAAGTGCAGTAGTCTGGGAGCCAGATGATCATAAATTGCACTTTCATAATTTCTACTCCATAATGCTAATAATCCTGTGCAATTGTATCTCTAATCAAGCAAGGTGTTATGCATTTTTTGCATAGAAAGCAGAAAACCATCAGTCCATCAGCTTAATCAGTGAAGCAGTGGAGGTTTTCAAAGATTGTGCAAGGTCACCAGAGAAAATTTGGATTAAAACTTCATGGAAGAAATGTGATGTTTTCTGCCTCTAGACTGCTTGCTTTTGCAAAATATTAAGCAGAAGAAGCCAAGACATGAAAAGGTCTTGAGTAGCCATCAGACTTTTACACTGACAGCAGAGGACGTCATGCATCCCATGTAACACATCAGACTCCTAGCTGACTTGGGGTTACTAGGCCTTTCCTAGCACTCATGATAGCTGGCTGAAAACCTAAGAGCAAGTCTGCCAGATCAGCATGGGAAGTAACACATAATTTCTAAAGGTTTAAATAGAAAAATAATAAATAGAAAAAAAAAATTCTAATTTCTATTCTACTGGACATTTCAGCAATGCTGAGCTGGAGTCTTGATAACCTTTCCCATTTCTCTTTTCATTTCCCTTCTCCCTTTGTCTCTTTCCTTTCTTTACAAGGTTAAGTTTACATGCAAAATGTAATTTTGAATCCTGAAATTCAGTATTTCAGATAAATTCTCACTATTTTTCTTCTTCCCCGTGTCCCCTTTGGAAAGAAGACTGCCCTCAAAAACTCTCCAGAACCTGTAAGACTTACTGAACTCTGGGGCAGACACAGCACCTAGGGCTGCTCAGCACCAGTCATTTGGGTGTGAGCTGCAGCAAGAACTGTTCAGTTCTCAGAACTCCCACAGTGAGGCTGCTCTCTTTTATTCTATTTACTTCTAATGTCTTCAGCGAATTGGCAAAAGGCTTTCAAGCCTGGCCTATACTGTCCCAGCATCCAGCTGTTCAAAGCAGGTATCTCACACCTTTTCTCCTCCAGGATTCGGCTGCTCAGAGGTCGAAAGGGGTGCGGGTGGTTCAGCCATGCTGAGAACCTCTGCCCTCTGTGCTGAAGCAGCAGTGTGTGCAGCTGTGGCTCAACCCCGTTTGCCTCAGCCATAAAGCAGTTTCATTGAAGCTACCCTTAAAGCACAGAGGCTTTGCCCATTGTGAGGAAAGCTGCCTTCACCTTTGGCACTGAATTCAAGATCACTCACTCTGCTGCTTCTCCTATAATACTTATGTCCAACGGATAAGGAAGATAGCCTGACTTTAAAGTTCTCCTATTCTGTGAGGTTAACCTTCACTTTAATCCTCATACTTTCCACTCATTTTTGTGAGTGTGATTTCTTGAATATATCAGGTCACAATCTTTGGCGGCAGAAAGAGAAGGGATGAAAACCATTGTTAGACAAGAATGCTAATTCTGAGAGCGAGCATCGAAAGGTTGAGTCAGCCTGTGCCACATTGTGAGCGTTCAGCAATGCTCCATTCATTTGTGTGGCAAGCCTCATTATGAGGAAGCTTTTTAAAAGCAATTCATTCTGAGGAAGCTTTGGATACAGTTCCAAAAGCAGAAAATAAAACTTAGGAGAACAGGGGAAAGCAAAAAGAGCAGGCAGAAGAAGCAAGCAGGAAGCCATACAAAAATCTGCTCTTTTGCAAGTTCATTTTTTCATTATGTTTGACATTCTTTGGGAGACAGAACTGCTCTGCACACTTATGGCCTCAGGCAGTGAAGCTGGAAGAGGATATTTCAAGAGCTGCAGAACACACACATAGCTGTATAGCATAGAAAAGATATAAAAACTGAATTGACAAGATCGTGATGCTAACTTGCTCCTGAATTACATCAGCCAAGGTAATCTATTTTGAAGTAGAAAATTGCACATAGTTCTAACTATTTTGCCACTTATTTGGGCCTTTGAGTAGTGATGAAAAGATGTGGTATCTAAAGATCAGCTGAAAAATAAAATTCAAACCCAACATAAAGAGATTAGACAGATTTCCAGATGAAAACAAGCAGTACCTGCAAGTTGTGTGTGATTTTCTGGGAGATGAGAGACACCATCAGCAACAGTTCTGATCAGACAATTAGAAAAATATATAACTTGATGAAGACCTATGGGTTCTAGCAACCTTTGTGACTGTCATTTTTAAGGTAATCTCACCATCACCAAGAAATTAAAAGAAAACAAAGTGTTTTGTGCTCCCTCTGCTGTTCTGGAGCAGCAGGTAGCTGACGAATGTTATATCCAGAGCTCTGATATTTGACAAAATTCAGTGATGAAGAAGCAGAAATAGCAAACGCAGACTTTCGGCATGGTTTTTTATGTAGCTGGTTTTGTCGTTACTAAACAAGTGAACTAGAAAGGCAATATGGATTTTTGTTCCCTTTTTGAAGAAAAGTCCATTTCTCTTTTTGAGATTGATAGAAAAATAATTTCTAATGTTTGTTGATCTACAGGGAGCCTCGGAAAAATCCCCTCCTGGCTGATACTTGGGGCAAGGCTGTGAGACTGAGTGGCAAATTGAATTGGCAAATTCTCTCCAGATACTTGTTGCTATTAAGATTTAAAATCTCAGTCTAAGCTAATGATTGATTAGGCCTCAGCTGGACTTATTAGCCAAGTAGGATTGAGGATTTAACTCAGATGCTCAGAGAATGTAAATAGAAAATATTTCCTCTTTATAAATATTCTGAAAGAAAAAAGAAATAAAATAGTGTTTTCATAAAAAGGAAATCTGTACTCATTGGGTTTACAGGAAAAACCAAATGAGTTTGAGATAGATTGAAGTGCTCAAGACCAGGCTGGATGGGGGCCTGAACAACCTGGTTTAGTCCATGGCAGTGGGGTTGGAACTAAACGGTCTTTAAGGTCCCTGCCAACCCAAGCCATTCTGTGATCCTCTGGTGTTCTGGCTTTGGTGCAAAGAAAGATTTTTCTGCCCTTCACAGCATCCACAGGTACTATATTGAGGGATAATTCCTCTCACACAGCAATGGTATTTCTGCTGTAGTTCCTGCAGGAAGAGGAAAGAGTGATGTCAGAGTACAGGGTGACCTCATTACTCTTTTTGGTAAAAAATGAAAAGAGATCAGAAGTCCTATGGGACTTCTGAGATGACACAGATTTGATTTATACAGAATGAAGCACCTCTTAACTTTCAGAAGAACAGAAGCTAACCTTTCTCACATAAAAATTGTATCAGTAGATTTTTTTATATCTGATTAAAGATGGGTTTTGGTTCCAGCAATAACTCAAGGGAAAACATGCATTGTAAATACAAAGTGGAATAAGGAAAGTACATGCATAAACATCAGTGACATATATAACCCCAACTTCCTCACTGGGAACTTGTAATGTTTTAAGGCACCAAAGTAACAACCAGCTTGATGTTTGAATACATTCTTGCAGTCCTAAAGCTATAAAATATTATTCCTCTACCACAACATGCATAATTGTACTATTTTGTCCTTTTTTTTCCACTGTGTTACTACTTCTGCTCGGGGACTGCATCCTTGCAATCTCTCTACACAGGGCACAGTTGCAGACATCAGCTGGGGAGTTCTCCTTTGGTGGCATAACTGAAAACCAGCCTCGTCCCAAGGCAGACACAAGGCCCCCAAGGACAACAGGATCACATTAGCAGAGCACCTGTGTAAATAACTGGAGAACCAGGCCACCTTCTTGCTGCATCCCACAGCTCTGACCTTATCACGCTCTTCATCACATATAGAATTGCTCTTAAAAGTAATTTCAGGGGGATATAAAAGATCTTCCTTCAGCAGAGAAACTTCCATAAAAAGATGTGAGAAAATTCCACTGGCCTTTTGATTAACTCTAAGGAATAGAACTTGCTAAGATAATGAAGCATGACACATCGTCAGGACACTGCATTTATCTGGAGAAGAGTCAAAGGGCACAGTTTCATGAAGCATGAACAGTGTGCATTACAGAAAGAGAAAAAGATTTAAGTTTTATTTCAACCTCAGCTACCAGCCCACCACCCCTAGGGTAGAGACACTTCCATATCCAAGATTGCATAGTTTAGAAAGCCACATAAAATATTATGGAATGAATAACAATGAAAGCATCAAACCCAGACTTCTTGTTGGAAAGAGTAGGTAAATTCCATCCTTTCTATGATAATAATTTTCTTTCTTTAAGGGCACCCTAAGAAAAATTAATTCTTCCTTTAAAATAAAATGGACAAGGAATAACACAAAAATTGAACTACTTACATTATTAATTTGATTCAATTTTATAACAGAAAGGTAGTTTCAGGGAATATTTTCCTTGTGATTTGCTGAAAAATGTGTTTTTAATGGGATGTATGTGCTTAAGTGTTCTGAGAGTTCAGGGTGATGATGTACAGCTGTGTCCTATTTCCCTCTGTGAAAATTACAACATCTGTGAATTATGTTTATAACATCCCAAAGCCAGAGAGAGAGATCAGATCTGGCAGCATTAGGGTCTAATTTTAGAATGCACCCAGTTGCCTGATAATCATTTACACCAGAGATGCTCCTATGCTTTCTTATGAACTGCAGCTTATTATTGGTAATATATTACAGAAAATAAACCCTGTCCTCATTTATGCACTGACTTTTGAAAGGCTATAGCCATGAGAAAGGAGCCTCATCTTCTGGAGAAACAGCTTTAATTCCAGGACTAAGATTCAGGTCAGGCCTTAACCCAGGTGATGGAAGTCACCTCACAGGGTCTGGGCCAGCTGCTGGCTTATTCTCCCCAAGAGACTGCAGAGGCTGTGACCTTCATGGCCACTTTTGGGGCATCCTCCCCTTCCTTGGTACCACTTTTAGTCTGGTTTGGAAGCCTGCTCATGGCTTTTTTTCTTCCTTCTAGGCGGTGTCATATTTAAAAATTATCTGGTTCCACACTTGTTTTTTTCTAGTCCCTTTCGACTCATCAGACATCACTATTTCTGATGAAAATATCCTCTACCAAATAGGCAACAGAGCTGCTAATATCTCATTCTTTAGCATTGTCACAATATTCATCAGGGCTATGTAAAGATTTGGAATTAATTATTTCAAAGAGGTTTCTCTTCTGGAATTTTCAAGTGTCTTCATCAAGGTTTGAGTAAAATATTCTCAGATCGTTACCTGAATTTCATCTTCTTAGAAACAAAAATTACACAACTGGAATAATAATAAGCAAAATTAGAAGGAGAAAAAAAACCCAAGCAACAAAAACACCAAACCATAACTGTATATAGAGCAGGCATTAAGACTCTTTTTCACCTGAAATAATCAGACCAATTTCATTCCTTTTGTATCTAATCTAAAACAAGTGGAAAGAAAACATAAACACCATCCTGAAATGCTGCAGAAGAATTACGAGGGTAGTGATACTTGATCACGGTGCCCAGTTATTTTCTACATATCAATTCCTGCACAGCATGGTCTGCTTGAGAGGTGTGAAAGACCAACAGCTGTAAAAACAGAGCAATAGCTGCACTGAAGTTTCACACCTGCATGCAGAGACTCCTTCATCAACTGCATGAACTTTGTCCTTTAACTATAAGGCAAAGGGGCTTTTTAAGTGTCATGCTGCTGTTTCCTCAGTAAACAATGGGCATAATTAAAGCTATTAAGTATCCTTCAGGAAAAAGGGTACCAATATTAAGGTAGAAAAAATATGGCTTAACTGGCTGGATTTGTAATTCTTCTACCGGAGATGATAAACCACTACCAAATTAAAAAGAAAAAGCTGCAGTAAATTGTTGTTATTGCATGAAAATGGCTTACAATACTCAGCTGTAAGTGCAGTTCATTGTGAAGTGTTATGAATAAACAGGCTTTTGAAAAGGAAAGTTTAGTTTAGTACAACATAATGTTTCACTGGACTGCACTTAGTAAACAGAGCTACCTACAGACCTGAAAGAACATAGCTGGAGAAAAATGTGTCAGTTAGTGGAAACACTTTGAAACTGTGACTTTAAAACTAGAACTCTGTGGTATAGTAATCGCTTGCTGTTCTCAAAGAAGATAAGAAGTAGAAGAAAAAGAGGTGTAATTTATCATTCTCTGAGCATTCTTTTTTAGTAGAAAAATGGTGCTGACTGGAAGAATTTAGTTTGGGTTTTTCTTTTTTTTCCAAACCCATCAGCTATGTAAATGATACAGACGATATTGATAAATGGTTAAAATGGAAAGGAACAAACCCCAAAACAGGAATCTGTGGCAACAGCTGTGCAAAACAGAATATCTTCATCTTTCATTTAGAAACCTCCAGCAGGTTGAGTGAGTTATTCCATGCTGCAGAAATGCCTTTGGGATGTGCTCCTACTGGCATCCTTGTACCACCTGCTTGGGAAGTACTGTGCCATGGGCCTTAGCATTTGCACAGACTTGTGAGAGAGGAAAATGTCAGCTTCCCTCTGATGTCTCAGTTTGTAGCTACAAAAGCCCTGCCTGCACAAGCCGTGCCTGGGTTTACGGAGGCAAGACGCACGCACGGCTCTGGGACTCTTATTTCAGGGAGGCTGGAATCCACATCCTGATTTTCCATCTAGAAAAGAGATTATGTGGTGAATGAACAGTAGACTTCATGCGTGTGAAATGAGACTTATTCTATACTAGCTACTAAATGGGGTTCCAGGAACATTGCCCCCTCAGCTTCAGGTTTAAGGCTTTAAAAGCTTCCCATTATAAACACTTTTTTTCCCCCAAATCTATTCAGTTATTGGTATGTCTTCCTTTTAAAAATATTTCTCATGTCATGGCTGAAATTATTTATACAATGATAGACCTTATGTTCTGCCCCTGCTCTTTTTATAAACAATATTTTTACATCTCAGGGGAAGTGGTCTGAAAAAAGTTTTATGTACAGTGGTTAGGCTGGGAAATGACTAGAGATAAGGTATCTGGAGAATAAAACTAACTGCACCCTACAGGTTATAGAATAACAATAATATATAAAAAAGTAAGCACTGAAAATTGGAGAGGCCAACAGAACTGAAATTGGAACTTAACACTTTAGGTAACAAAAATCAATCCTGTACAAAAATCCTGTATTGTGAGGGAACCACACTAAACTGTTATGGTGAATACCTTTCTTGGAAGCAGGTGGCTGGTGAAGTAAATGGTTTTCAATTTTGATTTTTACATTCTCTTTGATTAAAAAAATCACTTGTTTAACACAGAATATTTTAAAAGGAAGGGCACCAAGGCTGGTACATACCAGCTGGTACATACTGACACGGGACTCGTTCTTTCACCACCGGAAATATTTTACCTATTTAACACCAACATTTGGTCTGCTTGCTCTTTGATGCATCTGCACCAAATATTATTCAGGGCAGCTGCTGGTGTGTACCCCATGATATTGAGTGCTGTAGCCAATTGCATTTTTATCACTAAACAAAAGTTACTTCCTTCTCAGAGTAGGAGGCAATAACAACTGAGAGTTTAAGAATCAGCATTTTAACTGAATCAGTATTTCAGAAATGTTACGATCTCCTTTGAGTATCCCTGACAGGATACAAAGTTCAATATTCAGGGAGTCAATCAGGCACTCCTCTGAAAAATGAATGTTTGCTAAGTATGGAATCCTAGAACCATTTAGGTTGGAAAAGACCTGTAAGATCGAGTGCAACCGTAAGTGTAACAGTGCCAAGTCCAACACTAAACCATGTCCCCCAATGCCACATTTACACCTCTTTTAGATACCTCCAAGGATGGCGACTCTACCACTTTTCTGGGCTAAATCTCCCCTGGCAATTCACTCTTGTCCTATTACTGGCAGAAGAGACCAATCCCCACCTGACTCCATCCTCATTTCAGGGGGTTGTAGAGAACAATAAGGTTCCCCTGGAGCCTCCTTTTCTCCAGACTCAGCCCCACCAGCTCCCTCAAGCTGGCCCTCACAGGATTTGTGCCCCAGACCCTTCCCCAGCTGCATTCCCCTCCTCTGGACCTCCATGTCGTCCCTCACTTCAATGTTTTTCCTGTAGTGAGGAGCCCAGAATAAAACAAGGGATTCAAGGTGCTGCCTCACCAGTTCCCAGTACAGGGGACAAATGAGTAAAGAATAAACAACAAAAAGGAAGGCCTGAACACCTCTGAATATCCCAGACATTAAAAAAATCCCAAACATCAAAACACAGCTAGTCCTCCTAGGAATACGTAAGCTACCACAGTAAAAGTTTCTAAGAGAGAGCATGGGAGCAGATCCATCCTAGTAAGTAGTTACTTAATTTTTATGTTCTCTTGCTGTTCATTCCAATGCATTTACAGCAACTCACTTAAACTACGTTCACTCTGAAAAATTAAGCCCTGGTTCTGCATTTCATTGTTAAGAATTTATTTCATTGCCAGATGTTAGAAGGACACAGGAAATAAACACTTGAAAGTAGACAGAAGCTGTTTGTTCCTGGCTTAATTTACAGCTCTAAGATTTTCTTTTTGCACATACCATAAGCCTGTAAATCCCATATTCCAAGATTACTAGAAATAATTTCCAAATACCTGAGTATTTTTCTAAGATTCTGGTTACTTCTATGTAGCTGGCAGCTCTGGTTTACTGCATTTAAGAAACAAACAAAGCAGTTTTAAACAACATAATTTTAAAGACAAATCACCTTTCTGAATTTCCAAAGAAGCAATCTCACTCAGACACGGGAAGATCTATTGTCCTATCATCCCTAGGCACAACTTCCATTAAAGCAGATCAAGGAGGGAATACATTTTCTCGTATTTGGATTTTTAAAACTATCTCAAATAAGACCCGTGAAGAATATTAAGGCCGTTCTAATGGACAAGCCATTAAAAAAGAGAGCAAAGCACATGTATTTTATCAAGCAGGAACAGCAATATGTGACACGCAGGTGGCTACACTAGCACAACCCCATTTTACTGGCTTCAGTGTATCACCCTTGTCCAAAAACACTGAGGCGAAAAACAAAAGTCAAGAAAAAGAAAAAAAAAAAATCAGGGTGTAAGACTCGGGCACACAGCAGAGGACCAACAGTGGGACTCATTGTGGGATCTCTGCAGTAAACTAGAAAAATCATGGAAAGCACTAAGAGGCAAAGAGGTGTCAGGAACAACATCCCATTCTCTTTGTACATAACCTTCGTTTAAAGCCCACTGTTTCTGCCTCAGAATGCATGACACAGAAATTTTAACTTCAGTGATACAGTAAACATGAATACTGGGCTAATATAGAAATCTTTCTCCTTCCACTGTGGAAGCCACCAATGTTACTTTGTGTTTTTGTATGCAACAGCTTCACAATCATCTTCAGACAGAAATGGAAATGGTGGGAACACTTCAAAAATGTATGACCACCAATTTGTACCCCAGGAAATGCTGATTTAATTAACATTTAGTGGAAAATAAGATAATGTCGCCTTCTGCTTTTCTCAATTTTTAATGTGCTCCTGGAACAACCAACAGTGAATATACGCACATAACACACAAATATATCCTACACATCCTGCGTAATCTCTCTGCACTACTTCTACTAAGAGTTGAACAAAGACCATTCAGTACTCGAAGCCTGACAGATATTCTCAGCACCCCAGAGTAACTGCCCTCCATGTGCTCCATTTGTTTTGGAGTGGAGCCAGATAAAACACTCAAAGCTTAAGTTCATTTTTTCCCCCAAATGCTTCTGTATTCTTTTACACTGTTATAAAGAAGAAAATACATTGTGTAGTGTCCTATTAATACTATGGGTTTATTGTTCACAGACAGATTGAAAGCTGTCTGGGAATAAATCAAACTAAAGATTTTTTACCAAGTCACTGAAATCTAAACATTTTTTGTTACAACTTTATACTTGACACATAGAGCATTTATTTTACATAATATAAGTGTTAAAGCTCTTTTATCCCTTCCTTCTGTTACCAGGTTTGAGAAGGGGCAACAAAGCCCAATGTGTTCTAACTTTTGACCAGCTTCCTTTGTGTTTATAGTATTTCATGCCATACCTTTTGGGTCTGAATATGCCATTCAGAAGGAAAATTATGTCCTATCCTACTGATACTTCTGCCCTTTGGCTCAACCAGTTAAATATTATCTTCTCTGGTGGATACACTGGACTCCTTTAAACAAAGTAGGAGCCATTTGGTACAAGCTCCAAAGAAGGCAAAGGGCTGAGCTGTAACCAGGCCAAGAACTTCCCCAGTCCCAATCTGTTGTCTGAAAACCCGCTCAGGAGCAGAGTGACACGGGGAGCATCAATGCAGATGAGCTTGGAACGGGATCACGGGATTAGCACATAAATAGCAGGTGGCTTTTCCCAGACTCATTAATCAAGGAACAAAGAAACTTGTGGATACAAGGAGTCTCATGCATACCTTTTCCACCCCATGTAATCTGACTACAAGCCAAGCACTTTATTCCATAATTATGACAGTCTTAGCAAGCCTTCTTCTTCTAGTTCTCCCTGCTAAGTGGCCTGGCTGCACCAGTGATCTCCCCTTGAGCTGGGACACTTCTCAAGGTTCTGCTTGAGGCAGAGAGACCTTTACCAACAACAAAACTTTGGTAAGTGACCAGTGTCATTCATAACCTTGTATTGCAGTGCGCTATGATTTTGTCTTTATTTGGTTTTGATTTTTGTCTTGTTCAAATGATTGTGCAATACAGTAATGGTAATATCATAATGGACTTTCTTAAGCCATGCTTTAACAAAATATTTCAATTTAAAAAAGTTTGTGACACTGTAGCTTAACTGCTGATAAGAATTACATATAATGACTGTTCTTTATTTCTTATGTATTTAGTTTAGCCATTTATAAAAAGAAAATTCACAAAAAGAATTATTTCCCCAGAACTAAATGGCAAGAAGGGAAACAAGTTTCCTTCCTAACCATTTGCAAGGCTGTTTCTTAACAGCATCTGTGTTAGAGAACAGCCCTCTTTCTCCAACTACAGCAGTAACAACAATGTCTTTTACATGAGAATTTTCTTCTCTACGACCCATGAAGAGGGCAGATTTATCTCCCTATGTTCTGACTCTCTATTTCTGTATTGTGATGTACAAATACAGCAAAATATTACTTACGTTGATCAAAGATATTCCTCTTTTAGTCCCAATTCAGCACAGCAGTGAGATTAGTAGCTATTCCCATGTTAAAACTCAACAAGTATCCAGAAAAAAAAGATTATCAATTTCTAATGCCAATAGTGATTTTTTTGTCCAGTCTCTAGCCCACTCAGGTTGGTATGTAGGAGTGTGTGTACTTGCTGTAGATTCTGAATTGCAAAGGACTTGTGATAACTTATTTGCAGGGCCTCACTCTGCTAAACTGATTTTGCAGTAACTCTGTGGACTAAGTTGTTTTGGTAAAACTTTCTCCAAGGATATTAAAATATGAGGAACTGTACCATTTGGTACAATCTTTATCTGAATTAGTCCTATTAGCATATCAAAAAATATTCCCCTACTTTATCACATGCATTGTTTTCTTCATTACACCATTCAAGAAAAGAGTACCTACATATGAACAGTAAAATTAGGGACCTGAGGTTTTTTTAAGGTTCTTTCTGGTAACTTCTGTGCTCTTTGTCTTTTTCTGTGCTGTTTGTCTTTTCTTCTCCTCCTAGGATATGGAGCAGAAAAGACAGGCAAGAGATTGAAATGAAAATGGATTGCAATAAGTAAAATATTATCCCCATGTATAATTGGAGACTACTGGGTTTTCTGCAGTGCTGGTACCTTTTTCAGATAAAAACAGTAGAATTTTAATACCAAATCATATAGCTGAAAAGATGTTATTTATAAATATGCCGTAACTGCTTTGAAATTTAACATGTATACTTTTACCTCCTAAGTGATTTAAGAGTTTTGAAAAACTCTTAATAGATATTTGGTATAAATATCTATTTATATATATATATGGACAAATGATGGTTAGGTGAAGTCTCCTGATTGCTTGAAGTAAGGCATGATTTAAAGATACCCAAACAGAACCTTGTGCTGCTCTCACAACTCCTCTTGACAACAACCAACTTCTCCTAATATTGCTTACACGTTTCTCAAAAATGCCACAGTGGCTTCATTGGGAAGGCTTTCACTGTTAGAGAAGCATTGGGAAGAAATACATGTTTAAGTGATCAAACCAGAAACCTTCCTGTGTTAGAGCAATCCATAAGGAAACATCTTCATCACCCTTGGTCATACAGAAGCATACAAGGAGGTGGTGACACAGGGCTTGGTGCTATTGCCTACTGCCATCGAAACAATGGCTGTTTTGCTAATATGCTAAAGATTTTGCCTTTGTGTTCCATGAGTTGCCTTTAACAGCAGGGTCTACAAAGTCAAAACACATACTAAAGAACTGCCCTTTTCACCTGAATGGGGAAGGTCTCAGCTTCAGCAGTGACCCTGTTCCCAGTACAGAGGGGCAGAGACACTCTGCCTTCACCAGAATCAAGAAATTACACACCACTTTGCCTAGTACTGCTACCTAACACAAATATCCAGAAACTCATTATTTAAACCATATTAACCATGCATATTTTCCTCTCCTTTGCATTATGTGCACTGCACTAAACAGAATCAATTTCTTTTTACAGTGTGTGTAGTCCCATTTTCTGACTTGAATTCTCTGACAATATTTTTCTTTGTTGCAATATGATCCCTCCCAGTAAAGAGGGATTCAGCCTTTTTGAAAGACAGTGAAATGCTAGGTACTTTCATAAATAGAAATACTTCAATTATTCTTTTATTCTTTTGCACATCTATAACATGCTGGAATTTCATTTAGAAGACCATCTCCATATAAAAACATATCATTTGGCAACCTTGATGCAGACTTTTCTTCTGTTTATGTGAAATATGCAGCTATTTCACCTATGTATTTTAACCCAGTCTCTACATTCTTTACCGTCATTCTTTGGTTCACAAGTTTAAAAAAACCCTCTTTAGATCTATTTCCCTGCTGTCATATTTTCCTTTAGATATATTCTGAAGAAAGCTTCTTTTTTGTGAATTGAAAAATGTCATTGCATGCTTTGTACTGTCTAATTTTTTATCTTATTAATACCAACAGTATAATGTATTTGAACACCGCAATATTTTTGTAAGATTCATTGGGGGTCTATCTTTTTCCAGCACTACTCTAATGTTCAGATAATGAAGCGTGGGGGGCTGAAATAGATAGCCTGCTGACCACCTGAACCCAGAAAGATCAAAATATGTGATTTAAAGCTGTTTGAGGGCTATACCTTCTGGAAGAAAGATTCCTGTAGTGCTCTATCATTAACATCTAGACATTTCGTACTGGAAAACTCTGATGAAAGCAGGAATTCAATTGCTGCACACAGCCAAAAATATACATTCAGGCAAAATGCTAGGGACAGGAATAAGGGTTATTGAGATACACTTATACTATCAATTAAGCTATTTGAAGACATTTCTTTTTCTTCTGTAAAGAATAAACATTCAGGTAGCTCAAAAATGAACCAGTAACTGAAGCAAATTACCACCTCTGGTATTCTCGCAAAAGAGGCAGAAAATGGCACCAACAAATATCAAACAAGAGAACAAATGCAATATGCTGATAATAGCACTTCCTATGAAATTTTAACCTCCAGAAATTAGGTGTCAAGAAAAAGGAATAATTAATGAATTGGAATACAGGCAGTAGTAAGATCAACTACGGTAAATACATTGTTATCAGAAATTATTTTTTGCAAACATGCTGGTGATAGACAGAGAACTGCAGGGGATTTTCAAAATTTCAAATGGCAGGTTTTATGAGAGCTACGAAGTAGGTGGAAAGCACAAAAGATTCAACAACAGTAATTTTCATCAAAATTGGCTTTAATAATGAAAGTTGTCAAAAACCTTAAAAGAAAATTTTGTGCATGTCTAATTGCTTTGAAATAGCTATAGTCAATGAATTTGGAGGCAATACCTTGTCTTTGGATTTTTCAAGATCCTAAAAGTTAAAGACTGTGTCCTGTATCATAGCCTGGGATTTTCTACAGACTGTCAAAAGAGATCCCCTCTGTCTTCCAACAGCCAAAGATAAAACACTCTTGGCTCTTTGTCAGGTGGCTTATTGAGTTCACTGAGGTTGAGGCTTTACTGAATTTTCAAAATAAAATTTACAGACAGCTGAACAAGAGCATAACCTGTACTACTTTAAAGCGCATATTTGATTATCAAAACACAACAGCATTAATAAATTCTGAATGTAACTGCCCTTTGTTATCTTAAATATGCTTGTAGCTTAAATATGTAGCTCCTTGTCTTTTTACATCAAACCCACATTGTGATTGCAAATGCAATCTTTCTGGATTACTTCCTCAATGTTACGTCCAGATGTATTGCACAAACTCTCTGATGAGGACCATTTATTCTACCTGGGAGCCCTGAGAATTTGCTTCTGTATAGAATATTGCTGCCAAGTCAGAGTCATCTGCACTTCAGAGGAAAATAAAGTGGCAAAAATCAAATTCTGTTTGACACCTTGATCGTGCCTCAAGGCTACAAATCTGATGGTTTTTGATTAGTGAAAAACATTGTGTTTGTGAGAACAGGTGGAATATGACAATTCAAGATGTTCCTAAAATGTAGTGAAAGATAAATAGACTTCAGTGTCTTTGACAGGTACTTCTAAGAGATAACTATAACCACTTCAGTCTCGAAGGCTTTTTGGCCATGAATGAAACTTTTGGTAATCCATGGGCATTGTGGCAAGTTGTCAGCTCTCACTGTGCCTTATTTTTAGGCACACTGGAGTTCAACCTACCCGCTCTGCTCTCCAGGCTACTGGGAGACTTCTTTAGCAGTTGCAAAGTTGGATGGGTTGCTATTTATCTTGCTGTGAAGTAGAGTTTTCTCACATAGCAAATCATCTTACAAGGTGTTAACATTTCCCATTCCCACTCATCAAAACACTTACCACGAAACAGATGCACCAAAGACAAATCAAGTTTGAACTCATAGTTTAGTTACCAGGCTTCACTTTCAACAGATCTATGTAGATCTGTGTAGACACAATTCAGTTAAGAAGGTAAAGCTGAGCAGACCAAGGAACAGCAATCTGCTGTCTTCTAAGTACAGCTGAAGTAAAGTTTACCTCTTCTCCTGTGTACTGAAACTATATGGTATTTTGCCCTGGGCAATCAAAAGGAGAGGATATCCAGATTTGCTCTATTTTTGCTAGCTGTTCATGGCCTCCTGAGTTATTCCCTCCTACAGCATCACTGCAGAATTTAAATGTCCTGTACGTAGGAGAGTTTTCACTGCTTCTATGCCCTGCATTAGAGTAGGAACTCTCTATTATGTGTAGAGCCACCAAAGAAAGACTGTGCTAAAAGATGGGGAGGAAATGCAAACAGTACAAAAGCACATAGTTGGATAGGTTTTCAAGGCAAAAAATGTGCTTATGGGTGAAAGAAAATCAAAAGTAGCATCCAAGTTTGGTACCACCACCTAATATTCTCCTATTTGTAATAATTCATCTTAAAAGAGGCAAAAAGATTTGATTTGCCATAGCTGAACTACACTGGCTTCTTTTGAAGTATTTGTCCTGTTAATCCTCATAAACTCTTAACAGTCCAAAACGATCATCGTTGCCAGGTACATTAGTACGTTATTACCAGGATGAATTCTTTCAGTTGTGAGTCCTCCAGGAATTTTAGCAAAAAATGTTCACCAAAGAAAGATCACAAACTGAAGCACCTGCTTTACACTAATAAATTCACTAGGAGTGTCTTTCTTCAAAGCATAATGAGTAGTCACAAGCTTTTATCACCATGAGACTAAGGACAACTAATTTGACAGTTCTGCCTTCAGTCCTCTTCTCACCTATTTTATATCAAAATAACTCCTCTGACTTCACTGAAATTGCTTCTGCTTTGTACCAGGTTTCGAAAATAATCATATCCAAATTCTTTTATTTCAACAACGTCCTCACTTGTCTTACACATTTTAGAAAATCCTGAAGGAACTGTGACTGGGACCACCCTTGGTTTGTGTGTGCTGCTTTGAACAGAAAAGCTAAATACACTGTGCAAGCTCCCTCGATGGCTTGACAAGAAGGGTTACAATTTAGGGATGCTTTTTGGAAGATGAGTCTCTAACTTGTTTAAGGCCTTTCATTAGTACTAAGCAATGCTCTAATCAGTGCCTTCTGTCCTCTCATGTAAGTAACAAACTCATCCAAGGAGCTGGTTGAGGACGGAGATGGTCAGATTTTGCCAGCTCTGCAGTTACATGCCTGCATAATTTCTCTGCTTTGCTGCTCTGTACATATGCAACTGAAGAGAAAAAAATGTACCTATAGGAGGTACTGCAGCCACTGCCACACCCAAAATATACTCAGGCACCTCAAGTGCCAGCACAGAGAAAGGGAACTTTTCAGACTACATTCAGGGCTGCATACAAGAGCTTGGTAACCACATTCATGCTTGATGAGTACATGTATAGGGTACTACTGATATTAATTAAACTGTTACAGGGCTGGATATCAATGAGGAAGCATGTAATTTAAACGTAAAGGGAAAAGGCTTACCTGGGAACTCTTTGTGCAAAAAACCATGTTGAGAAACAGACTGCAGTCCCCATACTTGAGAGAGCACATGGATGCATCTGTGCCTGTCCGTGACACGGGGGGTCCCGAAGGAGTTTTGCTGCAACCCCGTCATGGATTCATGCAGGTGCTGTTGCAAATTTCCTTCACTTAAAAAAAAGATGTGCTTATTTTTTGCAGGCAAATCCTCACTCTGTCTCTTCATATCAAATTATACCAAGTATTTAGGCCTAACACATAATATGGATGAAATTAGGAGAAAACCCCATAATTTACCTAGCTTTTGTGGGGGCTGCTTACAATAATTTCAAGCCGAACATAATTTGATAACTATTTTCTTTCCACTGCTTTATGAAAAGACTCTCAAACAAAGCAGAGCTGGTGAAATTTCTTGTCTACAATCATTTCAGATAAATCAAATAAATTACATGGCCAAAAGGTTACACAAATTATTTAAACATGTGAGTTAAATCTTATGGGACCCATAAACATTTCTCAATGATGAAACATAACAATAAGAGTTTTCTTTGTGGAGGTTATGCTGAGGTTCTCTCGGATTCTTTATATATAAAACCATAAAAAGTGATTCGTGGGAAATATATATTAAATGAGGTTCCCTCCACTCCTTACTCGTAGCTAATATTTCACTAAAATCTAATAGCATTATAGCTATAAACAATACAATATTCTCAATACAGAGATATGTTGAATGCTTACTAAAGCACTGAAAAAATAGAAAACAGTATTGGTTATTTGACACACAAAAAAAGTAATATCAGCTACATATTATAATTTCTTTAAAAGATTATCTGTCTATTTTTCAGTGTCTGAGTAGTGTGTAACACAAAAGGATTGTTAAACAGTAAAATATAATGGGAAATTCAAAAATTGTGATTTAATCTGTTGCAGAACAGTTCTATTCCTGGTTTACAAAGATCCCAGTCCTCTGTTCTTATTGCTGTTTCAAAATTCCCAAGCATGGCATCACTTCCCTTTGTGGATACAGCTACCTCAGTAAGTACAAGTTAACATCCATCAAACATCATATGATGAGCACATGATTTAAACCACCTTTCCCTTCCTTTCAGGCTAAGTACTTCTGTGGTTTATGAAATAAGATTAACAATCTTAATACATTAAAAATGTTCTGCAACATCTAAACATTGGATTTGGATGTACAATAGGTATATGCAGAAATAATAGTGAAGGTTCAGATTATTACTTCTCAGAACATGATCTTGCATCTTTGAAGGAAATAAGAATTAAACCATCACAATTCTTGCAGAAAATGCCTGTCTTGTAAGGTCTTTATACAGGATTAGTTGTTTTGTAGTCTCTGTGAGAGGTGATGAGGCTTGTACCTGCAGCCACTATCAATATATATCCAGAGGCTCTTATTCCAAAGCATAGATTTGATCACTTGCTCAGGAAAATATTACTACAAATTTCAATATGTAAATGTTACAGTATCAATTATTTATGGAAGGAAATACTGAGAATGAATAGCAAAACACAAACAACCATGGAAAGATATATAGATTCAACAATGCTGATAGACTTTTCTTATTGTCTTGGACAAAAATTGCAAATAGAAAATAGCCATGAAATTATAGATTTAAAACCACTAAAATTCAAGCCCTAGTAAATGAAACTATTTTTTCTTGTCATCCCTCAGGACCACAATTTGATTACATAAGGGAAACAGAGGAATAAGACATATTGTTTCTACAACTAATTCTCAGAAACTATTTATGTATTTTATAAAAATCAGATCACCTAGGGGTTGTTTTCCTCTTGATGGTATTGTTAAATTTATTCACTCTAAATATATGTTTCCAATATTCCTACTTTGAAGAGAATGCAACATCTCAGAAAAAAAAACGTTTGAATGTCAGCTATTTTGTGTCATGCTGTTGATAATTTGCCACTTTTACTGTTGCCTTTCACACACATGAACAAAGGGATTATTTGAGTTGTATATTTCTTGTCTAATGCTAAATAATCTTCTGTGAAGGAAAGAAAACTTTTTCTGAAGGGTAAAACATAGCAGGAACAATAATGTCATTAAATTATTCAGAAGTATTATATGCAAAGGTCATTCATCAGCAGAACATGTGCAGTAAAACTGTATAGTAGTTTGAGTGGGTTTGTTTGTTTGTTTTTTGCTATTTCATTTCCTATAAGATTATAAAAATGAACTATTAGCTTCATCTAGCTCATGTGCTATTTAAAACATTCAATGTTACTGTAGTTGAAGCACACTCCTTTTCAGGCAGCCATGCCAGACTTTTATATGTTCTGTTCATCAACACATTAAAATCCACACCTTGAATTTTCTTTCAGACAGCAATTTGCTGAGCAGACACTACCATTAAATTTCTTTGAAAGTGCATTAAATGGAGAAAGCATTAAAAAAACCCACTTAGTATTTCAAATATACACAGATTTTTAGTTCTAATGTAGAACTAAATCTTATTCCTCAAATCTTATTGCCAAAATCTGTCTCAGAAGCATGAAAATATTTCTTTTGGATCAGAGATATTTTGTGTCTGGCTCCTTAATGTGGCCTGCAGATCCTAATAACAAAGTGCGTTTGATTTTTAAATCAGGATGAGTTCATTTCTAATTCCCTGTAGTTGCAAAGCGAGAGTTTATATTGGTTGCTGCTCTCTGACTCCTTGAAGTTGCTTTCTTTGTTTGTCATTTTTTTGCCACTGTTTTATTTGGTTTGTCAAGCCTTGATTCTAACCAAGTGCTTTACATTAAGACAGGGACCTCACACCTGTTTGGTGGCAGGCACAGCTATTCCAAATGTAACCAGTCTTAAACTAAACATACCTGAAAAATTTCCTTGTTAACATTATCAGATTTGTGTAAAAGATAACACATTCAGCTCAGCTTATCATCTATGAAAAAATATGTCTCTATTCACTATAGATGCAGGATTTCCAAGCAGATTTTATCTTTGCTTCTTACTTGGGAAGGACTCACTCAACATTTGTCCATTCTGCCTTTGGCTTTCCAGCTGTGGTAGTAATTTTTCTGTCACTCTTACTCTTTGCAAACAATGCTGGGATGAACTGTTCCACTCATATTTGAACAATGAGCATGAAAAATATTTTTTTTTAATTTTCACCAAGCTGGCTATTATGTAACAGCTGGTCACAACATCCAAAAAGCTTAGATACAGCTGCCTATCTCACCAACTATCTCATCCTTAGGTCCATTCATTAGAGGAAAAGCAGCATGTGGGTGCTGATGTTTTTCCATAGCTAACATCCCCAAATACAATGAAAGCTGATGAATTTACTATGTTGTCAAATAATATAAAAGTAATAATACAAAGTATAATATAAAGTTGAATATAAACGTTTTACTTAAACCAGCTATTTACCAGTTATGGCAATAGAGTTTTAGTGAATATTGAAAATGTGTGCAATAAAAGGCAAGAACAAAGAAACAAATCATACAGGGGTTTTACCAGCCAGGTCTCCTGGGACAGCACAAAGGAGTCACAATGACCCTCAGGAGCTCACCTTTTATGGATACATGCTCTATGGTGCACGCATACCTTCCATGGGAAACAAAAAAGCCTGGAAAAATTAATTTGGAGACAACCAATACAGTCAAAGACATTTTTAAAAAATGTTTTCCTCTTGTGTCAAAATGTTTATGGTTGTGTATCACCTAAGCCAAAAATATTCTGTTGCTTGAGTAATGCACTTGGGGGGAAAGGCAGGATGGAAGGCAAGCATACTGCTTCCTTGAAGAATTTGACCCAACCAAAGGATTTCCAGTTTTTTTAAAAACGATTGTTTTGGCTTGTCAGATTTAACATGGGATCCAACCTGCTGACTACAAGTGATATTACACTACGTCAGTACTTGGAATTCAGTATCTTGGTGTGCAGAGGGAAAACTGTGCCACAGTCTGCCAAATAAGGGAAGCTTATAGCCCCAGCAAGAAGAAACTGTTCCAGTGCATCATTGCCATGAGGTGATGATAATGGTTTTCCCATGGAATCAAGAACTCTCTGACAGCAGCATAAAATGAAACTGGCTCAAAACACAAATTGTCCTGTGGTTCACTTGGTTTCCTGATGACACAGGCAGCCCTGTGCCACAAAAAAAAAAAAAAAAAATTATGTCTGCACATACACTGCAAACCCTTCTATTTATTTAGCTATGGACAAATTATTTTTTCTGTGGGCAGATTTTGAATATAAATTGAGGACCAGATCTGGTATTCTTTGATGTGAGTAATCAGCACTGAGGCCAATTGCAGTTTCCTAGTAGAGCTAAAAGAGCAGCACACAACCAACGTCCTTAGCATCTGAAAGCTTTACCTTTACAAAGTAGAAATGAACAGTGACAGGCTGTCACAGCTTGAGGAGCACCACAAAGGAAAATGGGAGATGAATGTCTCTGCACTTCTCCTGAATTCAGAGAGCTGGCATTACTCTGCATCCAATGCTTCGAATCCGTACTGTGCCTAACCCTACACTAGTCCTGGCATCAATAGAAAAAATATTCCAGAGTGGATAGAGCAGCAGTTTTATTGTCCACTATACACCTTTATATGTGGGTAGAGAGAGCATGGCACAGAATCGAAGAATAGTTGTGGCTGGAAGGGACCTCTTGAAATCAGCTAGTTCAAACCCCTGCAAGATCAGCCTGGGATTTTTCATTCTCTTAGGGATTTTTGTGTGTTTTTTCTTTTTTTAAACAAGTAATGCAGGACACTTTCATGAGAAAAAAATGAAATACCTGAGTGTAGAGTCTGCATGGATGGTATTGGAAGCTGGAGAAGAGAGGGTAAGACCTGACAGCCTCATCTGTATTATCCAGCAAAGAAGTGCTCATGAAGAGTGACTCAGCCTGTGATTGGAACAAAGCTGGATTCCTTCAAGAGCCGTTCTGGAACGAACTGGTGTCTGTGGAGCTGAAAACATGGACTACAAAATCCAAGGGTGATGACAGAGCTCTGTGATTTTACCCCAAAGACTCGTGACAGAGCCCTGCTAATGCACCAGCACCCACCTCCCCCTGCAAAGAGGGCTTTTCTCACTCTGACTGAGCTCTGTGCGAGCTTGATGCTTCCTGAGCATTTGTTACCCTCCATGTGTGCTCACACAAGGTGCCAGGGGCCTCAGTGCCAGAACAAGTGTCTTGCTTGCTCTTCTGTCACCACAGCTTTGCCTTCACACTCCTGACTGAAATAGCTGTGCTGGCAGAATCCAGGGTAGATCTGCGCTTAGTTCCTGGAAACAAAGGAAAAGCACTTAAGGGAAAAGAATGTTTGAATAAATTTGAAATGTGCTGAAGACTGAAATACAGGATAAAATTTAGATCTCTATTGTTGTTACATAGCTTGACATTCGAATGCTTGCTATTCTATTCAGGTTCAAAATCCCCCACCTCACTGTGATCACTGAGTGCTTGTTGGCACGGGTTGAGAATTTCAAAGGACTGTAAGGGAGGATGAATTTCAGTGACATTTGGGCATCTGATTCTCCCATGATACCTTGATAATGCCAGTATACAAAATAAGTTTTTATTATGTTTTAATTAGCTCCTATTTTATTCTGATTTTTTTTTTTTTTTAAAGTAATTAGGGTTCAAACACCAGAAATCAGTCCATGGCATTGAGAAATTAATTGTTGATGTTAGATCCCTTTCTAAGATTAACAATGGCATCACCAAACATACAAGCACACATAGAACATACTGCTCTTATAAAAATCACAGTCCATCTGAGAGTAAGGAGAGATAGATAATAAATTAATTAAATAAACAGAGAAGGCCACTTTGAACAATTTGTCCCAAGATTGAAATACAGGACTAACTTTGGGGAAAAAAAAGTATCACAGATGGCAAGATTCTGGCTAAAGAAAATCTAGTTATAGCAGAGGAGGAAAACATATGTTGCACTTACATCCTATAAATAGACTAGGTACTCTTATGGGATGTATCAGCATTCAAAGCAGCAGCAATAGAAAAGGCCAGAATAAATGTGCAGGTTTTGGGAGTTTTTTTGAGTCCCATCAGTCTCCTGCATGCACCTAGTAGCATTACAGAAGAGGTATTTTTTATTTCATCGTACCTTTTAAAATCTAGCGTTTGATTCAAAGTAAAGCTAATTTGCATTGGCATAGTGACTTAACTCACTGGTGTATTATTACTGTGTAAGCAGGTGTACTAGCAACTGCAAATAAATGCTTGCTGATGGAATCCCAGCAGGGTTTCTGATAAGTTTTCATTTTGTTGAACCTCACCCAGGAAATTATTGTGTGAAAAGCTTTGCTCTTAGTTCTTTGCCTGAAACATTATTTAGCTACACCTGGCCAAATTCATGGCAATTATAGTAACTGCCCATGGAGGACACAGGAAAAATCCCATCCCTTTTTAAATCATTGCCTCAAAACCCACGTATGAGCAGTGAAAATATCTCCCTCAGATTAATATGCACAATGAGATTTCTGATCCAAGTGCTGTTCACTCTATAACCTACATAGAGAAAGTTAAAATGAAAGCTTTAAGGTGGAATCTAGGATACTCACCACTGGAATATTATAAGTGAAAGTATTTTAGAGTGAAATATGTCATTCAAAGCAAAAGTATTTCTTATTATAATGGTTCTGGCAAGACATTTGATCATGTTTGTTAGAGCTCATTTTCATTTTATTATTTGGGCTGAGAGCATCTCTGATTATTTTGGTCTTTGAGGGTTATTTGATTCAATTCAGAATACCTAAGAAATGCTGCAATGGGTACTGCATGTCCCACATTCTACAGTCTCCCATGGAGGAGTTATTTAGGTCAATCTTTCATACTTACAGTAAAAAGGAGGAAAAAAGTTTTCAGTAAAAGGCTGAAGAATAGCTATTGATGCTTTCATATAGATCCTCAAGATTAACCACCAAAAGAACATACAAAATCCAGTGCTAATACTATATAAAGATCTGCAAGTATCCTTCAAATATTACCAGGGTGATTATTTGAAAGCCAAAAATAAAGATTAAAATAAATATTTCCCTTTCCTACACTAGCAAATGACCATTTACCAAAGAGTGGGAATTGAAATGAGTTTTGCTATTGATTGCCAGGAATGTTTATGAATTCTTTTAAGTGATAACAATGAACATTACCATTCAATGTAAAAAAATTGATAAAGTTCCTTAAAAAAGACTGCTATGAAAGGTTCTATGGAGGAACTGCACCAACATTTGTGAAGTGTACTGACCTACTTTTTTTTAAATCCCACTCTAAAAAAAAATCTATACACTCAAGGCAATATGAATTTTTTTCCAGCTTAAAGCTAAATTTACCTTCCTGCTTAATTTCAAAATTACATTCTATTGCACAAAATTACTTACCAGTGATGTGAACATCACTGGGCAGAGTTGCTGGAGCATCAGGAAGGGACCAACCTAACCACTGCACCAGCATTTGGTGTCACCTGCCAGCAGCTGGGGGAACTGGTGCCTTGGTATGATTTATAAGGCACCATTCTAAGCTCCATTCAATTCAGCATATCAGATTAAACAAAAAAAAAAAAAAAAAAAAAAAAAAAAAAAATCCATCCCATGAGCCATCTCTGCTTCACAGCTCAGCTTTTAGAACTCACAGTTTTCAATACCATGGCAAGATTTGCAGAACTGTCTCACCCTGCTGAGAAACCCAGATTTGGAAGGGCAACCTACCTGAATCAGAGATCATCACAGATGTCAAGCTTCTGGATATCACTTCAAGATGCTTTTCAGCTGTGCAAATACTTATGCATGGCCAAAGGAAGAGAGGGAGGATAGCACAGTCACTTCGATATCTACATACAGACATAGCTCCTTTTAAAATCTGTATGGAATACTTTGAGGAGGTTCCTACATGTATAAAAAAGTCACCATTTACTGTGGAAATGTAAATCTCTCACACCACTTAACTTCTTTTTCATGGTTTATCATTAACTTGCCTTTCATTTTAAACAAGAAGCAGCGTGTGAAGCGGAGTATAGAGCACAAGTTGTTTTTAGGAAGCCATTATGTGGGTACTACCTTTTCTAGGATGTGAATTGGAGTTTTTTACTTCACAGAGCCATCACTCATTTGGGGAACAGAGCTGTAGGTGCCATCATACAGGTGCTTTGGAAGGGCCTCTCCTGGGAGTCAGCTGTGATTGCAGCCTCTCATCTCTCTAAAAAGTACCTGCTTCTGTTTTACAGCTCCTGCTGACCTCAGCACTCAGCTAAATGTCCTGTTCCCTGCAGGGGCTAGAATCCCATTTTCCCCAGAAAAAAAAGGCTCCTGATACCTTCTGTCTGCTGACTTGGCTCTGCGGGAAGTTATCTCCCAGCTCTGTGATCCCACTCGCCCGCAAGCAGAGCAGGGGCAGGAACTGCTGCCTCTCCTGCAAGCATAATTTCCATCTATTTACAGAGCTGTGATTCACAAGTTGTTAGAACTCCAGATTTAGCAGAGCAAATTATAGAAAAGCAGAAGTCCTGCTCCTTCTTCTCACTTGGCCCCAGGTCTCAAGAGAAGCCTGAGCCTCAGCAAAAGCAGAAACCCACCAACTCACCAGAAGCCATGTGCAGACTGGGGAAACCTTGCTTTAGAAGAAAATTTTTTTGAGGAGGGGGTTGTGTGTGATTTTTATTTTTTTTAGTAGTTTTGTTCTTTTTTTTAAATTTAATTAGTAAAGTAATGAGAAAGCAAGCATGTGAAACATGCAGTTCGTTTAAGAAGAAACATGTAAACAGAATTTTTATCAGTCCATCCCAGAGGAGATGTGATTGTTACCTGGACAAAAATGCTTTATCTCCCTTACTGAGATCTGCATGATAGACTGACTGGCAGAGCTATTAATTGATTCTTTGTATTTCTGATCTCACTAGGGCCAGCAAGCATTCCTAATGGTTTCTAATTCCTCATCATGACATCCATTATGTTCACCTCTGAGATGTCTAAATGAATTCCGTGTATAATGGCAATGTTATGTAAAATGCAACATGACAGGAATACTTAGAATTGTTCAAAGCTGTGCTGTGGAAACCAACCTTATTTGTGCTAGCCTTCCAATATGGCATTTGCATGTTTTGGTTTTCTACAGGCACATTGAGAAACTCGACTATGTAAGGGTTTAGACATTGCAGGTGGGATAGTGTTATATCCCTTGTGGCTCCACAGAAAACCAAACACAAACTAAAATCATCTATACAGGAAGAACGGGCATGCTGACAGAGATTGTTTGACATTAGAAAGGCACAGCTACAGCTGCCTACTCTTTGTTAAAATGTCTACAGTAAATCTGGGCTAATGCTCACACACAAAACAAAGAACTACCACAGGACACTCAAATAGGAGAAATAGATTCTGAAAGGTGTCAATTTGAGTAATTTAACTACAGCAGAGGAAAAATAAAACAGTTCTCTAAAACCTGAGCTTTTAAATTACAGAAAGCAGCTGTGACAAAATCTAGCCTTTCTTTGAAGCAGAAAAATGAGAGAATTGTATGATATAGGCAAGAAATTGTATTCCTAAAATACATTCTTTGTTTATATATCAAAGTGTCAATAAAAGAATCAAATCTATTCTTCCTTAACTTGAACTCTCAAGAGAGCAGGGTTGGACTAGATAATCTTTAAAAGTCTTTTCCAGCCTAAGTCATGATTCTGAGAATCTGTGTTGTAGTTTCCAGCATGGCAAAATGACCTGTGTTCATGGAAATGTGTACAGCTCATTGGTTCATTGGTCTTATTTTGCTCTGGTGCCAAACAGGAGCTCCCTCATGGGGCTCACCCAGCCTGGGAAGGTAGGAGAGCCACAATTGTGAGCAAGTTGTAAAATACAGAGAGCTTCTGCAGGTCGTGGTTACGTAGGAAAATTGGCATGACACTGTTTCGGGACTTGTGGGACACGTAACTCAAAAGGTCTGCCAAACTATGCTGAAAATAAACTTAACATATTCTTCTCCACTGAGAGGAGGGAATTCAAGTTTCCCTGGGGTTTACCAAATGGCTGAGAAAAACTGCCTGGGCTGAAAAACACAATGTGAAGAAAAACATGAACACAAAATGAGTATCTGTGATGCACATTTTTCCCACATATCTGAGAAAGGGACCCACAGCATTGTTGTCACTCTATTCACAAATAGATTACCTATTAGAATATGAACATAGAGAAGCAATCAATTTTTGTTTTGCACTAATGTGTATGATCTCTCAAATATCTGCAAGACATTTTTTTTTTTTGTCAAACTGCTAGTAAGAGACTCCTTATAATGAAGAATTGAGAAAGAGATATTACATTAAACCTACACTACTTTAAGAGCACCTAGGTCATTGGTTCCTTCATATCATCACAAAAACAACAGATCCTTTCCTAAAACATATAAAGGCAGAAATATGTGAGGAATGTCTAGGGGCCAGAACTGGCAAAATATAAGGTAAGAGAAGAAAGATTAAATGGTTTTTAATCCATTTTGGTTCTTATTTTAAATTCTGGAATTTGGATCTCACTCTAGCAGAAGCTCTGAATCAAATCAAAGAGCAGACAGAATAGGCTGTGGACTAAATACACTAAATGAACAGTAGTCAGGTTCTTATGATACTTAGGCAGCACTTTAGATGGAATTTTAAGAATAAAATACTTTTGCTACTAATAGTATTGTATAATTTCTTTGCATCCCCATTGGGTTACTGGAATATGGCCGAATATCAAAAGGATTTAAGGATCTGACATCTATGAAACTTCAAATTGATAAACCTACCAGGAAAAGGAGTAGAAGCATTATCAAGGAACAGATGGACTGCTGCACAAACAGGAAAAGAAAAATCAACACACCCTCTGAAGGGGAAGTCGAGGCTCACAGATTGTTAGATTTTTTGAAGCAGTGAAAAGCATATGGATAAAAGAGGTTTTGTTAATGCTAATCTTCATGACTCCCAGAAAAGCTCTCATCATTGGCTCTAAAGGAAAATATACAATCATGAAATAAGAGAAAAGGCTTTGCCATAAATAAATAATTGTTCAAAAGAAGGGAAAAAGGTAAGAGTAAATGGGAAGTTTTCATAGCAAAGTCCACAGGGTTCTATTCTTTTGCTTTCCAGCATATTCATAAGTGATCTGGGAAAAGGCCATGACAAAATTTGCTGATGATACCAAATTATTAAGGATGGTCATATAGACTAAGACTGAGTGAACCAAATGAGACAGTAGCTAATAATAATGGCAGTTGAAATCCAAGACAGGTAAATGCAAAGACTTGCACAAAAACTCTATAAAAAAATAGATAACTCTAGTTTGATATATGAAATGTTCCATTCTAAGATGCCTATTACTGTTTGGGAATGAGAACTTGGAGGGATATCAGTTCTTAACTGAATGCTTGCCAGTGTGTGGGAAAAAGCCCCAAACAAATAGAAAAGAGAGCATAACTGTATAAATCTGTAATACACACACCATTAGAAATTATGTAAAGTTCTGATCATCTGTAGCCTGGAAAGAGTAAAATGAAAAAGATAAAGATTCAGCAGGAGCAAAAAGGTGTGTGAAAGGAATTTAAACATCTAGGACTGCTGAGTTTGAAAAAATAAAAAACAATAGAAGATACAATCAATAAAATAATGACTGGCATTAACAGAATTCTGAAGAAAGTATTATATCTTCCTACATAAGAACTAGGAAAGCAGATATTATGTGCAAAATGCAAAATGAAGAATCCTCTCCTCATTAAGATGTGGGACTTACTGAAACAGGATGATATGAATGTTGAAAATTCAGATGCCTCCTACAGGTTAAATTCTTGAGAGAAAGAAATTCTCTCATCTTATATGAAAAGAAATAGTCTCTGACACAGGTAGTCCTTCAGCCACAAACTTTCAGAGTTTGAGAAGAAATTCTGCACATAATGTAATTACTACACCCTTCAATTCACATATAATGGCCAGTGTCAAATGTTACCTCATTGAACTGAAGTATTACACAGTATGACTATTCTTGTGTCCTTATCCTAAACATTTCTCTGGCAAATGAGGAAAATCAATCCAAGAAAAGGTAGCAAATTAACCAGACACTACAGACCTGAAGTGAAACTTGTAAGATAAATCTAAGAATATTTTAGTGTACACGACATACTCCCCAATTCATTTGTATTGCTTGTTTAATGAAATTTATTTACTTATTTTTCAACAGTTCTTAGCTGTCTGCAGGAAGAAGTTGAACCTGAAGATGCTAAGGAAGGTCAGGTAAAGATCACAAAGAAAAACAGTAAAGAAGATTTCCAGTCCAAAGAACAGCTAGCTTATTCTGAGTTTAAAAGACCACATGAAATGTAAAAAAAAAAAAGAATAGCAGAATGATACAAATGCACAGCTGAGATTTATAAACAGAAAGGGTGAAGGAGTTGTTGAAAAACCCTTTTTTATCATTCTTCAGAATTGCGAATCTGACACTACTTTCACAAGAAAGGACACACTAAACCTCTTCTTGCTTTCATGCTTCTCTTAAAAGCTTCAAAAAGATGCCTACAAAATTATTTCAGTAAATTGTTTCAAGACCTTTCAGAGAAATCAAATTAAAACTTCAAATTTTAATGTATCCACACTTCCAACATTTGAGAAAAAGAAACAAGTAAATCTGTCTTAGCAAAGCCAGGCTTTATCCTTCCTTCCAGCTACAATGTTCTTTTTGTCAAACACTTTTTAAAAATAGATTTCTGCAAGATTCTCTGCATAATCACATCACTGAAAACCCTGCTGGGCAGCTGTATATGATAGTCACTTAAACTATCCTGCGCAGGCACTGTGGGCTCTGTATATGTGGTCTTTTCTACAGTAAATTATTATAAAAAATAATTTTTATAGTCATTAGCAGTTTAATTGATGACAACAATAACATTTAGTTTCTCTTATGTGAAGAATTATTGCATATCATTGTAAAGACTAGAATCCTGTATATTTCATTAAAGCTGAAAAGGCAGAATCAGAATAGACACACTGGAAATGTAAGGCTTTAAATACAACTTTTTTTTATTTTTCAAAATAAAAAGTCCTTGAAGTAGGGAAAGAAAATAGGAGAAACTTCTTAATTGTTACCTTGGCAAACTCCCTCTACAGAATCAAAAAGAGATAAACCTACAAGGAAGGAAGAAAATGGAAGACAATTGTCATAGCAACCAGTTAAGGACATATTTAACACAGGAAACAATCTGATTAATCTCCTTTTTTAAGAACCACAGGACATACAGAACCACCCAATTAAGTACCATGACTTTTTTTTTAAATGATAGTATACTAAATCTCACTTTAAAATTTGTAGTTTGGTTGCAGAGCTTTTGATTTATTCACTGCATATACAGCCTATAGGGCCATAAACAAAAATAAAAATATCCAGGTCTTCTGTTTGTTTAAATTCCCTAGATCATAATTAAGCCAAAATATTTTTGTCAGGCAACAAAGAAAAAGTGATAATACTTTCTAAAATCGGGAGTAGATACTTTTGCACTGAAAGTAAGGGTATTAGAAGTTTAAAGTAGTCTAGGTGTAGAGACTAAAAATATAACCCCAATTATCCTTTCCCATTTTGTTGCAAGCCAACCTACTATGCTACAAAACTCTTGGTAGCTTGGAGTAATAGCTTCAATTCATAAAACCATGCTTTTGTTGTAATCTTGACACCAGCCATTCCCTTAGTTTCAGTCTCAGTTTTACCACACACATTAATCAAACACTGCAACGTTTCGAGGCTTAAGATAAAACACAGACCCTTATTTACCTTCCCTTTGGGTATAGTCTTGCTACAAGTAACACTTTATGGGTTGTGATTCTGAAGGACAGACTTTCAGTCACTCCACACTGAACGAGTCATTAGCAGGTCTGGATGGAGAGAGAACATTGCTGCTCATTAGTGAGACTTTATTGCAAACAGAAGAGCAGGAGACAGCAAACGTGCAATAAACTTTTCCACCCTTCTTAAAGAAAGCCAAAGTATTTAGCATAGAAGAAGCCTGATCTTCTAAGAGAAAGCTAAAACTCTTGCATAAAGGGAACATTTTCTTCTGCTAGTAAATAGCTTTTATATTTTTCCTATGTTTTCAGCACAGGAGAATTTGCTCCAATAATAGATTGTTTGCTATTCCTGAAGTTTTCAGAAACAAGCTGCATTTCCTACAAATCCTTTCCACTGTGTAGCTATTAATACTGGAAAAGTCACGTAAAAAATACTGCATGAGCTAAATAATAAGGGTGTTTGTTACATAATTGAAGGCTGCAATTACTTTCTAGTAAGTTAAATGCATCTATTTCAGATCCTTCAGGAAAAAGGCTTATTATTGCAACTATTAAACCCTGCATATTTCTGGAGCTTAAATTTTTACCCTTAGGACTTTCTTCTTCAGCTGCAAGAAATCAAAAATGCATAAACTTATTCCAGTAGAAAGGATGGGTTATAAATTTGATCTCACTCATTCATTTGCTTTAAAATGCTTTAACAGATCCTAAATTTTAAACCTCATTCTCAAATTCAAGCCCAGGGCAGAGCCAGAGTGTTTACTGAAGCAGGAGGTTACATCCATGCATCTTCCCTCTCCTATACAAACCTCTGATTTTCTCTTTCTCTCTCCCCACTCCTTCTGTACTTGTATTCATCTTCCACATCTTTGTTCTTGACTGGTCCCGGAAGGGAAATGAGTCACGTGTTTGGAACTACCTAAGGCTCAGTTTTGAACTGAACCTCACAGCTAACACAAAGAAGTGCCAGCAAACAACTAGTGATGGCAGCAGCTGAAACGTGCATTATGAAACAGAAAAAGCTTTGCCTTCCACTCTTTCCTGATGTGCTCCACCATGCTTTTCTGCAAGCAGGCAAGGTGGTGGCCTAAAAATAGCAGGGCATGTGTGGGAGGCTGGGAGAATCCATGGAAAAGCCCATGAGTGTTGGGAGTGGAATGGCCATCTCAGTGGCAGAGAGTCCTTAAGAAACCACTGTGAATTTCACCAAAAATCCTAGTAACCTCACGCCCCAAGAACACACAGAGAAAAGGGAACAGGCTCTGGGCCTAGAGTTTGTCCATCACATGGTGTGAATGTAAAGACTTTCAAGATTTATGGCTCACGCTCTAAACTCTCGGATGCCTAAGACTCCTTCTGGTATTTTATATTCCTGACCAGCGTAGTTTTTACTTAATGTGTTTAGCCTTTCATCTTGGAATAACTAATTCATAAGTCAAATGCTCACTTATTGGATTTCAGTTTCATCATTTGTTGTTTCATGTCTTCTGAGGATTTTGTTAAAGCTCTTGATAAAAAGTTCATGCTATTTTCCTTTTGATACTTGACTGCATTTAATGAAGTTGCAACAAAGAATGTGTTGAAAGAACATGCGTCTTCAGCTATTGTTGCTTTGTGTTTTCCTTACCTTTCATGTAGGATAAAATGCTATTATTTATTTTCTATATAAACACATTGATTCATGATGGATTTATGCTGTGCTTATACAAAATCAGGAATAGCTGAAAATACTAGGGGAATGTTAAGCACAGAAGAAAGGAATTAAATTGTGCAAGTGCCAAAATTGAAATTGTTACTGGAAAAAAAAAATGTTTTATAAAAACCAAAAGCAATGATATTTTTCCTATTTCCCATAGTGGGAACTGTGTATTATATATCAACACATACAGTTTAGATGAATCTCCAACCTGGAAACCCACAGGAAACTGAACTTGTTTTACAAAACCCTGTAAGTTGGTGATTTTAAATTTTCATTTTGTTATTTTTTTTAAAACTACAATACAGTAATTATTCACCTTATCTGTAGTTAGCTTCAAAATTATTGTAAACAAAAGCATCAGCAAAAATCTGTAATGAGGTCCAGAAGAATCCACATGAATTTATCTCGTGAACCTCCAAACAGAGGTTAATGAATGAACAGTCCTTGAACCTACATTGTATCTTGAGTGTATTTTCAAATGAGGGAGATCTGCAAAACAGCAGAACACAAGGAAACAACTTCCAAAGAGACTCAGAGAATTCCTCTGCCAAAGCAACAATCCTCATGACCAAAAGTTACACGAAGTCCAGCTGTAACGAACGTGGCCACTTTAAAGTGGTCGCTAATGACAAACTTCTTCCTACAGAGATTTTTGTGGAGCCTTGGAACACTTCAGGCCCATGTCTTCAGCAATAAATAGGTTATGTACTTGTGCATTATCACAGCAATGAGCACTTGTAAGAACCAATCAGGGACCTAAGACACTATTCACTGGCAAAACAGTTTTTTGACAAAGCACAACTAGCAAGATGCTCAGTGCAGAATTTTGCCTTTATAGCTAAAGACTAAGTTCCATGTGTATGTCCTTTCCTTCAATGCCATTATCGCAAATTTGTACTTAATTTTTAAATAGTTAGCCATTTATACTTTCAGAAATAAGAGAGATACAAAGATTAAAAATAACAAAATATACAAATAACAAAGAGTTAAAATCAATAAAAGTTGTATCATTTATCCCTCTGAGATTTCTACATATTCTAGTTAGATCTTGTTAATATTTTTTTACTGATAACATTGTAATCAGTTAATTTAGCTTTCTGTAGTCTTTTTTTTTTTTCTAAAACAGATATTTTTTTTCTGCAAACTAACCTAATAATCACCAAAGCAGTGAAGTTACAGCATTCTACAGCTGAGAGAAATAACATATGAAACAAAACAGACAATGGAAAGTTACTATGTCACTATCTATATGAGATAAGTAAGAATGCATTATGGTTGCAAGTAAAGAGTGAAAAAAATTTGTATTACCTAAAAGAACAAAATTACCAAGAAACATGATTTAATGCTTATAAAATGGTACATGAAAACTTTCTGAAAAGTGAACCAAAATGCAGCATAAGGAGACAGTCACAGTATCTGCTTTCAAACCACACTGCTGTTACAACCCCCCAGAAAACCTAATGGAGACACAACCAATTTAACCTGTTGTGGACACAGTCCCTACAGAAATATGTTTTTACATAAGTGTATATGTATGCACGGATGCATCTAATAGCAACACATGATAAAATACTAGCTACCTTTAACATTGAAAAAGTGAATTACCACTCAAAATACAGCACCAAAAGAGTTTCAAAGTCAACCCATTTTTCTGTGTCATATAACCTTGCTCAGAGCAGGGCTTACTAATGGAGGTGAAGAGAGAGAAACAATCACTATATGATGAACAGCGCATGAACCGTGGTAGATGTTACAAAAGAGAATGAAATTATTTTTGAAAAGTCAATAGGAACAGAGCATTACCACAGTGGCTCCATGGACTGAATTGGTAAAGACTGATTTCTTACTGTTCCTTGTAGTACAAGGATGGGGAGACAACAAAGAAATTTGGGAGGTAACAGAATCAAAACAGTGAAAAGGGAGATGGTGCTCATACAATGTGGGCAGGCATTGCAGCATCTTTCTCCAGGGTGCTATGGATTATTAGAAGACATAGAAATTATTAGAAGACATAGTAGTTGAGGGATATTAAATATAGAAAAAAAATTCACCAGTTTTGGAAAACTCAACCACATACTGGAAAAATACCTTGCCAAAGTATCATGAAATGAAACCTCTGGAGATTTTCTACCTGGGGACCAAATCAACCTGTGTCAAGAGGGGTGTAGAAGACAGCTCCAAATCCAATACAACTTAAAATATTCTTGTGTTTAGAATAATACTGTAAGCATTTCATAAACATATTTTGAAGTTTTAAAACAGATAAGTTCACTGTCCCTTATTTCTTTTCAGTACAAATGAACATGAAGTCGTGTTTTCTGAGTTAAATAAAACCAAAAGAACAAAAGCAACTTGTTTTGTTTGGAGTCTTTGGTTGCTTGGAAGCACTGGAGAGCTGAAATACTTGACTAAGTCAGACAGCACAATTCATGGTTCATTATGTCTACCCCATGCCACTGTGACAGCTCAGTCATATGTCTTTAAATCTGCAAGCAAGAAAAGCAAGTAGTTTTGTGAGTAGTAAAATATAAGAAACTCACCTTCCTGTGTCTTCTTGTTTTATTTCTAAATCTTCCCAATCTGTCAGTTTTTTTCTTTTCAGTGGGGCATTCACACTTCTAGTGTAGAATCTGGTGTCTGATAAGGCAGTTGAGCTGGTGTGACAGTCTTTATCAGAACATATGGGTTCACAAAACTGTTTTGGAAAGATGCTCCAGAATTTAAGGTGAAGGAAGTAAACAGGTTTATATAGGAAAAATTCTGAAATTCAGTCTATATCTCTATGGTGTTTTTTGTGGGATTTTGTTTGTTTGTTGGTTGGTTTGTTTGGGGGTTTTTTATCCATGATAGCTGGTAGAAGATTCTGGGCTTAATTTCCCAGGACTAGAAGCATGGTGTCATCTCCCAAAACAAAAAGCTATGGTAAAGTTGTGCATAGGTCAGTGAACAGGAAAAACCTGTGGGAAACAATGTCAAAGGCTTTACTAAGGTCCAGGTAGACAATATCCACAGCCTTTCCACCATCCACTAAGTGGGTCGCCCTGTTGTAGAAGGAAATTGGGGGAGAAAAGATTTTACATAGTTATATTTTTTAATATATTCATATTTACAGACATATGAACATTATAGAATGAATTCACATGAGCCTTGCTTACCTACAGTAAGAATACATACACATACATCTCTTAAAATCAGGAGCTCCAGGACAAAGGTCTGTTTATGGATTAAGTCCATTTTTACTAGGCTGTATGTCCCATCACTGGTATGTAATCTCCTGTCCCAGACTAATAAGCTAATCAACAGAAGCAGAAAAGTAAAGAATAAAATCTCTGTGTGTGAGAGTGTTTGAAAATCATTCTGTATTTAGGCATGTTGGGAATACTGGGCACTGATTTGATTTCACAACACAAGACAGGCTGACAGCAGAGAACTCATTTATCCTTTACACTGAGCACAAAATAAATATTCAGCCTTGTTGTTTGAATGTTCTGTCTGGAGACACTGCTCACATACTATGTCTGACCATAATGCTTCGACCGAGCTCAGCTACAACTACCGATAAACCTTTGTGATTTAAATTCCTCAGTCGTTTTTCTCTTTATATCTTCCCCCAACCCCCTTGGCATGGTTATGGTGGGGTCTGCAGCCCCCTGAACTGAGGGGGATGAGGCTGGGGGTGGGATCAGCTCCTCTCCCAGTCTCAATCCTGTGTGATAGCAGTGCTGCAGAACAGTTCACTCACACTTAACTGGGGACACACCACAATGCCACCGTGAGCAGGTTTGGTTTGCTGAAGATTTAATGGGTTTTGTGGAAGGGCCTGAACACCCTGGCATGGTTTGAGTGCAAGAGACCCCCTCAACCCCCTGGTCACCTCTGACACTTTCATGTTGGCTCAACTCTAGGTGGGATTCCCTATAGCCACCGCAGGTGGGCCTGGGATCTGCTGCTCCAGTAAGACTGCAAGCTCCCTCCTCCCTCCCTCTCTCCCTCCCTCCCTCTCTCCCTCCCTCCCAGCCTCCCCCACAGACCGGTAATTAGTGCAAGTGTAGCATTGTATTAATTGCAGCAATTGTCATGTTTAGATTCATGGGTTAATTGGTAATATCTGGTGTAATGTTTTCCCCTCTGGATATTTTTGATCACAGTAATTAACCTCCTCCATCCTGGGGAACAGACACTCATTGCTGCTCTCTCCAGCAGCCCCCAGCGAGGGTCCTGGGGGGATCCCTCTCCACGGGTGCCATGGTGGGCTCTGTGCTGCAGGGTGAGGATGCCCTGTGGCATGTCCCACCCATAGATTTATCTGACATTTTCTCAGGAAGCTCAGGAAAGCAGCAGCCATGCTCTCTTTCCTTTGACCCAGCAGCTGTAAAGTCAACTGCCAGTGATGCACACTTTTAGGAAGAGGCTGGATTGTTATGGCCAGCTCTGCTTTCCTATTATTTCTGTCACAACAAATGGAAGTGGAGATAGGACCAGGAGTGCCTTCTGCTTCCCCTCCTGCAGTATTGATGGCAAATGATGATGAATGTCCCTCTCTGGCTGTAGCTGGGATTGGAAAGCAGGAGATGGGGAGAAAATCAGGTTTGAAAAGGTCAGCTCAGCACTCCAGCACGGCTTGCTGTCCACCCTGTGATGGGATCTGTAAAGACAGGTTTGTTCTTCCCACATTTCCAAACCTACTCCCTCTTCCCAGTGTGGGGTACATCTCTGAACAGCACATGCTTAATGACTGGAGAGCCAACTCTTCAGGCAGCAGGTCTACCTGGCTGATCTTTCTATACTACTAGAAAGGATTGGGATTTTATTACATTTCCTCCCGCTGGGCACAACCCAGGAACTGTAACTATGGCAGGAGAGTGGATAAGCCAAGATGCTGTGGCTGACAGCCCTGAGAGTAAAACCATCCTTTGGTATTCCTTGTGTTTCTAAACTCAGCCCAGGTGAAAGGCTGGGGTTTTCAAAGATGTTGAACAGGGATCACTACAGGGCTTTACTGCTCCTCAGTTCCAGTAGAATGAGGGAATATCTTCTGAAAGCCCCAATTCAATCTGAGAAAAACTCAACTTGCTTCGCTTTCTAATTGCAGCTTTATTTTCTGTTGTAAATCAGAGGTAAAGTGAAAAATCAGAGGAGCAGCTGCAATGGTATGGGTCAGGTATCAGTGGGGGCTACTTGGCAAAATTCACAAAATTCTAGAAAATTCCATCAAAATAGCCCAAAATTCCGTCAGAATGGACCCAAAATCCCATAAAATAGCCAAAAAGTCCTCAAAATCCCATCTAAATA